>JALPQD010000390.1:0-358144 GCA_023101885.1 Typhlomys cinereus | reverse complement strand
GATAGGTCACGTAATCGTAGTTCATAGTGCCATAAGAGCTCACATTTGGTCATGCTCAAACATAGTCCATAGCGCATAGCGTCTAATCACTGTGGTCATAAACGAAACATATAAGTGTCATAGAGACCTCAAACTTTTGGTGATATAGAGCCTAACATTGTTCATAGACCATAGTGATCCATAGAGAGATAACAGTGGTCACATAGAGCTCATAGTGGTCATGAAGAACGCACAGACAGAGCTCATGTGTGTCCTAGAGACTCAGAGGGGTCATAGAGAGCTCACAGTGGTCCTAGCGCCTAACTCACATAGAAAGCTCACATTGTTCATGGGTTATAGTGCACATAGAAAGCTCACTGTGGTCATCGAAAGCTCCCAGTGGTTATAGAGAGCTCACAGTGGTTATGGTTCACAGAGATATTAGGGATCTTGTAGTCATCATAACTCATAGTGGTCATAGAGAGATCATAATGAGTGTAGAAAGAACACAGTGGTCATAGCTCAGAGTTGTCATACAGAGCTCATAATGGTCATAGATTATAGTGGTCATAAAGAGTATAGAGTGGTCCTAAAGAGCTCACAGTCATCATAGATCATACTGCTCATAGAGAGCTGACCATGGTCAAGGAAATTTCTCAGGGATCATAGCTCATAGTGGTAATAGATAGATCACATTGGTTATAGATATCTCACAATCTTCATAGCTCATAGTGGTTATAGAGAATTCATAGTGGTCATAGTTCACAGTGGTCACAGAAAACTCATAATATTCATAGAGAGATTAAATTGGTCTTCAATAATAGTGGTGCAGACCTAAAAGTGGTCATTAATCATAGAACACTCACAGAGTTCATAGTTTATAGTGGCCATAGAGAGCTCACACTACTCATAGCTCATAGGGATCATTGAAAGCTCACAGTGGTCACAGAGAGCTTGTAGTTGTCATAAAGACATCACAGTGGTCATAACAAACAGTAGTCATAGAGAGCTCATGAAGGTTATAGCTCATAGTGGTCAGGAAGAGCTCACAGTGGTCACAGCACATAGTGGTCATACAGGCTCACATTGGTCATAGGTCACAGAGCTCATAGAAAGCTCACAGTGGTCATAGAGTGCTCACAGTGGTCATAGAGTGCTTGAGCTCAAAGTGATCATAAAGAGGTCACAGTGTTAGAGAATACTAACAGTGGTCATAGCTCCTAGTGCGTATAGAGAGGTAATATGGCCATGCAGTGCTCACATTGGTCATAGCTCACATTTTTATGAGCTTTTCATGACCACTATGACCTATGTATGTCCACTATGAGTACTCTATAACCTTATGAGCACTGTAGTACAACTATGATCTATTACCATTGTGAGCTCTCTATGACTTTGAACTCTCTCTGGGCACTGTAACCTACAACCTACAACCTCATAGAGAGCTCACAGTGTACATAGCTCAAAGTAGTAACAGAGACCTCAGAGTGGTTATAGATCATAATGGTCAGAGAGAACTCACAGTAACCACAGAGCTCACAGAGGACATAGTTGCTAGAACTCACAGTGGTCACAGCTCATAGTTGTCATAGAGAGTTTATAATGGAAAAAAGAGCTCACAGTGATCATAGCTCATAATGGTCATAGAGATGACACAGTGGTCATAGCTCATAGTGGTCATAAGGAGCTGCAGTTATTGTAGGTTATAGTGCTCAGAGAGAGTTCAAAGTCATAGAGAGCTCACAATGGTAATAGATCATAGTTGTACTACAGTGATCATAAGGTTATAGAGTACTCATAGTGGACATACATAGGTCATAGTGGTCATGAAAAGCTCATAAAAATCTTAGAGAGCTCACAGTGGTCATAGCTAATAGTGCTCATAGAGAGCACAGACTCTTCAAAGGGAGCTAATAGTGGTTATAGAGAGTCCACAGTGGTCATAGCTCAAACTGGTCATAGAAGTCTCACAATGGTCGCAGCTCTCAATGGTCATAGAGGGCTCATAATGGACAATAAGAACTCAGAGTAGTTATAGCTCATAGTGTTCATAGAGATCACAGAGTAGTCATAGGTCACGATTGTGATAGAGAGATCACAGTGGTCATAGAGAGTTCACATAACAATCATAATTCATAGAGGTCATTGAAAGGTTATAGGTGTCATTGCTCATAGTGGTCACAGAAAGCTCACAGTGGTCATAAGTCATAGTGCTCATAGGCAGCTCACAGTGGTCATATAGAGATCATATTGGTTAAGAGTGCTCACACTTGTCTTTGCTGATAGTGATTATAGATAGCTCATAGTGGTCATAGAGAGGCCACAGTGGTCATAGAGAGCTGACAATTGTCATACATAGCTCACAGTGGTCATAGTTCATAATGATCATAGCAACAATGACAGCTCATAGTGCTCATAGCTTATAGATAGCTCACAGTGGTCCTAGAGTACTCACAGTGGTCATAACTCACAATGATCATAGAAAGCTCACAGTGGTCATAGAGAGCTCACAGTTGTGTTAGAGTGTGCATAGTTCTAATAGCTCACAGACATCATTTAGAGCTCATAATGGTCATTGCTCACAGTAGTCATAAAGAGCTTATAGTGGGCATAGCTCATAGTCGTCATAGATAGCTTTGAGTGGTCAAAGCTCACAGGGGTCAGGTACAGTTTACAATGGTCATACAGCACTCATTGTGGTCATAGATCACATTGGTCATAGAGAGCTCATAATACACATAGACAGCTTTCAGGACTCAAGGCTCATAACAGTCATGAAGAGCTCACAGTGGTCATAGTTCTTAGTGGTTGTGGAAAGCTCACATCATAGGTCATAGTACCCACAGAGAGCTCACAGTGATCATAGAGAGCCCAAAGTGATCAAAGAGAGGTAATAGTGGTCATAGACAATTCACAGTTTTCATATAGAGCTCACAGTGACCATAGCTCAAAGAAGTCTTAAATTACTAACAGTGTTCACAGAGATCATAGGGGTAATAGGCAACTCCCAGTGGCCATAGAGAACTCACATTGGTCAAAGCTCATAGTGAACATAGAGAACTCACAATGGTCATAGCCCTCAGTGGTCATAGAGATCTCATAATGGAAAATAAGTATTCACAGTGGTCATAGCTCATAGTGGTCATAGAGATCATGCAGTGGTCATAGTTTATAATAATCATGAGAGCTCATAGTGAGTGGTCATAGAGAGCTCACAGTGGTCATAGAAAACTCACAGTGATCATAGATCACAGAGGTAATTGAGAGCTCACAGTGTTCATACTCACAATGGTTATAGAGAGCTCACAGTGGTCATAGAGAGCACACAGTGGATATGGAGTATTCGCACTGGTCATATCGCATAGTGGACATAGGGATTTTATAGTGGTCATAGAGAGCTCCCAGTGGTAATACAGAACTCACAGTGGTCATAGCACATAGTAGTCATAGGGAGCTCATGATGGACATAGAGAGCTCACAGTGGTCATAGCTCACAGTAGTCATAGAGAACTTGTAATCATCTAGAGTGCTCACAATGGTCATAGTTATTAGTGGTGATAAAGAGTTAACTGTGATCATAGATCACAGTGTTTATAGAATGCTCACAGTGGTCATAGAGAACTCATAGTGGTGAAAGAGAACTCACAGCCATCATAGATGATAATGCTCATAGAGAGCTCAAAATAGTAATAGAGAGCTCACAGTTGTCATAGTTCATAGTAGTCATAGAGAGTCATAATGGACATAGAGAGCTCACAGTAGTCAAAGTTAATAGTTGGTATAAAGAGCTCACAGTGTCATAGCTCATAGTGATCACAGAGAACTCAGTGGTCATAGATGATAATGCTCATAGAAAGCTCACCATGGTCAAAGAGAGCTCACAGTGTTTATAACTCACAGGGGTCATAGAGAGCTCACAGTGGTCTTAGAGACCTCACAGTGGTTATACCTCACAGTGATCATAGAGAGTTCAGAATGGACAATTAGCACTCATAGTGGTCGTAGCTCATAATGGTCATAGAGATCACACAGTGTTCACAGCTAATAGTGGTCATAGAGAGATCATAGTGAGTGGTAATAGGGAGCTCACAGTCATCATAGACAACTCATAGTGCTCATAGATCACAGAGGTAATTGAGAGCTAACTGTGGTCATAGCTCACAATGGTCATAGAGAGTTCATAGTGCTAATAGCTCACATTGGTCATAGAGAGCACAAAATGGTCATAGAGAGGTCACAGTGGTCACAGCTCATAATGATCATAGAGACGTTATACTGGCCATAGAGAGCTCCCAGTGGTGATACAGAGCTCACAGTGGACTTAGCTTATAGTCATCATAGAGAGCTCAGAGTGGTCATAGATGATATACTCATAGGAAGTTCTCCATGGTCAAAGAGAGCTCACAGTAGTTATAAATCACAGAGGTCATAGAGAGCTCACAGTGGTGTTAGAGATCTCACAGTGGCCATACCTCACAGTGGTCATAGAGAGCTCATAATGGACATAGAAAGCTCACAGTACTCATAGCTCATAGAAGTATTGAAGAGCTCACAGTGGTCATAGCTCATAGTGGCCATGAAGAGGTCATGGTGGTCATAAATCATAAATCTCGGTGCTTATCCTAAGTTCACAATTAGTCATAGAAAGCTCACAGTGCTCATAGATCAAAGAGGTCTCAGAAATCTCATAGCAGTGATAGCTCATAGTGATCATAGAGAGGACATAGTGGCCATAGGGGGATCACACAGGTCACACCTCATGGTAGAAATAGAGACCTCACAGTGGTCATAGTTCATAGTGACCATAGAGAGCTCACAGTGGTCAAAGAGAGTTCACAGTGGTCATAGCTTATAATGGACATAGAGAGCTCACAGTGGTCTTAGCTCATAGTTGCCATAGAGGGCTCATGTTGGTCATAGTTCACAGTGGTCATAGAGAGCTCACAGTGTTGATAGCTCATAGTTGGCTTAGAGTCTTCGCATTGGTCATTACTCATAGTGGTCATAAATCATAGATCATATTGGACATAGATATCTCATAATAGACAATAAGAGCTCACAGTCATCATAGCTCATAGTTGTCACAGAGATCACATAGTGGGCATAGCTCACAGTGGTCATTCAAAGCTCAGAGTGATCATAGAATGCTCACAATCATCATAGGTCATCATAGAACTAAAGAGATCACAGTGGTCATAGCTCATAGTAGTTAGAGAGAGCTGACAGTAGTCATAGAGAGCTCGCAGTGTTGATAGCTCATTTAGTTGGCTTAGAGTGTTCATGGTCATTACTCACAGTGGTCATAAAGGGCTTACAGTTGTCATAGCTCATAGTGGTCATAGAGAGCTCATACTGGTCACAGAGAGCTCAAAGTGTTCATAGCTCACAGAGGTCATAGAGAGCTCATAGTAGTCATAGGTCACAAAGATCTCAAAATGGTAATAGCTTATAGTGATCATAGAGAGGTTATAGTCGCCATAGAGGGATAACAGAGGTCACAACTCATTGTAGAAATAGATAGTTCACAGTGGTCATAGCTCATAGTGGCCATAGAGAGATCACAATGATCATAACTCATGGTTGTGATAGACGGCTCCTGCTGTTCATAGTTCACAATGGTCATTTGAGAGCTCATAGTGATCATAGAGATCAAACAGTGGTCATAGATCACATTGGTCATAGAGATCTCATAATAGACAATAAGAGCCCACAGTCATCATAGCTCATAGTGGTCATAGAGATCAAACAGTGGTCATAGTTCACAGTGGTCATTCAGAGTTCAGAGAGATCATGCAGTGCTCACAGTTTTCACAAAGAGTGCATAATGCTCACAGCTCAAAGATGTCATTGAGAGCTCATACTGCTCTCAGGGGTCATCGAGAGTACACAGTGGTCATACCTCATAGTGTTCATACAGAGATCACAGTAGTCATAGCTCAAAGGGGACATAGAGAGCTCACAGTGGACTGAGAGCTCATAGTGGTGGTAGCTCACAATGGGTATAGAGAGCTCATAATGAACAAAGAGATCATACCGTGGTCATAACTCATACTGGTCATAGAATGCTCAATGTTATCAAAGAGAAGTCACCATGGTCATAGTTCATAGTAGTCATAGAGGGCTCCCAGAGGTCATGGAGAAATCACAGTTTTCATAGCTAACAGTGCTTATAGAGAGCACAGAGTAGTTGTAGCTCATATTAGTAATAGAGAGCTCATAGTGATCATAGAAAGCTCACATTGGTCATAGCTCATCATGGAACTAAAGCGATCACAGTGGTCATAGTTCATTGTAGTTAGAAAGAGCTCACAGTAGTCATAGAGAGCTCACAGTGTTGATAGCTCATAGATAGCTTAGAGTCTTCACAATGGTCATTACTCACAGTAGTCATTAAGTACTCACAGTGGTCATAGAGAGCTCACAGTTGTCATAGCTCATAGTGGTTGTAGAGAGATCATAGTGGTCACAGAGAGCTCAAAGTGTTCATGTTCACAGAGGTCATAGGGAGCGCATAGTGGTCATAGCTCCTAGTGGCCATAGATAGCACACAGTGGTCATAACTCATAGTCATCTAGAGAGCTTACAGTGGTCATGGCATATAGTGGTCATAGGAAGCTCATAGTGGTCAGAGGCCTCACAGTGGTAATAGCTCACAGTGGTCATAGACAGTTCACAGTGGTCATATCTCACAGTGGTCATAGAGAGCTCTCTGTGGTCATAGCTCATAGTAGTCAAAGAGGGCTCACAGTTTTCAGAGATCACAGTGGTCATAGAATGCTCATAGTGGTCATATCTCATAATGGTCATATAGAGTTCACAGTGATCATAGAAAACTCACCGTGTTCAAAGCTCATAGTGCTCATAGAGAGCTTCATAATGTTCTTATATTATAGTGGTCATAGAGAGCGTACAGTCATAATATCTCACTGTGGTCATAGAGAGCTCACAGTATTTATAGCTCATAGTGGTTTTAGAGACCTCAAAATGGTCATAGAGAGCTCACAGTGGTCATGGCGAAGTAACAGTGATCATAGAGTGTTGATAATGGACATAGAGACTTCCCATTGGTCATAGAAAACTCACAGTAGTCATAGCTCACAGTGGTCATAGACAGCTCACAGTACTCATAGCTCAAAGTGGTCATAGTGAGCTCACAGTGGTCATAGAGAGCTCACAGGGCTCATGGAGAACTCACAGTGGTCATAGAAAGATCACTGTTATCATAGATAGTTTCCAGTTATCATTGTTCACAGAGGTCATAGAAAGCCTGTACTGCTCATTGCTCCTAGTGGTCATAGAGTGTTCATAGTGGCTATAAAAATCTAACAGGTCATACTTCATGTTGGTCATAGAGCTCACAGTGGTCATAGGTCATAGTGGTCATAAGAGCTCATAGTGTTCACATAGAGCTCACAGTGGCCATATAGTTGTCGTAAAGAGCTCAGAGTGGTCTTAGGTCTTAGTGGTCATAGAGAGCTCATAGTTGTCACAGATAGCTCACAGTGGTCATAGAGAGCTCACAGTGGTTATGGACAGCTCACAATGATCATAGCTCACAGTGGTCATAGCTAATAGAGGTCATAGAGAGCTCATAATGGCAATACAGAGATCACAGTGGTCATAACTCAGTTGTCACAGAGAGGTAATAATATACATAGAGCGCTCACAGTGGTCATAGCTAACAGTGGTCATAGAGAGCTAACAGGATCATAGAGAGCTCAGAGTGGTCATAGCTCATACTTGCCATAGAGAAATCACAGTGGTAATAGAGAACTCATAGTTGTCATAAAGAGCTCACAATGGTCTTAGAGAGCTCACAGTGTACATAGATATTAGTGGTCATACAGAACTCAAAGTGGTCACAGAGAGGTCACAGTCCTCAGAGATGTCACAGTGGTTACAGAGAGCTCATGGTGGTCATAGATCACAGTGATCCTAGGGATCACATAATGGCCATATAAAGCTCATAGTAGTCATGGAGTGCTCCCAGTGGTCATAGAGAGCTCATAGAAGTCATGGCTTATACTGGTCATAGAGCACTCATAGTGGTCATAGAGACTTCACAGTGGTCATAGCTCATAGGAGTCATAGAGAGCTCAAAGTGATCATAGAGAAGTCATAGTCATCAGAGATTTCAAAGTGGTCACTGAGAGCTGAGAGTGTTCATAGAGAGCTCACAGTGGTCATAGTGACCTCTCGGTGGTCATAGCTCACACTGGTCACCGAGAACTCACAGAGGTCATAGAAAGCTCATAGTTGTCATAGCTAATAGTTGTCACAGAAAACTCACAGTGGTCATGCAGAGTTCCTAACGGTCAGAGCTCACAATAGTCATAGAGAGCTCACAGTGGTCTTAAATCATAGTGCTCTTACAGAGCTCATAATGGTAATAGAGAGCTCACAATGGTCATAGCTCACAGTGGACATAGAGATCTAATAATGTACATATGGACCACACAGTGGTCATAGGTCATAGTGCTTGTAGAGAGCTCACCATGGTCATAGAGAACTCACAGTGGTAATAGTTCATACTGGTCATAATTGTCATAGATAGTTAACAGTGGTCATAGTGCACTACAGTTGTCATAGAGAGCTCATATGGAAATAGAGATCTCACAGTAGTCATACAGAGCTCACAATTGTCATAGAGAGCTCATGGTTGTCATAGATAGCTGAATTGTATTAGGGAGGTCAGAGTGGTCATAGATCACATTGATCACAGAGAGCTCATAGTGATCATAGCTCCTAATACTGTTAGAAATCTCTTGTGGCCATAGAGAGCTCACAGTGGTCACAGATAACTCATAGTCATCACAGAGAGCTCATACTGGTTATATCTCATAGCAGTAATAGAGAGCTCATAATGCTTGTACAACTGCCAGTTGCTAGTAAATTGTATGTTGTTCATGTGTTTGTATGTTTATATGTTCTGTGTTTACATGTTTTGTGTCTTGTGTTTCAACATAGAAAATCTGTGGCCACTTCAATTTTCTTTCATCTCTGTTGCACGCTAATATAAAAATTTTGGCATCCCATTTTTAAATATATGTATGTATACTTTAAAATAAGAACAAATAATTTTAATGACATCTAAGACTTTAAACACTTGTGCTTTATATTGATCACAATTGGTTTTCTGATAGATTATTAACTTTTTCTTCCAGGAAAGATTATCTCACTTGATTTTGATCTTTAATAGGATTACGAATGAGAATGTCATTGTGTTCTTGAAGGTTTTTCCATATATTCCCAAAATAACAATGCCACTATAGTAGTGATTAATTAAACTTGTTCATTCCTCTGACTTCTTTTGTAGAATGTTATCCCACCAAATCTAGCAAACAGGAAAATATAATTGTCTTCTAAAAGATTCATTAGAATTTTTCCTTCTCCTGGTATCTATGAGCTCTCTTTCTTGGGGACAAATCTGCTGTCTAATTCCATGCTCCCATGTGTACTCCTACTAAGGTGGAACAGGAATTTCAAGCCTCCACCTTAGCCAGAGTCCATTCCCTTGAAACAAAACAGAATCAATGTAATCTGGACCTAACCTAAGTTCATTTGCATCAACTCAGGTTCACATTTCCCTTTCCTTGAAAGATTTTGGCCTAAGCTACTTAAGTAGTTTCTCTGAGGTCCCAGATAAATTTATTTTTTAAACAGAAAGGAAAGAAAAAGGAAAAAAAGGAAATCATAAACTTGACATCTGCCTAAGGGGATAGATAGAATACTAGCAGGCATGCCCAAGCTGACAAACTTGAAATTCCCTTGCAAAAAGGGAAAGAAAACAAAACAAAAAAATAGGTTTCTGAGAATGATGGAATCAGATAGCATGTAGCCGAAAGCTTGTGGTTTAGAGGCACAAGAAAGACAGTTTGTGCTGTAAAGTTAAAGCCAGAGACATATGCCGGAGGAAAGTTTACTAAAGCTTTGCACTTGCCCTAAAAGCTTCCCTGAAGTTAAGCTTAGTGTTTGGCAGAGGAAAATTGCAATGACAAACTTAAAAGAGTTAAACCAGGAAGAAGCAGAGAACAAAATGTCTGCTGTTAAACAGACCAGCTCCACTGATAAATCAAAGCTGGCTCTTCATTTAGATCAAAGCAGTGGTCCAAAGATAATGCTCCAAGATATGTAGAACTTCCCATGTGAGGAAACAATGTCCCCTGCAAATGTTCTTTTACATTCCCTTGGTCCCAAAAACACCTGTACCTCTTTGCTTTAAGAATCCTGAAGGAAGAACCAAACTAATTTAGATTGTTCTGCCTGAAGATTCAGACAGTTTACATATTTTTGGACAGGCCTTAGAATGCAACCTCAGAGATTTATATCTATCAGAGGATAAAGGTCTCCAATATGTAAATTACTTACTTACAGCTCTTGGCTTTTACACCAGACACAGGAAGTGCCTATTTCAGGGAAGATAACAGGTAGATATTTTAGGCTTAATTTATCTGTTTTTGTCTCTTTTAGATGGACTTAAAAGTAGTAAAGTCACCCATCAAAGACCTCTAGACGATCCCAGCACTTCATAGATGAGAATCATTGACTGCTCAAACTTCCTTTGCCCCAACTCAGCAGGAAGTAGCCAGAGCAGTCATCACATCACTTGAACAGTCTGGGTCCTTAGAAGGTAAAGGGGTACAATAGGCAGGTCTAGAACAGTCTTTGCTGAGAAAATCTGTAAGGTCTTTGAAGGTCTTTGACATTCCTGAAGGTCATCCCCCAGAGATGGAATCATCCTGAAGAAACACTCCTGCTGAGGAACTGACTAATTAATCCTCCTTCACTATGAAGGGATAATGGAGATGTGCTCTACATAACAACTTGATCTCTAGCCCCATCTGGACCTAAGAGCAAGTGGGTTAGGCCCAATGGGAGTTAACCAACCAGAAAAAGCCAGTTTCCCTGGGCTTGGCAGCCATCTTTGGCACCCTAGCCCCTCATGGCCCTCTAGTGCTATGAATCCATTCTTAGTTCCATGCCTGTTTCTCATGGATTCCACGAGTTTTTTCTAGCTGCTCACTTCTCATAAGTTAGTTAATAATTTTTTGAGGTAGTTTAAAAATTTTAAAAGACAAATTTTTGAAGATGACCTACAGAAATTGGGGACTTTCTTGCGACAGAAGTTAGAAGGTTAAAATATTAATAGTAAAGGCTCTTTTCAAAAATTATATAGCTCATGGATTTGTGAGAGGCTCTACTCGGTATTGGTAATAGCAGAGATTTTATTTTTTTAAAGATTACTTATCTAAACAGACATACAAGTATTCTCCTATGACAATGTGCTGCTTGTTTATTCCATATTTAATATTGCTCTGGTCTTTAAAAAATTTAAAAAACTTTTACTAACTTTTGTTATAATTAATCTATATATTTGGCTCTAAAAGATTTTAAAGTGCTACAATTATCTGAAATTTTTATAAATTATTTAACAATTTCACTTCAAAATGAGATTTAAGGCTGTTTATCTTAAATCAAAAGTTTTCTTTTGCATACACATTAAATACTATCTCCTAAAGGGCATAAGTGCTTACGATCTTATAGAGTCTAACTATTAATGTTTATATTATAAGGGCCATATACTTTAAAGACCAAAATTTTGGTAATGGGCCTAAGAACTACAAAACCTTAAATTCAATATAAAAGAGTCAACTTACAATATTTTCTCAGACATGGCTTGTATATTTCTTAGATAAGAAATGACCTCCCAGGAAGATCTTTGTAATATCATCCTCCAAGTAGATTTAAGACTTCCTCAGATACACCTCATCTAATTCTTTCCTCCATTTTATACACTTTAATGGTTTTACAGTGACAGAATGCCTTTGACATACACCTGTCCTAACCAGACTCAAGGCTCCACTGGAGTCATAGGTGTCTTTGTGCTTCTCCATCAGGAGGCTCACCCCTGTGGATTCCCAAACGTTTATTCTGCCCAGTGGAATATCATAGACAGTCTCCCTGACAAGATGACAGCCTTGGGTGCCTACTCCGCTTGCTGATCTTTCCCTGATTCATAAGGTGATCAATGAATCAGATCCTGACTCCCCTTATTTTGAATAGGTTCTGTGCCAATGAGCCATGCAGCTCCAAACCCATTATCATTAGTATCATCTCCTTAAGGCGGACTTGGAGCCAGTCATTTTCCTGAATTGGTACTCTGCATATGATGATCAGGCAGAAGCACAAGCCTATCTCAACCTTCAGTATGGTCTTACCAACACACTGGATATGCTCACAGATATGGACAATATATTGATCCAATATCACAATCTACCACAGGTTTGGCTACATATTTTCAACAGGTGTCTGACCTTGCCTTCAAGGCCCTAAAGGCTTGATCTTTCCTCGTGTGACCCTTGATATGCCTCCATATGCTTAACACCTTATCAGGTCTCCAACATATCCAAGGCTCATGAACAACTTTCTCAGTACATCAAGGGGCCTTGATCTCAGGCCCTCTTAATTACTCATTGACTTTATACCAACAAATAGAACATATTAACATGACACATGTGTCTCCCCAGTTTATAGATACTGGGTATGAAACCAGAATCTGCAACAACTTTAAAAGTTTGTTCAATCCCTCTTAGATTGTACCTCATGCTATCATAGGAGGAATTGTGTTTTTATTAATTATATTGCTTAAGTGTTTACTTCAGCACATCTTGCAGCAGTGCTCCATCAACAAGACCATGCTACAGGTGCTTACGGATTTTGAACATCCAAGCCATGCCCCCCCTAGAGATGTGGTTTAAGCTTAGATAGAAGAGATTCATGAGGCTTTGTTCTTATTTGCAATCTACATACCCTGATATGCCTTCCGGACGGGAGGTCTTTCGAGGGCTGGTAGTCAATGACAGGTAAAATCCTGTGAGATAGGACAACCTAAAACAGGCACAGTCTGTCATGCTGGATGCCCTGTAAGGTGGGGTCAACAAGGTCAGAGCAAAGAACTCTGGCTCCCACTGGCTGTCAAAAGAAATAAAAAGGATGGATATGTAGGCAGAATGGACTAGGCAAGAGTGTATGGGCTGCATACATGAATACAACTTCCCCACACTAGAATCTGCTGCAGTGCCTGGTGCTGACATCAAACCACCTGAATGAGCAAACCAACCCAGACAGGCCAACACACCAAAAGCACTGGAACTTATGGAATGTTCTGTGGGGTATATATGCAGCTCTATATTTACAATAAATGAGTCTGCAAAACTGTGAGGCTGCTTTGCCACTTGCTTGACTCCCAGAGTCATAGAGAGCTCATAGTGGTCATAGCTCATAGTGTTCCTAGGAGCTCATGATGGCCATAATGAGTTCACAGTGATTGCAGGGAGTTCACAATGGAAGTAGAGATCTCACAGTGGTCATAGAGATATCATAATCATAATAGAGTTGTCATAGCTCATAGTAGTCATAGAGATCTTACAATGATCATAACTCACAGTGGTCCTAGACAGGTAATAATGTTCATAGTGATCTCATACTTGTCATAGATAATAATGGTCACAGAGTGCTCACAGAAGTCACAGAATGCTCGCAGTGGTCATAGAGAAATCACAGTGATCATGGAGTGCTCATAGTTAACATAAACAGCTCACAATAGTCATAGAAAGCTCACAGTGGTCATAAGTCATATGATTCTTAGAGAGATCACAGTAGTCATTACTCATAATGGTCATGGAGAACTCAAAGTGGTCATAGACAGGTCACAGTCATCAAAGATATCACAGTGGTCATAGAGAGATCATAAGGTTCATAGCTTAACAGTGGTCATTGAGAGCTCACAGTGGTCACAGAGAGCGCACAGTGGTCATAGAGAATGCACAGTGATCACAGAGCATATATAGTGGTGATACAGAGTTCACAGTGGTCAGAGCTCCTACTGGTCATAGAGAACTTACAGTAGCCATAGCTCATAGTGATCATAGAGACTTCATAACAGCCATAAAGGGCTCACAGTGATCATAACTCATTGTGTTTATAGAGAGCTCACAGTGGTCATAGGGCATAGTAGACATGCAGAGCTCACAGTAGTCAAAGAGAAATCTCAACGGTCATTTCTATAGTGGTCATAGAGAGCTCATAATGCTAATAGAGAGGTCACAGTCATCATAACTCATAGGGTTCATGGAGTTCTCACAGTAGTCATAGATCACATTGGTCATAGAGATCTAATAATATTCATAGTGAGCTCATAGTGGTCATAGCTAATAATGGTCACAGATACCTCAGTGTGGTCATATAAAATCATAGTGGTCATAGCTCATATTGGTCATAGAGAAATCACAGTGGTCATAGAAACTCATAGTTGTCATAAAGAGCTCTGAGTGGTCATAGAGAGCTCACAGTGCTCATAGCTCAAACTGGCTTTACAAATGTCTCAGTGGTCACAACTCATAGTGATCATGCAGAACTCAAAGTGGTCATAGAGAGGTCACAGTCATCAGAGATATCAGAGTGGTCATAGAGAGCTCAGTGGTCATAGTCATAGTAGTCATACAGAGCTCACCGTAGTCAAAGAGAACTCACAGTGGTCAAAGAGATCTCACAGTGTTCATAGAGAACTTATAGAGATCATAGCTCAGAATGGTAATAGAGAGCTTACAGTGATCATATAGAGTTCACAGTGGTCATAGTGAGCTCACAGTAGTCATAGCAAGCTCACAGTGGTCATAGTGAGCTCACTGTTGTCATAGAGCCCAAAATTGTACTACTAAGGTAATAGTGGTCTTAGCTCACAGTGGTCAAAGAAAGCTCATAGTGGTCACAAAAAGCTCTCAGTGGTCATAGCTCATTGAGATCATAGAGAGCTCATAGTGGTCATAAAGAGCTCATATTTGTAATAGACAGTTCACAGCAGCCATAGCTCATGGTGGACCTAAAGAGCTCAGAGTGATCATAGCTCATAGTGGTCATAGGGTACTAACAGTGTTCTTGTAGAGCTCACAATTGTCATAGAGAGCTCACAGTTGTCATAGAGAGGTCAAAGTGGTGAAAAAGAAATCATAATGCACATATCTCACAGTGGTCATAGAGAACTCATAGTGGTCATACTCCATATTCCAGCAAGAAATCTCTTGTGGTCATAGGGGGTTCATATGGCCATAGAGAGCTCAGAGTGGTCATATCTTACAGTGGTCATAGAATGCTCACAATGGTCATAGTTCATAGTTTTCATAGAGAGCTCACAATCGTCATAGCTCATATTGGTCATAGATAGCTCAGAGTGATCATAGATCATTGAGGTCATAAAGAGCTCACAGTCGTTATTGATAGCTCACAGTGGTCATAGACAGCTCACAGCGGTCATACAGAGCTTATAGTGGTCACAGCTCACAGTGGTCATAGCTTATAGTCGTAATAGAGAGCTGATAATGGCCATAATGCACTCAGAGTGGTCACAGAGAGTTCACAATGGAAATAGAGAGCTCACAGTGGTCAAAGCTCATAGTAGTCATTGAGGGCTGATAGTGGCCATACCTCACAGGGGTCACAGAGTGCTCATGGTGGTCATACCTCATAGTGGCATAAAGAGCTCACAGTGATCATAGAGAGCTCACAGTGATGGTCACTCGTATTTGTTACAGATTTGTCAGAATGGTCATAGCTAATAATAGTCAAAGAGAGCTAAGAGGTTACCTTGCAGTGGTGATAGAGAAATCAGAGTAGTCATAGAGAGCTCAGAGTAGTCATATCTCACACTGGGCATGGAATACTCACAGTGCTCATAGCTCACAGTGTTCATAGAGAGCACACAGTGCTCATAGAGAGCTCACAGGCATCATAGAGAGCTCACAGTGGTCATACAGATCTCATAATAGTTTTAGACAACTCGCAAGGGCCATAGAGAGCTCACAGTAGTCAATGCCCAGAGTGATCATAGAGAGCTCATAATGGCCACAGACAGCTCACAGTGGTCATAGCCCATAGTGGTCATTGAGAGTTCACAGTGGTCAAAGCTTGTATTGGTTATAGAGAAGTCAGAATGGTAACAGCTCATCATGGTCAAAGAGAGCTCACAGTGGCCATAGAGAGCTCAAAGTGTTCACACAGAACTCATAGTGGCCATAGAGAGCTCAAAGTGTTCACACAGAACGCATAGTGGCCATAGAGAGCTTACAGCAGTAATAGAGAGCTCCTAATGACCATAGAGAGCTCACAGTGGTCATAGTCCAAAGTGGTCATTGAGAGTTCACAGTGGTCATAGCTTATAATAATTTTAGAGACGTCAGAGTGGTCATAGCTCATCATGGTCATACAAAGTTCACAGTGGACATAGACAACTAAAGTGTTCATACAGAGCTCAAAGTGGTCATAGAGAATTCACCGTAGTCATAGAGAGATGACAGCAGTCATACAGAGCTCATAGTGGTCACAGGTCACATTGGTCACAGACAGCTCATTGTAGTTATAACTTTTAGTTGCCATAAAGAGCTCATAATATCCATAGTGTGCTTACAGTGATCACAGACAGTTCACAATGGAAATGGAGAGCTCACAGTGGTCATAGTTCATAGTGTTCAAAAAAGCTCATAGTACTTCTAGAGAACTCACAGTGGTCCTAGGTCATAGTGGACATAGAAAGCTCACAGTGGTCAAAGACATATCACAGTGCTCATAGCTTATAGTGGTTAAAGGAATTTTACATTGCTCATATCTGATAATGGTCATGGAGTGCTTAGAGTCATCAGTAGAGCTTTCTTTGGTCATAGAGAGCTTATAGTACTCTTCAAATGGTCACATTTGTGACATACAGCTCACCATTTTGATAGACAACTCACAGTGATCATAGAGAGCCTACAGTGGTCATAGAGAGCTCACAGTGAACATAGAGACATCACAGTGGTCCTAGAGAGCACATAGTGTTCATAGAGCTCAAAGTGGTCATAGAGAGATAACAGTCATCAAAAGTGTTAAAGTGGTCATAGAGAACTCAGTCACAGTGGTCATAGTGCGCACATAGTGGTGATAGCTCACAGTGGTCATAGTGAACTCATAGTGGTGATAGCTCAAAGTGGTCATAGAGTTCTCCCAGTGGTTATAGAGAGCTCACAGTGGCCATACTGAGCTCACCATTGGCAGAGTTCATTTTGTTCACAGCTCATAGTGACGACAGAGTTATTTGTAGCAATAGAGAGATCACAATGGTCCTAGCTGATAGTGGTCATGCAAAGCTCAGAATTGTCACAGCCCATAGTGTACAAAGAAAGCTCACAGTGGTCCTAGAGAACTCACAGTGGCAAGAGAGTGCTCAAGACTGTCATAGCTCACAATGGGCACAGAGAGTTCATAATTGCCATAGAAGCGTCACAGTGATCATGCATTATACTGGTCATAGAGAGCTCATAGTGATCCTAGAAAGCTCATAGTGATAACACATAATACTGGTCATAGATAGCTCAGAGTGTTCATAGCTCATAGTAGTCATGGAGAGTTCACAGTGATCATAGCTCATAGTAAACATAGAGAGGTCAAAATGGTCATAGACGATTCACAGTGGACATAACTCCTAGGGATCATAGAGATCTTACAGTGGTTATAGCTCACACTGATCATAGCTCATAGTAGTCATAGAAAGCTAATAATTTTCACAGAGAGCTCACATTGGTCATAGATCATAGTGGACATAAAGAGCTCACAGTGGTTATAGATAGCTCACAGTGTTCATACCTTGTACAGGGAATGGAGAGCTCACAGTGGTCATAGCTCAAAGTGGTCATATAGAGCTCAAAGTTGTCATAGAGATGTAACAGTCATCAAAGAATTCACAATGATCAGAGAGAGCTCATAGTGGTCATAGCTCACAGTGGTCATAGAGTGTTTGTAGTGGTCATAGTACACAGTGGTCATAGAGAGCTCACAGTGGTCATAAAAAACTTATAGTGATTTTAGCTCAAAGTGTACATAAAGTTCTCAAAGTTGTCCAAGCTCAATGTGGTTATAGACAGTTCATAGTGGCCACAGATTACTAAGAGTAGTCATAGGTCATCATGGTCATAGAGAGCTCACAATGGTCATAGAGGGACACAGTGGTCATACAGAGTTCATAGTGATCATACAGTGCAAACAGTGTTCATAGAGAGCTCACAGAGTTCATACAGACCTCGTAGTTGTCACAGCTCATACTGTCATAGAGAACTCACAGTGTTCATAGCTCATAGGGGGTCATGGAGAGCTCACAATGGCCACAGGTCACAGAGAGTTTACAATGGAAATAGAGTGCTCACAGTGGTCATAGCTCATACTGGTTATAGAGAACTCAGAGTGTTCATAGAGAATTTGTAGTGGTGATAGAGAGCTCTCAGTTCTTATAGAGAGCTCCTAATCGTCATAGATTCTAGGGGTCATAGAGAGCTCACAGTGGTTATGGAGAGCTCAGTGTGGTCATAGACAGCTACAGTGGTGATAGCTCATAACGGTCATAGAGAGGACATAGTGGTCATAGATAGATCACAATGGACATAGCTCATAGTGATCATAATCATCTCACAGTTGTTATAGCTCACCGTGGTCATATAACAGAGACCTTAGAGTAGTCATAGTTCAAACTGGTCACAAAGAGCTCACATTGGTCATATTTCATAGTGTTCATAGAGAACTCATATTGGTCACAGCTCACAGTGGTCATAGATTGCTCATCCTCAGAGTGCTCATAGTGGTTCTAGCTCTAGTTCATAGAGAACACATAGTGGTCATACAGAGCTCATAGTAGTCATAGCTCATAGGTGTCATAGAAAGGTCAAATTGGTCTTAGCTCATAGCCATTATAGAGAGCTCATAGTGGTCATAGAGAACTCATAGCTATCATAGAGACCTCACAGTGGTCAGAGCTCACATTTGTCACAGAGAGCTCAGAGTAGTCATAGCTCATAGTAATCTTAGAGTTCTCACACTGGTCATACAGAGCTCACAGTGGTCCTAGAAAGCTCACAGTGTTCATAGACAGCTCACAGGATCAGAGAGATCACAGCAGTCATAGGGAGCTCACAGTGGTCACAGAGAGCACACACTGGTCATAGAGAGCTCACAGTGGTCATAGTTCAAAGTTGTCATAGAGAGCTAAAACTGAGCATAGTTAGCCCACAGTGGTCATAGAGAGCTCACAATGGAAATGGAGACCTCACACTAGTCATAGTTCATAGTGATCCTAGAGAGTTCATAATGTTCATACAGAGCTCACAGTGTTCATAGAGAACTCACAGTTGTCACAGAGACCTCATTGTGGTCATAGCTCACAGTAGCCATAGGGTGCTCATGGTGATTATACAGAGCTCACAGTGGCCATAGGGTGCTCATGGTGACTATAGAGAGCTCATGGTGGTCTTAGCGAACTCCCAGTGGTTATTCATCATAGTTGTCATAGCTCAGAGTGCTCATAGCTCATAGTAGTCACACCTCACAGTGGTCTTAGAGAGCTAATAATGTTCATAGTTGGTCATAGCTCATTTCTCATAGAGAAGTCACAGAGGTTGTAGAGAGCTGATAGTGTTCATAGAGAACCCACTGTGCTCATAACTCATATTGGACATAAGACAACTAAAAGTGGCCATCAGTCATCATAATCATAGAGAGTTCAAAATGGTCATAGCTCATAGTGGTCATAGAGAGGTCAGTTTTCATAGCTCATAGTAGTCATAGAGATCACAGAGGTCATAGGTCATAGTGCTCATAGAGAGCTCATAGTGCTGATAGAGAGTTCACAGTGGTCATAGCTCATAATGGTCATAAAGAGCTCACAGTTGACATAGCTCCTAGTAGTCATTGGGAGCTCATAGTGACCATAGAGAGATCACAGTGTTCATAGCTTCTAGTGGTCATTGAGAGCTCACAATGGTCACAGATAGCTCCCAGTTGTCATAAGTCATAAAGGCCATAGGGACCTCACAGTGGTCATATCTCACAGTGGTCATAGAGAGCCCAAAGTGGACATAGGGAGGTCACAGTGATTATAACTCAGAGTGGTCATAAAGAGCTCACAATTGTCATAGTTCATAGTTGTCATAGAGATCTCATAATGCACATAAGGAGATCACAGTGGTGATAGATCATAATGGTCATATAGAGCTCACAGTGTTCATAACTCACAGTGGTAATAGAGAAATTACAATGTTCATAGCTCATAGTTCTCATAGAGAACTCATAAAGGACCTAGAGAACTCACAGTCCTCATAGCTCATAATGGTCTTAGTTCATAGCAATCATAGACAGCACACACTGCTCATAGGTCATTGTAGTAATATAGGACTCAAGGTGGTCATAGGGGCATCACAGTTGTCATAGCTAGCTCTCAGGGATCATAGAGAGGATACTCTTGTCATAGAGAGATCACAATGGTCATAGAGAGCTCACAATGGACATAGAGAGCTCACATTCCTCATAGTGAGCTCATAATCATCATATCACATTGGTGATAGAAAGGTAGTGTTTATAGCTCAAAGTGACCACAGAGAGCTCACAGTGGCCATATATCATGAAAGTTGTCATGAAAGCTCATAATGGTCATAGGTCATAGGAGTCATTGAGGCCTTATAATGGTCATTGATAACTCACAGTGGTCATAGCTCATAGTGGTCAGAGAATTCATAGAGTTCATAGCTCACAGTGGTCATAGAGAGCTCATAGTGTTCATAGAGAACTTACACTGATCGTAGATCATAGTGTTCCTAAAGAGCTCAAGGTGCTCATTGTTCATAGTAGTCATACAGAGCTCACCATGGTCTAAGTTCATAGTGTTCCTAGAGAGCTCACAGTAGTAATACAGAGCTCATAGTAGTCATACAGAGATCAAAGTGGTCACAGTTTTCATTGAGAGCTCACAGTTCTCATACAGAGTTCATAGTTGTGATAGCTCACAGAGGTCATAGAGTGCTCATAGTGGTCATAGAGAGCTCACAGTGGTCATAGAGAGCTCACAGTATTCATAGAGATCTCACAATGGTCATAGAGAGATCACAGTGGTCATAGAGAGCTCATAGAGGTCATAGCCCAGCTCATTGTATTCACAGCTCCGAATGATCATAGATAGCTCACAGTAGTTATAGTATACATTGGTCATAAAGAGCTCATAATGGCAGAGTGGACAAGAAACGCTCACAATGAAAATAGGCAGCTCACAGTGTTCATAGCTCATAATGGTGATAGAAAGCTCACTGGTCATAGAGAGCTCACAGTGGTCATACAGAGCTCACAATTGCCATGGCTTATACTTGACATAGAGAGTTCACAGTGGTTTTTGACAGCTTACAGTAGATATAACTGATAATTGTCATAGAGGGCACAGAGTCCTCAGAGCTCACTTTAGTCATACCTCAAAGTGGTCTTGGAGAGTTAATAATGTTCACAGTAATCTCACAGTGCTCATAGCTCATAGTGGTCATAGAGACCTCACAGTGGTCATAGCTCATAGCTGTCATGGAGAGCACACAATGGTGATAGCTCATATTGGTCATAAAGAGCTCACAGTGGCCATAGCTCAGAATGGTTATAGAGAGTTCAAAGTGGTCATGGAGAAGTCACAGTTATCACATATTTCAAAGTGGTCTTGGAGGGCTCATTGTGTTCATACAGAGATCACAGATTTCATAGTGAGCTCACAGCCATCATTGCTCATAATGGTCACTGAGAACTCACAATGGTCATACAGATCTCTCAGTGGTCATAGAGAGCTCACAGTGGTCATAGCTCACAGTGGAAAAAGAGAACTCACACTGGTTATAGAGAGTTCACAGTGGCCAAAGAGCTCATAGTCATCATTGAGAGCTCACAATGGTCGTAGCTCATATTTGTCACAGATACCTCAGAGTGGTCATAGCTCATAGTAGACATAGAGAGCTCACAGTGGTCATTGAGAGCTCATAGTGGTCACTGAGAGCTCACAATGGTCAGAGAGAGCTAACAGTGGACATATAGAGCTCACAGTGATCATAGCTCACAGTAGTCATTAAGAGCTCAGAGTGGTCATAGCTCATTGTGGTTATAGGGAGCTCACAGTGATCATAGACAGCTAATAGTCATCAGAGAGCTCACAGTGGTCATAGAGAGCACACAGTTGTCATAGAGGCCTTATACTGGTCACAGCTCACAGAGGTCATAGAGTGCTCATGGTGGACATGTACAGCACATAGTGGTCATTGCTTATTCTGGTCATTGGGAGCTCATAGTGATCCTAGAGAGCTCACAGTGGTCATACCTCACATTTATCATGGACAGATCACAGTGGTCATAGCTCATACTGGTCATAAAGAGTTCACAGTGGTCATAGCTCAGAGTTGTCACAGAGAGCTCAGTAGTCATAATGATGAGATCACTGTTGTCATAGCTCACAGTGGTCACAGAGAACTCACAATGGTCATAGAGCCATTACAGTTGTCATAGCTCATAGTGGTCATAGCTCACACGTTTCATAGATTGCTCACAGTGATCCTGGCTCACAGTAGTCAAAGAGAGCTCACAGTGGTCACATAACTCATGATGGTCATAGAGTTCATAACATCGATACAGAGCTCACAGTGGACACAGCCCATTGTATTCATAGAAATGTCACAGTGTTTGTAGCTCACAGTGGTCATAGGGAGCTGATAATGTTCACAGCTCAAAGCGTTCATGGCTCAGTGGTCTTAGCTCGTATTGGTTTCACAGATTACCTCAGAGTGGTCATAGCTCATAGTAGACATAGAGAGTCACAGTGGTCATTGAGAGCTCACAGTGTTCATTGAGAGAGCTCACAATGGAAATAGAGACTCACATTGGACATAGTTCATAGTGGTCATAGAGAGTTCATAATGGTCCATAGTGAGCTCACAGTGGACATAGAAAACTCACACTTGCGTAGAGGGCAATAGTCACCATAGCTTATCAAGGTCATAGTGTCATTGTGCTAACAGCAAGGTCACACTGGTCAAAGAGAACTCTCAGTAGGTCATAGGTCATAGTTGTCATGGAGAAACTCACAGTGTTCAATATCTTACAGTGGTTGTAAGAGAGCTTTTAATGGACAATGTGTGCGCATAATGGTCATAGCAAATAGTGGTCATAGAGGGCTCACAGTGGTCGTAGTTCACAGGACTCATAAGAGCTCACAATGGTCATAGAAAGCTCAGAGTGGTGATAGCTTATAATGGACATAAAGAGCTCAAAGTGGTCAGAGCTCATAGTGGTCACTGTGAGGTCATAAGGAACAAAGAGTGTTCATAGTGGTCAGAGCTTATAGTGCTCTTAGAGAGCTCATAGCAGTCTTAGCTCATAGTTGTCATAGAGGGATCAATGTGGTCATAGCTCATAGCTGTCATACAGAGCTCAATTGTTATAGAGACCTCACAGTGGTCATAGAGTGTGTACAGTAGTATTTGAGAGTTCTCTATTACAACTGTTTATGGTTTATGACCACTGTGACCTCCCTGTGATCACTTTGAGCTATTAACAGTGTAAGTTGTTTATGACCACAGTGAGCTGTCTGTGACCACTGTGAGCTTTCTATGACTATTGTGAGCTGTTTATATCAACTATGAGCTCTCCATGACCACTGTGATTTCTCTATGCCCAGTTTTAGCAGTCTATGACCTCTGTGAGCAGTCTGTGACCACTATTAGCTATGACAACTATGAACTCACTATTAACATTATTACCTGTCTAGGACCATTGTGAGCTATGAACACTGTGAGATATCTATGACTACTATGAACTATGACAACTATGAGCTCTCTATTACCATTATGGTATCTCTATGACCACTGTAAGCTCTCTATTTTTATTGTGACTTCTCTGAGATCACTGTGAGCTCAATATGGCCATCATGAGTTCTCTATGAAAACTATGAACTATGTCTATGACCACTGAGAACTGTGATCACTATGAGCGCTCTATGACCACTGTGAGCTCTCTATGACAACTGTGACCTCTCTATGACTACTATTAGGTGTGACCACTGTGAGCTCTTCATGTCAACTTTGAGCTATGACCACTCTGAGCTCTCCAAGTCCATTATGAGTACTCTATGACCACTGTTAGCTATGACAACTGTGAGCTATGATCACTGTGAGCTACGACCACTGAGAGCTCTCTATAACCACTATAAGGTTTCAATGACTTCTGTGAGCTCTAAGCATTATGTAGTCTCTATTTCAACTGTGAGCTCTTTATGACCACTATGAGCTCTCTATGACTGCTTCGAGGTATGACCATTATGCGTTCTCTATGACCACTATGACCTATGACCACTATTAGCTCTCTATCACAACTATGAGCTATATAAATTGTGAGCACTCTAAGTCTGTTGTGAGCTCCCTATGACCACTCTCTATGTTGTGAGCTCTCTATAAATACTGTGAACTTTATGACCACTATGAGCTATGACCACTGTGACCTCTGTATCACCACTGTGAGATCTCAATGACTATGAGCTATGACTATTTTGAGCACTCTTTGACCACTAAGATCTATGACCATTGTGAACTCTCTATGTACATTACGAGCTTTCTATAACCACTATGCGCTATAACCACTGTAAGCTCTCTATGCCCACTATGAGCTATGCATTCTCTATCACCATTCTTTTCTCTGTATTACCACTATGAGTATGACTACTTTGAGCACTCTATGACCACTATGATCTATGACAGTTGTGGACTCTTTATGTATGTTATGAGCTTTCTATAACCACTGTGTGCTCTGACCATTGTAAGCCCTCTATGAGCACTATGAACTATGAGTACTGTGAACTCTCTATGATCACTATGAGCTCTGTATAACTACTATGAGTTATAACCACTGTGAGCTCTCTGTGACCCCTGTTATATATGACTATTGTGAACTTTCTATTACCATTATAAGTGATGTTCAGTGTAAACTCTTTGTGACCACTATGAGCACTCTGTGACCACTATAAGCATTGACCACTGTGAGCTCTGTTGGGCCACTATGAGCTATGATGATTTTGAGCTCTCTATGTCCATTCTGAGTTATAAACACTGTGAGCTCTTTTTTTACCACTATGAGCTCTCTATGACCACTATAAGCTATGAATATTGTCAGCTCTCAAAGACCACTGTAAACTTTCTCTGACCACTCTGAAAACTGTATGATGACTGTGAGCTCTCTATTGCCATTATGAGTTCTCTATGACCACTATGAGCTCTCAGTAAATATTGTGACTTCTCTATAACCATTATGAGCTCTATATGACCATTGTTAGCTCTCTAAACACTGTGAGTTCTCTATGAGCAATGTGACCTACAATCAATGTGAGCTTTCTATGACCCATGTGAGCTCTGACAACAATTACCTGTTTATGATCACTTTATTACCACTATGAACTATGGCCACTGTAATCTCTCACTGTGCACTATATTCTGTCTATGACCTCTGTGAACTATGATAATTGTGAGTTCTCTATGATCATTTTGATCTGTGACCACTATGTTCTCTCTATCATTACTATGAGCTATGATCACGGTGAGTTCTATATAATGATTATGAGTTCTTTACAAGTATGACATATGACTGCTGTGAGATTTCTATGACTATTCTGATCTATGAACACTGCAAATCTCTCTATCACCACCGTGAGGTCTCTATGACTAGTGTGACTCTCTATGTCCATTATAAGGTCTCTATGACCATTGTAACATTCTATGACCACTGTGAGCTATGACTACTGTGAGCTCTCTCTATGATCACTAGGAGTTGTGACCACTGTGAGCTCTCAATGATAACCGTGAGCTCTCTTTGACCTCTGTGATCTCTCTATAACCACTTTGAGCCCTCTAAAATGACTGTCAGCTCTGTATGAACACTGTGAGCTCTCTATGAGAATTATGACTTATGAACACTATTTGCTCTCTATGACCACTATGAGCTATGACCACTGTGAGATCTTTATAACCATTATGATCTATGACCACTGTGAACTGTCTTTCACCATTGTGAGCACTCCATGAACACTATGATCTATGATAACTGTGAGCTCACTATGACTACTATGAAGTCCCAATCAACACTCTGAAATCTCTATGATCAATATGAGCTCTTATTGACCACTTTAAACTCTATTGATAGTAGTGAGCGCTCTATGAGCACTATCACCTATCAGCACTGTGAGCTCTCTATGACCACTATGAGATGTCTATGACCATTCTGAGTTCTCTGTTACCTCTGTGAGAATTCGATCACCACTATGAGCTCTCTATGATCACTATAATCCCTCTGTAACCACGGTGAGCTCTCTGTGACCACTTTGATAGTTCTATGACCACCGTGAGCTCTCTATGACCATTGTGAGCTCTCTATGAGCACTATGACCTAAGACCACTGTGAGCTCTCTACGACCACTCTGAACGCTCTGTCAGCTTTCTATTACCACTATGAAGCCTCTATGACCACTGTGAGATATGACCACTATCAGCTCTCTATGATTACTAGGAGTTCTGAGCACTATAGCTGTCTATGAAAACTGTGAGCACTCTATGTGCACTTTGAGCTCTCTATGATGACAGTGAGCGTCTATGACCACTGTGATCTCTGTGTTGTCACTATTGGATCTTTGTAACAACAGTGAATTCTCTGACTACTGTTCGCTCAATATAACCTACTATGAGCTATGACCACTGTGAGCTCTCTATGATCACTGTGTCCTCTTTATGAACACTTGAGCTTTTTGAGATCTGTATGACCACTGTGAGCACACTATGAGCAGTATGACCTATGACCACTGTGAGTTCTGTATGATTACTCTGAGTTATGACCAATGTGAGCTCTCTATCACCACTATGAGCTATGATCACTGTGAACTCTCTATGACCATTATGAGCTATAACCACAGTGAACTCTCTTAGACTACTGTGAACACTTTATGACCACTATTAGCTGAGACCATTGTAAACTCTCTGTGAACACTTCGAGATCTTTATGACAACTGTGAGCTCTCTATAACCTATGTAGCTCTCTATGAGCTATGCGACATATGTCCATCGTGATCTCTATGATCACTGTCAGCTATGAGTTCTCTATGACCACGGTGAACTGGACCATTGTGAACTCTGTATGCCCACTATGAGTTATCAATAGTCTCTATGACCACTGTGAGCTCTTTATGACCACTATCAGCTATGACCGTTGTAGGTACTCTATGTCTACTATGAACTATGACACCTATGAGCCTCTACAAAGAATGTGAGCTCTCTATAACCACTATGAGCTCTCTATGCTCACTATGAGCTATCAACATGGTGAGTTCTCTATGACAATTGTGATCTTTGTCCACTGTGAGCTCTCTATCACCACTATGAGCTATAACCACTATTAGCTATGACCACTGCTAGCTATGACCATCATGACCTCTCTATCACCACTTTAGCTTTGACCACTGTGACATCTCAGTGACCAATGTGAGCTCTCTGTCACCACTCTGAGCTGTGATCTCTGTTAGCTCTATTGGATGACTTTGAGATAATTCAAGTGTGAAATCTCTAAAATCACTATAAGCTATGACTACTGAGAGATCCCTATGCTCTCCCTGAGCTCTCTATGACTATTATGAGCTATAATACCTATGAGCTCCTTTGATCTCTGTAAACTAAGACAACTGTGTGCTCTCTATGAGAATTGTGAGCTGTCTATGATCACTGTACCTCTCTGTGATCAGTTTGACATCTGTATGAACATTATGAGGTATGACCACTGTGAGCTCTCTGTGACTGCTATGAGCTATGGCCACTGTGAACTCTCTATGCCCATTAGGGGCTATAAACACTGTGAGCACTCTATGACTGCTGTGAGCTCTCTATTACCATTCTGAACTATGGCAACTGTGAGCTCTCTATTACCACTGTGAGATCTCTATGACCAGTGTATGCTCTCTATGACCACTGTGAGCTCCCTATGACCAGTATAAGCTCTGTATTACCACTATGAGTTATGACCTCTGTGAGTTCTCTATGACCACTATGAGATATGATCACTATGAGCTGTCTATGACCACTATGATGTATTACCACTGTGAGCTCACTATGACCACCATGAGCTCTCTATGATCACTATGAACGTTGACCCACTATGATCTCTATATTGCCAATATGAACTCTCTAAGACCTCTGTTAGCTATGACCACATCAGCTCTCTATGGCCATGTGAGCTATCTATTACCACTTGGATCACTCTATGAACACTTTGAGCTCTCTATGAGTACTATGACCTATGACCATTGTGAGCACTCTATGGCCACTATGAACTATGACTACTCTGAACTTCTATGACTACTCTGAGCTATGACCACTGTGAGCTCTCTATGATTAATATGAGCTCTCTATGACAACTGTGAGTTATGACCACTATGAGTATTCTATGATCATTTTGCGCTATGACCACTGTCCGTTATCTGAGACCACTGTGAGCTATCACCACTATGAGTTGTCTATGACCCCTGTGATCTCTCTATGATCACTGTGAGCGCTCTAGGAGCATTATGACCTATCAAAATTTTGAGTACTCTATGACTATGACCTGGGGTAACTGTGAGCTCTCCTTGAGCTTCTGTGCTCTCTATGAAGAGTATGAGCTCTTTATGAACACTCTGAGATCTCTATGACCATTATGAGCTCTTGGTGACCACTGTGACTTCACTATGACCACTTTGAGTCTCTATGATCACTTTGAGTTCACCTTGACCACTGTGAGCTCTCTGTGACCACTGTCAGCTCTCAACGAGAACTGTGAATTATGATTACAGAGAGCTCTCTATGAACACTATGAGCTATGACCACTGTGAACTCTCTATGACAATTATGAGGTATGACCACTGTGAGCTCTCTTTGATCACTGTGAGTTATGACCACTGTGAGCATTTTATGACCTCTGTGAGCGCATTTTGACCATGGTGAGCACTCTATGATAACTGTGAGTCCTCTATCACCACTGTGAGCTCTCCATGGCCATTATGAGTTATGACAACTGTTAGCTCTCTATGACCACTATGAGCTATGACCACTGTAAATTCTCTATGACAATTATGGGCTCTGTATGACCCCTGTTAGCTATGATGCATGTGAGCTATTTGTGACTGCTGTTATCTCTCTATGATCACTTTGAGCTCCTTATGACACCTGAGATCTTTCCATGACCACTATGAACTCTCTATGAACACTATGACATGTGACCACTTTGAGCTCTCTATGACCACTATGATTTGTGAGTACTGTGAGCTATTTATAAGAGCTATGAGCTTTAGTCACTGAATTTTCTATGACCACTGTGGGTTTTCTCTAACCACTATGTTCTATGAACACTATGAGTTTCCTCTCACCAGTATGAGCTATGACAACTGTGAGATCTTTATGATCACTATGAGCTATTAGCACTGTGAGCTGTCTATGACCACTCTGACCTCTCTAGGAGCATTATACTCTATGACCACTGTGAGCTCTCTATGATTACTATTAGCCCTCTGTGACTACTTTCAGCTCTCTATGGCAACTATGAGCTCTCAATGTCCACTATGAGCTATTACCATTGTGAGCTCTCTTTGACCACTGTGAACTCCCTATGAGCACTATGATCTATGACCACTGTGAACTCTCTATGACTACTGTGAAGCACTCTGTGACTACTTTCAGCTTTCTATGACCACTTTCAGCACTCTGACCATTGTGAACTCTCTATGAACAATATGACATATCACCACTGTGAGCTTGCTATGACTACTATGAACTATTATGAATTTGAGCTGTTAGCTATGACCACTGTGAGTTCTCTATTATCACAGAATGCTATGACCACTCTGAGCTCTGTATGACCACTGTATGCTCTCTAGTGACCAGTGTGAGCTCTCTGTGATCACTATGAGCTCTCAAAGATCACCTATTAGCTCTCTATGAACACTGAGATATCACCACTTTTAATTATCTATGACCACTTTGAGCTCTCTATGACCACTGTGAGCTCTCTATGAGCACTATGAACTATGACTATTGTAGGATGTCTATGACCACTATGAGTTATAACCACTGTGAGCACTACATGAGCACTATATGTTATGACTACTGTGAACTCTCTGTGATGATTATGAATTCTCTATGATCACTGTGAGCTCTCTATGGCAACTGTGAGGTCTCTATGATCACTGTGAGCTCTCCCTGACTAACTTCAGCTATGACCACTATGACCTCTACATAACCACTGTGAGCTATGACCACTGTGAGCTCTCTATGACCTCTGTGAGTTCACTTTGACCACTGTGAACTGTGACCACTGTGAGCTCTCTATGACAACTCTGAGCTATGATCACTGAGCGCTCTCTATGACCACAATGTGTTCTCTATTACCACTCTGAGCTATGACCAGTGTGAGTTCTCTGAGCACATTGAGCTATGACCACGTTGAGCTTTCTATAACCACTGTGATCTTTCTATATACACTGTGATGTATGACCACTATGAGCTCTCTCTCACCAGTATGACTATGAACACTGTGTGCTCACTATGAAGATTATGGGTTCTCTGTGACCACTGTGTGCTATGAGCTCTCTGAACTCTCAATGACCACTATGAGCTATGACCACAGTGAGCTCTCTATGACCACTATGAGCTCTATGAGAAGACTGTGAGCTCTCTGTGACCACTATAAGCTCTCTGACCACTACGAGCTCTCTATTAACACTATGAGCTATGATCGCTATGATCTCTCTATGACCAGTATGAGCTATTACCACCATGAACTCACTATGACCACTGTGAGCTCTGTATGACCACTGTTACTTGTCTATTTTGGGAACCGGTTCCCATATACGCACTCATTCACTCACTCACACACAGCTGCTGGCTGTGATGAAAGCAGGTTCCAGTCATCCCCACCTCTGCCTCTACCCCCAGAGACTCAACACAGGACAGGGAGATTGTCAGAAGTGAATCTCAGTTTATTGGGGGGAGAAAAGGAACTTTTATAGACAAAGGCCACCAAGGTGCGAAACAGGCATCCAATTGTATTACAAGGTCAAGACATCCTACAGGTGCTAATGGTCAAATTCAATGTCACTCAGCACAGGGGGCAGGTAGATACCTGAAAGCCAATTAGGGCTCTTTGTGAAGTGATCAGGTTACGCCCAAGACCCTTGCCCTCAGCGCCATCTTTAGTCCCATGTGCTCAGCCATGCCCTTGGGCAAATCCTGGGTGCGCCCAACAGTCTCTCTATAACTGCTCTTAGCTCTTAGCTCTTATCACTACTGTGAGCCCTCTATGAGGAGTGTGAGCTCTCTATGACCACTTTAACTCTCTATGATTCCACTATGAGCTCTCTATGACCACAGTGACCTCTCCATGGGAACTTTGAAATCTCTATGACCACTGTGAGGTCTTTATGATATATGTGAGCTGTGTATGAGCACTCTGATCTGTGACCATTGTAAGTTCTCTATGTCCATTATGAGCTCTCTGTTACCACTATGAGCTGTAACTACTGTGAGCGACCACTGTGAGGATTCTATGACCACTATGAGCTCTCTGTGTCAACTGTAATCTCTCTTTGATGAATATGAGCTTTGACCACTGTGAGCTCTTTATGACAGTTATAATGTATGACCAACACTGTGAGCTCTCTCTCACCAGTATGAGCTATGAACACTGGGAAGATTTATGACCAATATGAGCTATGACCACTGTAAGCTCTCTATGTCCATTGTGAGCTCTCTGTTACCACTATGAGCGATGACCACTGTGAAATCCCTATAACAAGTGAATGCACTATGACCACTGTAAACTCTCTATGACCGCTATGAGCACTGTGAGGTCTCTATGACCACTCTGAGCTCTCTATGTCCAATGTGTCCTCTCTATGAACACTATCAACTCTGGCCACTGTGAGCTCTCTAAGTCCATTATAATCTATGAATCACTGTGAGTTCTCTTTGACAACTGTGAGCTCTCTATGTGCACTATGATCTATGATGACTCTCAACTCTCTATGACCACTCTTTTGCTCTCTATGACACTCAGAACTATGTCCACTGTGAGTTCATTATAGCACTATGAACTCTCTATCACCATTCTGAGTTCCTTATGACCACTATAAACTCTTTGACCATTGTGAGCTCTCTATGAGTACTATGATCTACGACCACTTGGGTCCTGATGACCATGATGAACTGATTATGTCTACTCTGAACTCTTTGTGACCTCTGTGAACATTCTATCACCACATGATCTCTCCATGACCAATATGTGCTCTCTATTACCATTGTGAGCTATGAACCCTGTGAGCTCACTATGAGTAACTGTGAGCTCTCTATTACCACTGTGAGCTCTCTATGACCACTTTGAGCAGTCTGTGGCCACTCTTACAATTCTATGATCATTGTGAGCTCTATATGACCAATGTGACCTATGACCACTGTGAACTCTCTTTGACCACTATGTGCCCTCTATGAGTACTATGATCTATGTCCAGTATGAACTATCTATACCCACTATAAGCTATGATCACTATGACCTCACTATGACCACTGTCATCTCTCTATCACCATTCTGAGCATCTACGACCACTGAGACATCTGTATGACTACTGTGAGCACACTATGAGCAGTATGAACTATGACCACTGTGAGTTTTCTAGGATTACTATGAGCTATGACCAATGTGAGCTCTCAAAGACCACTTTGAGCTCTTTATGACCACTGTGAGCTATGACCGCTGTTACTCTCCATGAGCAATAGCATCTATGACCACTGTGAGCTCTCTATGACCACTGTGAGCTCTCCATGACAACTCTGAGCTATTACCACTGTGAGTACATTATGACCACTATGAGCTATGAATACTGTGAGCTCTCCATGGACACTGTGATCTCATTATGAACACTATGAGCTATGACCACTGTGAGCTCTCTATAAGCGCTATGATTTATGACCACTGTGATCTCTGTGAACACTATGCGCTCTGTATGGTAACTTTAAGATCTCTTTGACCATTATGAGCTCTCTTTGATAACTTTTAGCTCTCTATTACCACTATGAGGTCTCTTTGATCACTCTTAGCTCTCTATGACCACTATGAGATCTCTCTGATTACTTTCAATTCTCTATGACCATTTGAGCTCTTAAAACTATTATGAGTTCTTTATGACCACTATGAGCTATGACGACTGTGAGTTATCTATGACCACTATGAGCTTACAATGACCACTGTGATCTTCCTATGACTACTATGAGATATCTATGACCACTTTGAACACTCTATCACTAGTATGATCTTCTATGTTCACTGTGAGGTCTCTATGAGCACTATGACCTATAATCACTGAGCTCTTATGACCACTAAGGACTATGACTAATGTGAGCTCTCTATGGCCAATATTATCTATTGCCAACTTGAGTTTTGTTTCATCACTGTGTCCTCTATGAGCCCTAGAATCTCTGACAACTATGAGTCTCTATGACCACTATGAGCTATAACTACTATGAGACTCACTATGACCACTGTTATCTATCACCATTTTGAGCAATCTATAACGACTCTGAGCTCTCTATGACCATGTACTCTCTATGAGATGATGACATATGATAGCGAATTCTCTATCACCAACAATGAGCTATTGACCCCTGTGAGCGCTTTATGGACCATAGGATCTATGACCACATGAATCAATATTTCCCATTATGAGCTCTCTATGACCACTGTGACTCTCTCAGATATCATGAGCTATGACCACGAACTCTTATGAAATATGAATCTATGTACATAGGAGACATGAGTTAAGCTCTCTGTGACCATTGTGAACTATGAATTCTATCTGTTACCACTGTAAGCTCTCTCTATGAGCTATTATCAATTTTAGCTGTTTATGACCACTATGAGCTATAACTACTGTGAGTTCTCTATTATCACAGAATGGTTTGACCACTATGAACGCTGTATGAATACTGTATGCTCTTTGACCAGTGTGAGCTCTCTGATCACTATGAGCTCTCAATAATCACTATTAGCTCTCTATGAACACTGTGAGATAACACCATTTTGAATTATCTATGACTACTTTGAGCTCTCTATGAGCACTATGAACTATGATGACTTTGAGCTCTCTACAATCAGACTGAGCCCCCTTTGATCATGGTGACTCTCCACAACCATCATGAGCTCTATGAAAAGTATGAGCTGTGACCAAGGTTAGCTGTGATCACTGTGAGTTCTCTATGACCACTGTTAGCTCTCTACGAGCATCATGACGTATAACCACTGTGAACTCTCCATGACCACTATGACCTATGATCACTATGAACTATGACTATTGTGAGATGTCTATGCCACCATAAGTTATAACCAATGTGAGCACTACATGAGCACTATGTGTTATGACCACTGTGAACTTTATGAAGATTATGAATTCTCTATGATCACTGTGAGCTCTCAATGATCACTGTGAGCTCTCTATGGCCACTGTGAGCTCTATGATCACTGTGAGCTCTCCCTGACTAACTTCAGCTATGACCACTATGAGCTCTACATGACCACTGTGAGTTATGACCACTGTGAGCTCTCTGTGATCATTATGAGCTCTCTTTGACCACTGTGAACTGTGACCACTGTGAGCTCTCTATGACCTCTGTGAGCTCACTTTGACCACTGTGAGCACTTTTTGACCACTCTGAGATCTCTGACAACTGTGTGTTATAACTACTGTGAGATCTCTATAAACACTATGAGCTCTCTATGACCACTTTGAGATCTTTATGATCGCTATGATCTCACTCTGACTACTGTGATCTCTTTATGACCACTGTGAGCTCTCTTTAACAACTGTGAGCTCTCCATGACCACTATGAAATACTACTGATAGCTCTCTATGAGTACTATGCTCTATGACCACTGTGAGCTCTCTTTGACCACAGTGAGCTCTCCATGAACACTATGATCTGAAGAGTGTGAACTGTCTATGACCACTTTAAGCTCTCTATGACAACACTGAGTTCTCTGTGACCTCATTGACGTATGTATCACCACCAGGAGCTCTCTGTGATCAGTATGAGCTATGATCACTGTGAGCAAACTGACTACTGAGCTTGCTATGGCCACTGTGACATCTCTATGACTTTGTGGTCTCTAGGGTCACTGTGAGCTCTCTATGACCACTGTTAGCTCTCTGTGACCACTATGACCTATGGCTCTTGGGAGCTTTCTTTGACCACTATGAGCTATGTCCACTGTGAGTACTTTAAGACCACTATGAGCTATGACCAGAGTGAGCACTATATTTCCATTATGAGCTCTCTATTGCCACTGTGAGGAATAACCACTGTGAGCTCTTTATGACCACTATAGACTCTCTACAAACAAACTATGACTTATGACCATTTTGAGCTCTCTATGTGCACTATGAGCTGTGAGTACTGTGAGCTTTTTATGACCACTGTGAACTCTCTATGATGACTATGAACTATGATTGCTGTGAGCTCTCTATGACTAATGTGAGCTGTCTGTGTCCACTGTGAACTATACTGACTAGTATGAGCTATGATTATTATGAAATCTTTATGAACTCTGTGAGTTATTTATGACCGCTATAGCTCTCTATGAGCAATATGACCTATAACCACTGTGAGCACTCTATGGACACTCTAAGCTCTCTATTACCACTGTGGATTTGCTATGAGCACTATGACCTATGAATACTGTGAGCTCTCTATTGCAACTCTAAGCTCTCTATGACCACTGTGACATCTCTATGGCCACTTTGAGCTCTCTATGATCACCGTAAGCTCCATATGACCACAGTGAGTTCTCTATGATTATTATGAGCTTTTTGTGGCAACTATGAGGTATGAACACTGTGAGCTCTCTGTGACCATTATGAGCTATGACCACTGTGAGCTCTCAATGATCACTATGAGCTATAACCACTCTTAGCTCTTCATGGCCACAATGAGCCCTTTATAACAACTGTCACATTTTTAGTACAACCTTGAGCTCTCTATGATCACTGTGAGTATTCTATGACCACTGTGAGCTCCCTATGAGCACTATGATCTGTGACCACTGTGAGCTCTCTATGACCACTATGAGCTATGAACACTACGAGCACTCTATGTCCATTATGATCTATGACCACTGTGATTCCTCTATCACCACTATGAAGTATGACCATGGTGAATTCTCTATGATGATTATGAGTTCTTTATGACCACTGTGAGCTGTGACCACTTTGAGCCTTCTATGAGCACTGGGAGTTATGGGCACTGTGAGCTTTCTATGACTTCTGTGATCACTTTGTGACCACCATGAACTCTCTATGGTGACTATGAACAGTGGCCACTCTGAGTTCTCTATGACCATTGGGAGCAATGGACACTATGAACTCTCTATGACCACTGTGAGTTTTCTATGAACTCTAAGAGATATGACCACTGTGAGCTCTCTAGGAGCACACTGATCAATGAACACTGTAAGCTTTCTATGATTCTATAAGCTCTTTTTAGCCATTATGGTCTCTGTTTGATGATTCTAATCTATGACTACTTTGAGATCACTATGAATTATGACACTGGGAGCTCTATATGGCCAGTATGAGATCTCTATGACCATTATGAGCTCTCTATGACCTTTGTCAGCTATGACCACTATGAGCTCTCTTTAACCACTGTGAGCTCTCTATAACCACTGTGATCTCTCTATGACCACTTTGAGAATTCTATGAGTACTTTAAGCTCTCTATGACCACTGTGAGCTCTCTATGACCATTGTGAGCTCTGTATGTCATATATGAGCTATGACCACAATGAGCTGTCTAGTACTACTATGGGCTGTGAATATTATGAGCTCTTTATGACTATCGTGAACTATGAGCAAAGTGAGCTCTCTATTACCACTATGAGGAATGAGTACTGTGAGTTCTTTGACCACTGTGAGCTAAGAGCTCTTTGAATTCTCTATGATCACTATGATCTATAACCACTGTGAGTTTTGTATCAGCACGATGAGCTATGACCATGAGCTCTCTATGACAACTGTGACTTTTCATGACCATTGTGAGCTCTTTTAGAGCAGTATGACATTTGATCATTGAGCGCTCTCTATGACCACCATGAGCTCTTTATGACCACTATGAGCTAAGACCACTGTGAGATCTCAATGTCCATTATGAGGTCTCTGACCACTGTCTGTGACCAATTTGAGCTCTCTATGACAACTCTGAGCTCTGTATCACTGTTATGAGCTATGACCACTGTGAGCTCTCTGTGCCCAATGTGAGCTATGACCACTCTGATTCTTCTATAACCATTGTAGCTCTCTAGGACAACTATGATCTATGATGAGTGTGAACTCTCTATGACCACTGTGAACTCTCTATGACCAATGTGAGCTCTCTCTGACAACTATGAGCTCTCTGTGATTGCTAGGAGCAATGAACACTGTGACCTTTCTGTGACCACTGTGAGTTATGACAACTCTCAGTCTTCTATGAACAATATGAGCTCTCTAGGACAACTCTGACCCATGACCATTGTGAGCTCTTTGTGACCATTATGGGCTATGACCATTATGACCTCTCCTTGACCACAGTGAGGTATGACAACTATGAGCTCTCTATGACAACACTGAACTCTATATGACCAATATAATCTATGACCTCTCTTAACTTTGTATCACTACTATGAGCTATGGCCACTTTGAGCTCATTATTACCACTATGAGCTCTTCTTCACAACTATGAGCTATAACCACTGTGAGCTATCTGTGACCGATTTGACCTATGGCCACTGTGAGATATTTATGACCACTATGAGCTCTCAATATGCATTGTGAGCTCTCTATGAACACTGTGTGTTATGAACACTGTGAGCTATCTGAGAGAATTATGAGCTATGACCACCGTGGTCATATCTCATAGTGGTCATATAGAGGTCACAGTGTTCATATGGAACTCATATTTATCATTGCTCACATAGGTCATAGGTAGCTCACAGTGGTCATAGCTCATAGGCATCATATAGAGCTCATAGTGTTCACATATCAGAGTGGTCTTAGAGCGCTTACAGTGGTCATAGCTGATAATGCTTATAGGGAGCTCACAGTAGACATAGAGAGCTCTCATTAGTCATAGAGAGTTCACAGTTGTCATAGCTGATAGTAGTCATAGAGAGCTCAGAGTGGTTATTGCTCACAGTGGCCATAGAGAGCTCACAATGATAATAGCTCATACTGGTCGTATAGAGCTCACAATGGTCCTAGACTACTCATAGCTGTCATAGCTCTCAGAGGTTATAGAAAGCTCACAGGGGTCATAGTTCACAATGCCTATAGAGAGCTCACAGATGTCATAGCTCACAATTATCATAGTGAGCTCGTAATTGACAATGATAAAACATAGCTCATAATGATCATACAGAGCTCACAGAGGTCACAGCTCACAGTGGCCCTAAAGAACTCACAGTGGTCATAGAGAGTTCACAGTGATAATAGCTCATAATGGGCATATAGAACTCACAATGGTCCTCGACAACTCATAGCTGTCAGAGCTCACAGAGGTTATAGAGAGCTCACAGTGGTCATAGCTCACAGTACCCATAGAGAGCTCACAGTTGTCATAACTCACAGTGGTCATAGCTCACAGTGCCTATAGAGAGCTCACAGTGTTTATAGCTCAGAGTGGTCATAAAGAGCTCACAGTGGTCATAGAGTGTTCATAGTAGTCATAGCTCATAGTTGCCATAGAGAGCTCACAGTTGTCAGGGAGAACTCACAATGGTCATAGAGAACTCTCAGTGGAAAAAGAGAGTTCATATGAGTTATAGAGAGCTAACAGGTGGTCATAGATGATACTGGTCATAGAGAGCTCATAGTTTTCATTGTTCACAATGGTCATACTTAGCTCAGAGTTGTCACAGATCATTCATAATGTTCATAGATGGCTCACAGTGGTCATATACAACCCATAGTAGTCATATAGTGCTCATAGTGGTCTTAGAGAACTCATAGTGATCATAGATCATAGTATTCATAGAGATCTCACAGTGATGAAAGAAATCTCATAGTGGTCATAGCTCACAGCGGTTCTAGAAAGTTCATAATGGACACAGAAACCTCACAATGTTCATAGCTTTTAGTGATCATAGAGAGCTCATAGTGGTCACAACTCAAAGTGGTCATAAAGAGCTCATAATGGGCAATGAGAACTCACACTGGTCATGACTCCTAGTGTTCATAGAAAGGCCACAGTACCCACAGCTCATTGTGGTCATAGAGAGCTGACACTAATAATACCTGAAAGTTGTCAGAAAGAGTTCACAGTCGTCACTGCTCACAGCAGTCAGAGAGAGCTCACAGTGCTCATAGTTCATATTGGTCAGAGAGAACTCACAGTTATCATGGAAATATCACAGTGTTTATAGAGAGATCACAGTGATCATATAGAGCTCACAGTGGTCATATAGAGCTCACAGTGGTCACTTAAAACTCATAGTGGGCCTACAGAGATTAAAGTGCTCATAGCTCTCTGTGGTCATAAAGAGCTCCTAATGAACACAAAGTGCACACAGTGTTCACAGCTCATAGTGGTCATAGGTAGTAGTTCTCAAAGAGAGCTCACAGTGGTCGTGGAGAGATCATAGTGGTAATAAAGAGCTCACAGTTTTCATTGCTCACAGGAGATATAGAGAGCTCACGGTGATCAGAGAGAGCTCACAGCAGTCATAGCTCACAGTGGCTATACAGAGCTGATAATGGACATAGAGAGATCACAGTGGTCATAGCTCATAGTGGTCATAATGAGGTCATAGTGGTCAGAGCTGACAATGGTCTTAATTCACAGTCGTCATGGAATGCTCACAATAGTCATAGCTCAGTAGTCATAGAGAACAGTGGTCATAAAGAGCACATAATAGACAATCAGTGCTCACAGTGGTCACAGCTGTCAGTGGTCATAGAGAGCTCATAGTGGTGACAGACATCTCAGAGTGGTCATAGCTTATAGTGGTCATAGAGAACTCACAGTGGTTATTGAAAGCTTACAGTGGTCATAGCTCATAACGGCCATAAAGAGCTCAAAATGGTCAGAGCTCATCGTATTGATAGAGATCACACAGTGGTCAAAGGTCATTGTGGCCCTAGATAGGTGACAGTGGACATAGCTTCCAATAGTCATAGAGAATGCATATTGGACAGTGAGAGCTCACAGTGGTTATAGAGAATTCTCAGTGATCATAGCTCATAGTGGTCATAAAGAACTCACATTTTTCAGAGGTCATATTTCTCATAGGGAGCTACAGGGGTCATAGAGTGCTCATGGTGGTCATAGCTCATAGTGATCATTGAGAGCTCTCAGTGTTCATACATCATAGTTGTCATACAGAAATCATAATGGTAATAGAAAGCTCATAGTTGTCATAGGGAGGTGATAGTAGTCATAATGAGCTCATAGTGGTCATAGTGCTCATAGAGAGCTCACAGTGGTCATAGATCATAGTGGTGACAGATATTTCAAAGTGATCATGGATCACAGTGTTCATAGAGAGCTTTCCCTGCTCATAGCTTACAGTGGCTATAGACAGCTCATAGTGGTCACAGCACACAGTGTTCATAGAGAACTCATAATCTTCATAGAGAGCTGACAATGATCATAGCTCATAGTGTTGATAGATCATAGTGGTCATACCTCACAGTGATCATAAAGAGCATATAATAGACAATGAGTGTTCACAGTGGCCATAGCTCATAGTGGTGATAGACAGCTCACAGTAGTCCTAGCTCATAGTGGACATAGAGAGCTCACAGTGCTCACAGTTCAGTGTTCACAGAGAGCTCACAACAGACAAGGAGAATTCACAGTGGTCATACTTGATAATCTTCACAGGGAGCTCATAGTTATCATAGTTCACAGTGGTCTCAGAGAACTCACAGTGATCATATACAGTGAACAGTGATCATAGGTCATAGTGGTCATGAAAAGGTCACAGCTCACAGTTGATAACTAATTATGGACATAGAGAGCTCACAGTGGTCATAGTTCATCTTGGTCATAGAGAGCTCAGAGTGGTCATAGCTCCCAGTGGTGATAAAGAGTTCACAATGCTCATAGGTCCTATATCTCCTAGAGAGCTACAGTGGTCACAGAGAGCTCACAGTGTCAGGATAAGCTCAAAGTGTTCATAGAGAGTTCACAGTGTTCATTGTTCATAGTGGTCACAGAGTGCTCACAATGCCCAAAAAGCTCAACATCGTCATAGAGAGCTCATAATATACATTAAGAGCTCACAGTGCTCACAGTACATGGTGTATAGGGAGCTCACAGTGGTTCTAGCTCTGAATGGTAATAGAGAGATCATAATGACCACAGAAAGCTCACAGTAGTCATGATGCACAGTGGTCACAGAGTGCTCACATGGTCATAGTTCATAGTTCTCATAGAGAGTTCACACTAGTTATAGCTCATAGTAGTCATAAACAGCTCACAGTGGTCATAGAGAGCTCACAGAGGTTATATCTCATAGTGGTCTTAAAGGGCTCACAGGGGTTATAGCTCATAGTGGTCATACAGAGCTCACAGTGCCCAAAAAGAGTTCAAAATTCTCATAAAGAGCTCATAGTGGTCATAGCTCATAGTGATCATAAAGAACTCACAGTGGATATAGCTCATAGTGGTCATAAAAAGCTCACAGTCCTCATAGCAAACAGTGGCCATAGAGAACTGATAATCCTCATCAAGAGCTCACTGGTGAGAGATCTGACACTGATCATAGCACATAGTGGTGATAGAGAGCTCACAGTGGACATAGCTAATAGTTGTTGCAGTGCTCATAGAGAGCTCAAAGTTATCATGAAGAGTCCATAGTTGATGTAGAGACCTCATAGTAGCCATAGAGAGTTGAAAGTGGTCACAGAGAGTTCATAGTGGTCACAGAGAACTCACAGCAGTCATAGATCATAATGCTCATAGAGAGCTCACAGTGGTCAAAAAGAGCTAACAGTAGTTATAAAGGTTGTCATAAAGGGCTCACAGTGTTCACAGCTCATAGTGGTCATAGAAAACTCACTGTGGTCAAAAAGAGCTCAACATCATCATAGAGAGTTCAGTGTTCATAGCTCATACTGGTCACAGAGAGTTCACAGTGTTTACAGAGAGTTCATAGTGGTTATTACTCACAGAGGTAATAGAGTGCTCACAATTGTCATAAAGAGCTCACAGGGCTCATAACAAACAGTGGCCATAAAGAACTGATAATCCTCATCAAGAACTCACAGTGGTCAAAGCTCATACTGATAAGAGACAGCTGACATTGGGCATAGATAATAGTGGTTTTAGAGTTCCCAAGGTGGTTATAGAGAGCTTACAGTGACCATAGTTCATAGTGATCACTGAAAGTTCAGAGTGGTCCCAAGCACATTGTGGTCATAGAGAGTGAACAGTGGTCATAGCTCTTATTTTAATACAGAGCCCACAATGGACAAAGTACTCACAATGGTCATAGTTCATAGGGGTCATATTGAGCCCACATTAGTCATAGAAAGCTCACAGTGCTCACAGAGAACTCAAAGTGGTCACAACGAGGTCATAATTGAGGTAGAGAGCCCATAGTGGTTTTGAAAGTGGTCACAGAGAACTCATAGTGGTCATAGAGTATTCACAGTTGTCATACGTCATAGTGCATATAGAGAGTTCACAGTGGTCAAAGAGAGATCACAGTGGTCATAGATCATAATAGTCACAGAGAACACACAATGGTTGAAAAGATCTCAATGTTGTCATAGAGAGTTCACAGTAGTCATACCTCATACTGGTCATGGAGAGCTCATAATGCTCATGAAGAACTCAGTGGTTATCAGTCACAGTGGTCATAGAGTGCTCACAGTCATTAAGCTCATAGTGGTCATAAAGAGTGCATAGTGCTCATTACTCATAATGGTCATTGAGAGCTTACAGTGGTCATAGAGAGCTCACAGTTGTCATAGCCCATAATGGTAAGAGAAAGCTTACAGAGATCAAAGATACGTCACAGTAGACATAGCTCATGGTAGTCATAGAGAGTTCACAGTGGTCATAGCTCAAAGTGGTCATAGAGAGCTCACATAGGGCACAGATACATCACACTTGCCATAGACAGCTGAGAGTGGTCATAGAGAACTCGTGATTGTCATGGAGAGCTCACAGTGGTCATAGATCATGGTGCTCATAGAGCTCTCACAGTGATCATAGAGAGGACATAGTGGTCATAGAGCACTCAAAGTACTCATAGACAGCTCACAGTGGTAATAGAGAGCTCACAGTGTTCATATAGAGTTCATAGTGATTATAGAGAGCTCCCAGTGCTCATACCTCAAGGTGGTCATTGAGAGCCCAAAGTGGTCATAGATAACTCACAGTGGTCATAGTTAGTGATCATAGAGAGATCATAGTGATCATTGAGAGCTCTCATTGATATTAGAGACGTCACAGTGGTCATAGATATCTTACAGTCATTATACAGAATTCATAGTGGTCATAGCACTCTGTCACAAAGAGAACTCACAGTGGTTATAGAACTCACATGGTCGTAAAGAGCTCCAAGTGGTCATAGCTCATAGTGGACATAGAAAGCTCAGTTCTCATATAGATCTCACAGTGCTCACAGTACTCCTAGAGAGTTCAAAGTGCTCATGGAGAAGTCACAGTTGTCATGAGAGCAAAAAGTAGTCATGGAGAGTTCATAGTGGTCAAAGAGAGCTCACAGAGGTCATACATAATACTGCTCATAGAGCTCAAAGTAGTCAAAGATCATAGTTGTCATAGAGAGCTCATATTGGCCATAGATGGCAGATGTCAAAGAGAACTCATAGTCAACATAGGGAGCTCACAGTGGTCATAGATCATAGTGATCACAGAGAACTCACAGTGGTCACAGTCATAGTGCTTATTGAGAGCTCACAGTGGTCATATATAGCTCAAAGTCATCACAGCCAGATCACAGTGGGCATAGAAAGCTCATATTTTTCATAGAGACCTGAGGTCTTACAGAACTCATTGTGGTCATAGCTCACAGAGGACATAGTTCAAAGTGGTCACAGCTAATAGTGGTAATAGAAAATTCACAATGTTCACAGAGTATTCCCATTAGTCATGGAGAGCTCACAGAGGTCAATACTCACAGTGGTCATAGAGAGCCCATAGTGCCTATAGCTCATGGTGATCATAGAGAACTCATAGTGGCCTCAGAGAGATTGCAGTGTTCATAACTCATAGTATTCACAGAGAGCTCACAGTGGTCATAACTCATAGTTGTCCTAAAGAGATCACAGTGGTCCTAGCTCACAGTGGTCATAGAGAGTTCATAATGCAAAATAAGAATACACTGTGGGCTTAGCTCATAGTAGTCTTAGAGAACACACAGGGTTCCTAGCTTCTTGTGGTCAGAAAGAACTCACAGTGGTCATTGCTCATAGTAGTGACCATAGTTATCATAGAGAGCTCACAGTGGTCATTATTCACAGTAGTCATAGAGAGTTCACAGTGATCATAGCCCATAGTTTTCATACACAGATCATATTGCTCATTGAGCACTCACAGTGATCATAGCTAAAAGTGGTAATAGTGAACTCACAGTGGTCATTGCTCACAGTGATCATAGAGAGCTCACAGTGCTCATAGATCATCAAGGTCATAGAGCACTCACTGTGGTCATTGATAGATAAACTAGTGATGGAGAACTACAGTGGTCAAAGAGAGCTTAAGGTAGTCATAGAGATGTCATAGTGATCAGAGAGAGCTCACTTGTCATAGAGAGCTCATACTTGTCATACCTCACAGAGGTCATAGATGGCTCATAGTGCTCATAGATCATAGTGATTATAGAACTCTAATAGTGGGCTTACAGAGCTCACAGTTGTTATAGAGAGGTCACAGTGGTCACAGGTACTTCACAGTTGTCATAGCTCACAGTGGTCATTGAGACCTCACGGTAGTTCTAGTTCACAGTGGTCATAGAAATCTTATCGTGGTCATAACTCATAGTTATCATAGAGGATTCATAATGGTCATAAAGAGCACAGAGGTGTCATAGCTCACAGTAGTCATAAAGAGTAAACTGTGGTTATAGCTCATAGTCATCACAGAGAGTTCATAATGCACAATGAGAATTGATAGTGTTCATTCCTCACAGTCGTCATAAAGAGCTCACAGTGTTCATAGCTCATAGTGGTCCTGTAGAGCTCACAGTGGTCATAAAGCATGGAAAATGACCATGCAAAGGTCACATAGGTCATAGCTCATGGTGGTCATAAAGACCTCATGGTCATGGACAGCTTACAGTGTTTGCAGGGAGCTCACAGTAATCATAGAGAGCTCAAACTGGTCATTTATAGTTAACAGTGGTCATACCTCACAGTGGTCATAAAGAGCTCACAGTGGACATAGAGAGTTCACAGGGGTAATAGTTCATATTTGTCATAGTTAACAGATGACAACTTGACTGTTGAGGGTTTGAGCTCTGGGCACAGTTGTGAAGAGTTGATGGTTGAGTTAAGCCCAGAGCAAACCTGAAGGAGATTATCTAGCTGATGGGGAAGACCCAGCCCATTGTAGGTGGGATTGAGCCCTGGATAAATCACAGAGAGCTGGTTGAGAGTGTTGGCATCCTTCTGTTCATTTGGCCAAACGTGCTGGTCTGGCAAGTAAGGATTGTCCATCTCTCAGCTATTATGCAGTGATGGTATGGCTAGTTCCCTCAGCCCTGGTGTTGGTGCATGCTCTCCTATCAAGCTGGACTGAGATCTGTAACCAGGAATCGTAAGAGAATAAACCTTATTCCCTTAAGCTGTTTGACAATCATTTATCAACAACTATCCAGATGAACTGCAACAATATTGGTCATAGAGTGGTCACAATGGTCATAGCTCACAGTGGTAATAGAGAATTCACAGTGGTCATAGATATTATAGCTCACAGAGAGCTCAAAGTGGTTGTAGAGAGTTCACAGTGGTCATGAGGAGCTCAAAGTAGCCACAGAGAAGTCACAGTGGTCATAGCCATTAGTGATCATGAGATCACCATGGTCATAGAGAGGTCACAGTGGTCATAGCTCTCATAGTGATCATAAAGAGATCACAGTGTTCATATCTCCTAGTGGACACAGAGTGTTCATAGGTGCCCTACAGTGCTCACAATGGTCATAGAGTTCATAGCTCACAATGGTCCCAGAGAGCTCACACTGTCAGTAGCTCATAATGGCCACAGAGAGCTCACAGTGGTCATACAGTGCTCAGAGTAGAGATAGCTCATTGTGGCATAGAGAGCTCACAGTGGTCATAGAGAGCTCAAAGTGGTAATAGAGAGCTCACAGTTGTCATAGCTCATAGTATTCTATAGTGTTCATAGTGGGAATAGGGATTTCACAGAGTCTTGGATCATAGTGTACATAAAGAGCACATTCTGGTCACAACTGGTAGTGATTACATAGAATTCAGAGTGTTAATACCTCATAGTGGTCATGCACAGCTCATAGTGATCATAAAAGAGCTCACAGTGGTCATAAAGAGATCATAGTGGTCATAGATCAAATTGGTAATAGATAGCTCACAAAGGTCATAGCTCACAGTGGCCAAAAACAACTTAAAATCATCATAGAGAATTTACCATGGTCATTGCATATGGTAGTGACAGAGGAATCACATTGGTCCTAGACCATAGTGGACATTGAGAAATCATAGTGGTCATGCCTCCTAGTGGTCATAGAAAGTTCACTGTGGTCATAGGTCAAAGTGGTCCTAGAAATCTGGCAGTGGTTATAGTGGACTCATAGTTACATAGAGAACTCACAGTGATCAAAGCTCACAGTAGGCATAATCAGCCTATAATGGACATTGAGAGCTCAGAGTGGTCATAGAACATAATGGTCATAAATACCTCACAGTGGTCATAGCTCATAGTGTTCATAGAGAACTTATAGTGGTCATAGAGAGCTCAGAGCAGTCATACGGGTTCAAGGATGTCACAAAGAGGTCACAGGTGTCATAGAGACCTCACAGTTTTCATAGCTCACAGAGGTCATAGAGAGCTTAAAATGGCCATAGCTCATAAGAGTCTTAGAGAGCTCATAGTGGCCATAGAGAGATCACAGTTGTCATAGCTCACAGTGGTCATAGAGAGCTCACAGTGGTTGCAATTCATAGTGGTAAGAGAGAGCTCACAGTGATCAGAGCACACGGTGGTCATGGAGAGCTCACATTGCTCCGAATTCATAGTGGTCATACAGATCTTATAGTGGTAATAGTGCATAGTACTCATAGAGAGCTCACAGAATTCTGGTCACAGAATCCTGACTGTGGTCATAGATAGCTCACAGTGATCATACAAAAATCACTGCAATAGAGAGCTCATAGAGAGCTCATAGTGGTGATAGTTCACAGTGGCCATAGAGTGTCCATAGGGCAAATATCTCATAGTGGTCCTAAAGAGCTCACAGTGTTCATAGCTCATAGTGATCATAGAGAGTTCCCATTGGTCATAGAGAGCTCATAGTGGATATAGTTCATAGTGGTCATAGAGTACCTACAATGGTCATAGCTGATAGTGGTCATTTAGAGCTCACAGTGTTCATAGAGAGCTCTTGGTGGTGATAGCTCATAGTGGACATACAGAGTTCACAGTGGTACTAGCTCATTGTGGTCATAGAGATCTCACAGTGGTCATAGCTGACAGTGATCATAGAGAGATCATAATGGACATATGTCGTATAGCTCATAGAGAGCTATATTGGATGTAGAGAGTTCACAGTTATCATAAATATCTCAAAGTGGTCATAGAAGGTTACAATGATAGCAGCTGATAGTGGTCATAAAGTGCTTATAATGGTCTAAGAGAGTTCACCATGGTCATAGCTCATAGTGGTGATAGAGAGTTGACATTGATCATAACTCCTAGTGATCATAGAGTGCTAATAGAGGCCATAGAGAGATCACAGTGGTCATAACTCACAGTGGTCATAGATAGCTCACAGTGCTCATAACTCATGTAGGTTATAGAGAGCTCACAGAGGTCATAGAGTTCACAATGATCATAGAGTACTCACAGTGGTCATCTAGAGCTCTATGTGGTCATTGAGAGCTCACAATGGTCATAGGCAGCTCCCAGTGGTCACAGAGTACTTACAGTGATCATAGAGAACTCAAAGAGTTCATAGATGGAACACAGTGTTTTTAGAGAGCTCATAGTGGTCGTAGACATCGTAGACATAGTATTCATATTAAGCTCACAGTAGTCAGAGAATTCACTGTCGTCACAGAGATCTAACAGTGACAACACAGTGATCACAGTGGTCACAGAGGCTCACCATCATCATAGAGAAGTCAAAGTGTTCATAGAGATGCCACAGTGTTTATAGAGAGCCCACAGTTTTCATAGACAGCTAATAGTGATCACTACTCCTAGTAATCACAGAGAGCTAATGGTGGTCATAGCTCATAGTGGTCACAAAGAGCTCACAGTGGTGATAGAAAGCTTACAGAATTCACAGAGAGTTCAGAGTGGTAATAGAGATCTCACAGTGTTCATAGCTCATAGTGACCATAGATAGCTCAGAGTGGTCATAGGTCATAGTGCTCATAAAGAGCTCATAGTGGTCATAGAGAGCTCATAGTGCTCATAGAGCCATCAAAGTGGTCATAGAGAGGTTATAGTGGTCATAGAGGGCTCATAGTGATAGAATTCTCACAAAGGTTACAGAGAACTCAGAATGGTCATAGACATCTCATGATGGTCATAGAGAGCTCACAGTGCTGATAGGTCATAGTCCTCATACAGTGGTCACAGTGGTCAAAGATAGCTCATATTGGTCATAGAGACCTCAGAGTGTTGGTAGATACTTCATAATGCTCATAGTGACCTCTCCGTGGTCGTAGATCACAATGTTTATGTAGTGCTTACAATGGTCAAAGAGACCACACAGTGATCATAGATGATAATGATCATAAAAAGCTCATAGTGGTCATAGCTCTTAGTGATCATAGAGAGCAAACAATGTTCATAGGTCATAATGCTCATAGAAATCTCAGAGTGCTCATACAGAGCTGACAGTGGTCTTAGAGAGCTCAAAGTAATCATAGAGACGTCACAGAGGTCAAAGAGAGCACACGGTGGTTATTGAGAGCTAACAGTGGCCATAGCTCCTTGTGATCATAGAGAGGTCACAGTAGTCATAGCCTCACAATGGTCATAGAATGTTCACAGTGGTCATAGCTCACAGTGATCATAGAAAGCTCCTAATGGATATAGAGATCTCACAGTAATCATAGAGACCTCACAGTGGTCAGAGAGAGCTTACAGTGTTCATAGCTCAGAGTCGTCATAGGAATCTCACAGCAGTCATATGTCATACTTATAGAGAACTCATAATCATTATATAGAGCTCACCGTAATCATAGCTCATATTAATGATAGAGAGAACACAGTGGTCACTGATCACAGTGATCGTAGAGAACTCACAGTTGTCATAGTTCACAGATGTCACAGACAGAATATAGTGCACAGTGAGAGGTCACAGTGGCCATGGTTCATAGTGGTCATAAAGATCACACAGTGGTCATACCTTAAAGTGGTCATACCTTACAGTGGTCAAAAACAGCTAACCGCGGTCTGAGCTCACATGGGTCATAGAGAGCTTGCATTGGTCATATAGAGCTAACATTTATTATAGATCATACTGCTCATAGAGAACTCACAGTAGTTAGAGAACTAACAGTGGTCATAGAGAGCTCATAATGGTTATAGAGAAGTCACAATGTTTCTAGAGAGCTCATAGTAGTCATAGAGAAATCATAATGGCAATAGGGAGCTCATAGTGGTCATACAGATCTCATAATGGTCAGAGAAAGCTTACACTTGTCATAGCTCACAGTGGCCTTTTAGAGCTGACAATGATCATAGCTTATAGTGGTCATAGGAAGCTCATTGTGGAAAAAAAGAGCTCATAGTGGTTATAACTCAGAATGGTCATAGAGAGCTTAAAATCATCATAGCTCATATTGGCCAAATAAAGCTCATAGTAGTCAATGCTTATAGTGGTCACAGAGAGTTCACATTGGTCATCAATTATGCTAGTAATAGAGAGTTCACAATAGTCATATGTAACAGTGGTCACAGAGAGCTCATAGTGGTCATAGCTCATAGTGGTCATAGAAAGTTCACAGCACTCATAAGTCATAGTGTTCAAAGAGGGCTCACAGTGGTCATAGAACACAGTGGTTATAGAAAGCTTGTAATGTACATAGAGAGTTCACAATGGTCATAGATCATAGTGGTCATAGAGTGCTCAAAATAGTCATAGCTCACAGTGGTCATGGAAATCTCGCAGAGGTGATAGAGAGGTCACAGTGGTCATAGAGTTCATAGTATTCATAGAAAGCTCACAGTGATCATAGCTCACAATGGTCATTGGGAGCTCATAATGGACTTAGAGAACTCACAATTTACATAGCTCATAGTTGTGATAGAGAGCTAATAGTGGTCATAGTTCATAGTGGTCATAGATAACACATAGTGGTCATAGTTCAAAGCGGTCATAGAGAGTTCATAGTGGTCACAAAGAGCTCACAGTTGCAATAGAGACTGTATAATGCTTACAGCTCACAGAGCTCGCTGAAAACTTACAGTGGTCATAGTTCACATTTGTCATAGAGAACTCTCAGTGGTCATAGCTCACAGTGATCATAAACAGCTCACAGTTGTCATAGCTAATAATGGTCATAGAATCACTCATTATGAACTTGGAGAGCTCCGAATGGTCATAGATCAAAGTTGAATTGAAGAGCTCATAGTGGTCATACCTTATAGTAGTCATAGGGAGATCACAGTTGTCATAGAGAGCTTAGAGTGGTCATATAAAGCTCACAGTAGTTTATAGTAGTCATAGAGAGCTGATAGTTGTCATAGAGAGCTCATAGTGGTCATAGCTCACAGTAGTCATAGCTAATAATGGTGTTAGAGAGGTAACAGTGGTCATAAATCATAGTGATCATAGAGAGCTCACATTGTTATATGTTATAGTGGTCATAGAGAGCATATAGTGGTGATTGAGGGCTCACAGTTATCGTAATGAGTTCATAGTGTTCATAGAGTACTAGGAGTGATCATAGATCACACTGTTCACAGAGAGATCACAGTGGTCATATCTCTTTATTGTCATATAAAGATCATAATTGTCATAGAGAGATCATAGGGGTCATAAAGAGCTCATAGTCGTCATAAAAAGCTCATAGATCATAATACTCACAGGGAGATCTCAGGAGCCATAGCTCATAGTAGACATAAAGATGTAACTGCGGTGAAAGCTCATAGTGGTCATAAAGAGCTCACAGTGGTCATAGTTCACAGTTGTCATGTAGAGCTCGCAGTAGTCATAGGTCCTAGTGTTCATAGAGAACTCACATTGGCCTTAGCCCTTAGTTGTATACAGACCCCATAATGGTCATAGAGGACTTATAGCGGTCATAGAGAGCTTACAGTGGTCATAGTTCCTACTGGACATAGAGAATTCAGAGTGGACAATGAGTGGTAACAGTGGTCATTGCTCTCAGTGTCATCGAAAGGTCACAGTCATCATGAGTCATAAAGGTGATAGATACCTCACACTCATCATAATTCATAGTGATCAAAGATAGATTACAATGGTCATAGCGAGCATAAAATGCTCAAAGAGAGTTCACAGTGATTATAGGGAGCTCACAGTGGTTATAGCTCATAGTAGTCATAGAGCTTACATTGGTCAGAATCATAGTAGTCATAGAGAGCTCATGGTGATCATAGCTTACAGGACTCATAGGGAGCACACTGTGGACATACAGATCTCATAGTGGTCATACATCACAGCGATCATTGAGAACTAATAATGGAAATTGAGAGCTCATTGTGCTCATAGTTCATAGAAGTAATAAAGAGCTCACAGTGGTAATATCTCATAGTAGTCATAGAGAGATCACAGTGGCTATAGCGAGCATAAAATGCTCAAAGAGAATTCACAGTGGTCGTAGGGAGCTCACAGTGGTTATAGTTCATAGTGGTCATAGAGCTTACATTGGTCGAAGCTAACAGTGGTCATAGAGGACTCATAATCAGTATAGACAGCACACAATGGTCATAACTTACCATGGTGTTGAAGAAATCACAGTGTTCATAACTCACAGTGATCATAGAGAGGTCACAGAGACCATAGAGAGCTCACAGTAACCATAGGTCATTGTGGACATGAAGAGCTCACAGTGGTCATACCTCATAGTTCTCATAGAAAGTTCATAGTGATCATAGCTTATAGTGCACATAGAGAGCTCATAGTGCTCATAGACAAATCACAGAGTTTATAGTTCATAGTGATCATACAGAGCTCAAAGTGGTCACAGCTCAGAGTGGTAATAGAGCTCATAATGAACAATAAAATATCAAAGTACTCATAACTTATAGTGGTCACACAGATCACATGGTGGTAATAGATATTAGTGGTTGTAGAGAGCTTACCATTGCTATAGACAACTCATAGTGCTCATAACTCACAGTGGTTATAGACAGCACATAATGGACAATGAGAGCTTACAAAGGTCATAGATATTAGAGGAAGTAGGAAGTTCACAATGGGCATAGTTCATAGTGGTCATAAAAAGCTCACGGTAGTCATTGATAGCTCACAGTGGCCATAGATCATAATTGACATAAAGACATTGCAGTGGTCATAGCTCATACTGGTCATAAGAGTTCACATTGGTCACAGATCACATTGCTCATAGAGAGGTACAGGGGTCATAGAGTACTCACAGTAGTCCTAACTATCAATGGACATAGAAAGCTCTTAATGGACATACAGAACTCATACTGGTTTTTGTTCATAATTGTCATAGACAGCTCACAGTGCTCTAAGAGAGATCACAGTGGTCATAGATCATAGTGGGCATATAGAGCTCATAATGGTCATAGCTTACAGGGACCATTGAGAGGTCACAGTGGTCATGTCAATATAGTCATAGCGAGCTCATAGTGGTCAAAGGTCACAGTGGTCATAGAGAACTCATCATCCTTGAGAGCTCAAAATGTTCATAGTTCATAGTAGTGGTAGAGAGCTAAAAGTGGTCATAAATCATACTGGTCATGGTCAGATAGAGCTTATAGTGGCCATAGAGAGCTCACAGTGGTCATAGCTCAAAGTGGTGATAAAAAGATCACAGTGGTCATAATTCATACTGATCACACAGAGCTCACAATGTTCAGAGCTACTACTTTGCATAGAGAGTTTTTTAGAGGTCATAGAGAGCTCACAGTGGTCATAGATCATACTGGTAATAGAGATCTTACTGTGGTCACAACTCACAGTAGTCATGGAGAGCTTATAATAGTCAAGAGTTCACAGTAGTCATAGCACCTAGTGGTCAAAGTGATCACACAGTGGTCATAGCTCACAGTGGCCAGAGAACACTCACAGTGGTTATAGAGAGCTCACAGTTGGCATAGAATGTGCCTAGTTCTAATACCTCACAGATACCATTGAGAGTTCTTAATGGTTATTGTTCATAGTGATCATAGAGAGATTACAGGGGTCAAAGCTCATAAGGGTCATGAATAGCTCACAATGGTCATAGCTCATAGTGGTCATAGAGAGCTCCTAAAGAACATAGAGAACTCACAGTGGTCACATGTCCTAGAGGTCATAAAGACATCAAAGTAGTCATAGCTCATAGTGTTCAGGGGAACTCAATGTGGATATAGGTCATACTTCTCACAGAGAGGTCACAGTAGTTATGGACAACTCAAAGTGGTCATAGAGAGCTCAAAGTTGTCATAGAAAGCTCAAGTGCCCATAGCTCACAGTGGTCATTGAGAGTTCATAATGGTCACAAAAAGCTAAACGTCATCATAGCTTGTGGCACTATCAATTCAGGGAGGACCTAGCCTGTGCTCCCAAATCCAGAAAATTTGGATATGCCCCAGACATGTCCCAATAGAGGAATCATACAGGCAGAGGGATGGACAACCATGGGAAAGAGGGATGAACAACCAATGGGAAGCGGCCATCTAACTTGGACAACTAGTAAATAGCTAAATGATTGGTGGCTGCCCCCCTCCCCTAAACAGAGGGATGGCAACACCTGATTGGATCCTGACACTATATAAGCCCAAAAACTTCCTGAATAAAGCTGAGTCTGCAGCCAACTTGTCCTCTTCCTGCTGCTTCTCACCTGACTCCCATTTGCCCATTTACCTCAAGCTCACGCCTCGAGCCCACAAGTCCCCTGCTGTTTGCCCTCTTCTCCCTGGCTGGCCTGGTGAGCATTTGGCAACATCTAATGCTCCAATTGGGGTGGTTCTGCCTTCGGTGTAGACAAAACACCCTTTCTGGTAAAGTTTGATGAGCAGCCCTTATATGGTGCCTGAAGGTGAGCAGGTAGCCTCCTTCTCTTCCCGTTTCCCTGTTTGTCCATTGTTGTGCTCTAAGATTAGGAACACAATCGCTCGTTTGATTTTTCCATGATCAAAGAACCCCTCTAAACCAAGGCTTTTCCAGGTGAGTTCACATGAGAAATTGGTTCCCTCAGAACTCGAAGCCCAGATTTGATTATATTGAATCGGTCTGACTGGGGGCACATGGCCCAGAGAAGTAATGAACCCCTGAAATCACTCATTAAGCACAGGACACTTAGATCCAAAACATCTCTGCGTATGTCCTGCACTAGGTCTCTCCTTGGACATTGGTTACCCTTTTAGGTTATTTTCACTTTGACCTTGGTTTTAGTCGTTGCTTTTTATTTTCTGTGCTTTTTTGCCTTGTCTGCTCACCTCCTAGTCATCTCTGCTCCATTAGGGAACCTTTCCTCTCCATTATATGGAACTTACTGCCCCATCAGAAGGCACCCCAGCTGACTGTTCTTAAGGCTGTACTATGCTTACGTAGGATCAAAGTGAAACCAAAGGACTTAGAAGATTTTTGGGAGGAAACTTTAATCTTAGTTCCTTGGATTTCTCTAAAAAATGTATGGGAGCCACAGATCCAAATAGAAGTGCTCTTCTTGGCCCATAAGAGGGAAGTCCAGGAAGAACATATGCCTTCCACCCTCTTTGTTCCCATCCTCTTTGGCATCATAAAAGACTTAAAGGATCGTCCACTAAGGAAGTGATTAGTTGCTACAATGAAACTTGTGGAGAGAACCCAAATTAGCCCTTTGTTCCTCCTCCACATGCCTCCCCTCCACCTCCCAGGTTGAGAACTCTGCACAGGGCTAACAGGTCCGTGGGTGGGGGGAGACTCCATTCCCTGCCAACATCCCTTCCCTCCTCTTCTTCCTGTAACTCTTGACTCCCCCTATTTCCTGGCTGTATTTTCTGCTTCAGACGATACTAGTCTCCGTAGCAGTATGTATCTTAAAATCTCTCCTAGAGACAAGAGGCCTCAAGGTTAAGACTGCTGGCCTTGAGGAATTTTGGAATGAAGCTTCAGCACCTTGTATCTCCTCAGAGAAAATGTAGGAACCAGACCCATGGATGAGGATGCTTTTCCTTGCTGATGTTTTTCATAATTTTTCTTTTTTTAAATTTATTTTTTATTTCTTCCACTCATACAAAGTTGATACTCTCCCTCCAACCATTCCTGGATCCCCTTGCTCCCTCCCCATCTTTTCCTTTTCCTTTCCATCTCCCTCCTTTTCTCCCAGTGCCCCTCCCCCCATTCCTGGAGCATCTTTAATGTGCATGTCAAACTTCCCTCTCGGTCCTCCTCTCTGATGAGGTGTAAGGACTCAGTGGCATTGCCTAGAGCTCTTTGTGTGTGTGTGTGTTCTCCTTTAGTATAGAAACACTATTGTGGCTGTTAATCCTTTCCCTATAAGGATCCTAGTGCCTGTGATCCATGCTAGACTTTGGGAGTTCAATGATATGTTGGTCATTGTGCAGGTCATGCAAATTCCTATTATGATTACTTTGGCCCTAATTTGTATGGAGTATCTTGCATATCATTGCTCCTCCCTATCTTTAGGCTCTTACAATCTTACCGCCCCCTCTTCTGCAAAATTTCCTGAGCTTTAGGATGGGGAAAGATTAGGCTGGCATGGTTCCAGGTGGTTGATGTAGAGTCTCTGATTTTCTGAATTATGGTTTGTTGATTTTTTTTTTCAGTCTTGCTGCTCTTGCACTGCACTTGGCTCCATCCTGATGGATATTGGATGTCAACCCTTGGACAGAGATAAAAGGCTGGTAAAATAGAGTCTTATTATAAGAGTAGATTAGGAGGGGTTTGGTCACTCACTGAGCGAGTGTCATTCTGTCGTTTGGCATTCCCAGCTCCTTGGACAGCAGCGGGGTGGGTTCGCAGGGGAGCATGACCAGAAACTCGGCTGTGGGTGAGAGAAGATGGCCTGAACCAAGCAGACAGCTCATAAGTCCACAGGTGGCAAAGCCCCTCGCAAGCAGTTGGCCACCAAAGGCGCCCAGAAAAGTGCGCCCTTTACCACGGAGTGAAGAAGCCCCACCGCTACAGACCAGGCACTGTGACCCTGTGCGAGATCTATGCTACCAGAAGTCGAAAGAGCTGTTGATCCCGAAGCTTCAATTCCAGAGGCTGGTGCGGGATATCGGGCAGGATTTCAAGATTGACCGGCGGTTCCAGAGAGCGGCCATTAGCACACTGCAGGAGGCTGGTGTGGTTGTTCGAAGATACTAATCTGTGTGCCATCCATGCTAAGAATCACCATCATGCCCAAAGACATCCAGTTGGCTTGCTGGATACGGGGAGAGAGTTTAAGTAAAAGCGGTTTTTATGGCATTTTATAGTAAATTCTGTAAAATACTTTGGTTTAATTTGTGACTTTTTTTGTAAGAAATTGTTGATAATATGTTGCATTTGTACTTAAGTCATTCCATCTTTCACTCAGTATGAACTCGAAAGTGACTGTTCACAGACCTCAGTGATGCACTGTGGCTTGGAGTGAGGAGTTGCTAATATGCAGAGGGATGGGTGATATTTCTTGCTTCACATGATGCATGTTTCTGAACGTTAATGACTTGCTGGGTAGCTATTAAGGTACTAGAGTTGATAAATGTGTACAGGGTCCTTTTACAATAAAACTGGTTATGACTTGATCCAAGTGTTTAACATTGGGGCTGTTAAGTCTAACCATACATCACTGTGACAGAATGTGGGCTTTTTCAAGAGTTGAAGATGCAAGTCTTAACCACAGTGTAAAGTTTTCCTTAAAAAAAAAACAAAAACAAAAAAAAACCAAAAAAAGTAAACCTGGCAGAATACACTATGTGCATTTATAATAGCTATTTATATATTGTAGTGTCAACATTTTTAAATTAAATGTTTTACATTTGTAGGTGGTGGGGTCTTGTCATTAAGGTGTGTAAATGAGACTTCAGTTGGTTTCTCTAACTAGACTGCACTTGTTTTCATAGTAGAAAAATGCTGTGCATATTGAACCTCACATAATAAGTCCTCATTCTACCACATGTTAACTAACCTTGTAGCTGAGAATGCACACAGTAACAGCATAAAAAATAAAAATAAAATAAAAATTCACACCAGCATCATCTATTACTTAACTTATTTAGTGCACCTTTTTTTCTTTGTGTTGTGGTTGATCTCATATCTAGTTTTTTTTTTTTTTCCTCAAAACAAAACAAGGTTGTTCTTTCCTTGTGTGTAGATTAGTGTAAATTTGTGTGGTAGAGCAACAAAGCTCCATTTTGACCCTTGCCAGTTAAGATGGGCTAGGTTACATCTGGTTACTATCGTGGAAAAATCCCTTTTAGAGAAGATGGCCTTTGAGTGGTTTTTAAACTTATTCTATTGAAGTCAATTATGTATGTTGACTAAATTTACAAATAAATTTGTTTATCTAATGAAAAAAAGAGTAGATTCAAAGGTAGATGGAATAAGAGTAGGAGACCATTTGCAGGATGGTTACCTTCTAATTGCCAGACTCTATGCCCTCCCTTTCTGGTGAGATCATACCCCATCTGATGCAAGTGATCAATAAGGAAAATCTCAACCAGATGTCTCATTACTTAGTTGCAGTCCATGATGGTGGTCTATTTTCTCTGTGGTAGCATGATCCCCTCTCTCCTTGTTTTTGGTGGGGCCCTTCTTCCCCTTCCCTCCCTGCTTATAATCTTTGCAATTACTGTAGGTATTACATAGATTTATCTTTGAGTGTGTACTAAGTGGGTTTGGTACTTTGCAATTACTGCAGGGATTACACAGATTTATCTTTGAGTGTCTCTAAGTGGGTTTGGTACTAGAATCCACCTATTTGGGAGTATATATGGTGCTTAATTTTCTGTGTCTGGGATAATTTGCTCAATATAATTTTTTTCTAATTCCATCCATTTCCCAGAAAATTGCATTAATTCATCATTTTTGATGGCTCAGTAGTATTCCATTGTATAAATGTATCACATTTTCCTTATCCATTTGTCAACTGTTGAGCATTTGGGTTGATTCCAACTTTGCTATTGTGAACAGTGCTGCAATGAACATGGCCGTGCTTGTGCTATCAAGGTGAATTTTTGATTTATGGGGGATTATTCCCAAAAGTGGAATAGGAGGGTCATATGGCATTTCAATCTTTAATATCTTGAAGATTCTCCAGACAGCTCACCAGAGTGGTTGTATAAGCCTGCATTTCCACCCACAATGTAGGAGAGTTCCCTTCTCTCCACATCCCCTCCAGCACTTAGTGTTGTTTGTATTGTGCATTTTTGCCATCCTGACCGGGGTGAGATGTATCTTAGGGAGATTTGGATTTGTATTTCCCTGATGGGTAGGATGTGGAGCATTTTTAAGATAATTTTTAGACATTTCAATTTCTTTCCTGGTAAGGTTTCTTTTAAATTCCAAGGCCCATTTTTAATTGGGCCATTTGTATTCTTGGTGTTTAGTTTTCTAAGTTCTGTGTGCACTCTGGATAATTAGAGCTCTATCAGATATGTGGTTAGTGAAGATTTTCTCCCATTCTGTGGGTTGCCTTTGTGCATGAGTTACAATCTCTCTATCTGAACAGAAGCTCTTTAATTTCATAAGATCCCATCTGTTGAGTGTTGGTTGTATAGACTGTGCAATTGGATTTCCGAGTAGGAACTGTTGGCCTTTTCCAATCACCTCGAGGGAGTTTCCAATACTTTCAACTGAGGTTTTTAGAGTCCCTGGCCTTATATTGAGATCCTTGATCCGTTTGGAATTAAGTCTTGTATATGAGGTCCAGTTTTAATCTTCATGCATGTGGACATCCAGTTTTGCCAGCACCATTTGTTGAAGATGCTATTCTTTTTTCCATTGGACTTTATGGGCCCCTATGTCAAAGATCAAATGGCTATAATTGTGTGGGCTTATATGTGAGTGTTCAACTCTTATGCATTGATCTGTGTGTCTATTTTGGAGCCAGTACCAGGTTGTTTTTATAACTATGGATTTGTAGTATAGACTAAGTTTTGGTATGGTGATATCTCCAGTGTTTTTGTTACTCAGTATTGTTTTTCTATCCTGGGTCTTTTGTGCCTCCATATGAATTTTGAGAATATTTGATCAACCTCTTTAAAGAATTTCTTTGAGATTTTGATTGGTATAGCAGTGAATCTGTATATTGCCTTTGGTAGAATAGTCATTTTTATGATATTGATAATATCAGTCCAGGAGGTCTTTCCACCTTCTGGTGTATTATGCAATTTCTTTCTTTAGGGTTTTAAAGTTTTCAATGTAAAGGTCTCTTACTTCCTTGGTTAGGTTTATTCCAAGGTATTTCGTATTTTTAGGAACTATAGTAAATGGGATTGTTTCTCTCAAGGCTTTTTCACTTCTTTCATTCTGGGCATATAGGAAGGCCACTGATTTTTGTACGTTTATTTTGTATCCTGCTACCCTGCTGAACTCCTGTATTAGTTCCAGGAGCTTCCTGGTGGAGTTTTTAGGATCATTCAGGTATATGATCATGTCATCTACAAATAGAGATAACTTGACTTCTTCCTTTCCGATTTGAATTCCTTTTATCTTCCTTTCTTGTCTTATGGCTTCAGCTAAGACTTCCAGTACAATATTGAATAGAAGTGGTGAGAGTGGACAGCCTTGTCTAGTTCCTGATCAAAGCAGGAATCCTTCAAGTTTTTCCCCATTGAGTATAATACCTGCTGTTGGCTTGTTATACATAGCTTTTATTATATTGATAAAGGTTTCTTTCATTCCAACTGTCTCTAGGGTTTTGATCAAAAAAGGTTGTTGGATCTTGTCAAAAGCTTTTTCTGCATCTATCCAGAGTATCATGTCGTCTTGAATTTTGGACATGTTTATATGGTGAATTATGTTTATTGATTTGCGTATGTTGAACCAACCTTGTGTGCTTGGGATAAAGCCTATGTGATCCTCGTGAATGATCTTTTTGATATGTTTTTGCATGTGATTTGCTAAGACTTTATTGAGAATCTTTGCATCTGTGTTCATCAAAGAGATTGGCCTATAGTTTTCTTTTTTAAGTGTATCTTTATTAGGTTTGGGGATTAAGATGATATTAGCTTCATAGAAAGACTTTGGTAGTTTTCCTTCCTTTTCCATTTGATGAAACAGTTTAAGGAGTATTGGTGTTAATATCTCCTTAAATATCTGGTAGAACTCTGTGCTGAATCCATCTGGTCCAGGACACTTTTTGGTGGGAAGATTTGAGATAACTTCATCAATTTCCCCATATGTTATAGGAATATTTAAATAATTCACAACTTTCTAATTCAATTTCGGTTAGCTGTGCTTGCTTAGGAATTCATCCGTTTCTTTTGTGTTGTCAAATTTCACAGAGTGTAAGTTTTTGAAATATGATGTTATAATTCTCTGGATTTCTTGGTTATCAGTAGTGTTAACTCCATTTTCATTTCTAATTTTGTTAATTTGTGTTTTCTCTCTCTTGCCTTTGGTTAATTTAGCTAGGGGTGTGTCAATCTTTTGATTTTTTCAAAGAACCAGCTTTTTGACTGGTTGATTCTCTCTATCATTTTCCTAATCTCAATTTCAGATATTTCTCCCCTTATTTTGTCAATCTCCTCTCTTTTGCTGCTTTTAGGATCTGATTGCTCTAGTGTCTCCAATGCTTTAAGCTGCACTATTGTTATTTATTTGTGATGTTTCCATTTTTTTGATGTAGGCATTAAGAGCTATGAACTTACCTCTTAGAACAGCTTTCATTGTGTCCCAAATTTTTATAAGTTGTATTCTGATTATCGTTCACTTTCTGGAAATCTTGAATTTCCTTTTTAATTTCTTTCTGAATCCAATTCTCCTTCAGCATCATAGTGTTGAGTTTCCAGGAGTTAGTGTGTTTTCTGTTGTTTTTTGTGTTGTGGATGTCAAGCTTTAGACCATGGTGTTCTGATAGGGTACAGACTAGAATTTCAATATTTCTGCATATGTGGAGATTTGTTTTGTGGCCCAATATGTGATCTATTTTGCAGAAAGTTCCATGTGCTGCTGAGAAAAAAGTATATTCTTTGGTGCATGAATGAAAAGTTTGATAGAGATCTGTCGTGTCTATTTCAGTAAGAGTTTCATTAAGTTGCAATGTGTCTCTGTTAAGCTTTTGGCCTGTTGATCTATCCCATATTGAGAGGGTCATATTGAAATCCCCAAGAATTATCATTTGGGTATTGATTTCTCGCTTCAGACGCTGTAGGGTTTGCTTAATGAATGTGGAGGTGCCCATATTGGGTGCATATATGTTCAGTATTGTGAACTCTTTCGGATTAATTGTAACTGTTTCTAAAATGTATCCATCTATGTCTCTTAAGATTTGTTTTTTGGTTTGAAGTCCACTTTGATAACATAATGGTTACCTCAGCCTGTTTCCTGGTTCCATTAGCTTGCAGAATTTTAGACCAGCCATTTATTTTTAGGATGTGCCTATCTTTTGTGGTGAGATAAATCTCCTGCAGGCAGTAGATTGATGGGTTGTGGTTTTTAATCCAAGTTTGTAATCTGTGTCTCTTGGTCGGTGAGTTAATTCCATTGACATTTAATGTTAAAATGGAGAAATTACTTTTAATTCTGGACATTTTTTGTGATTAGTGGCTTTTGTAAGTGTATTATTTGGCTTTTAGGTTTTGGTGTTATTGTACTTTTCTGTCCTCCTGAATATGCTTGTATTTTCTTCAGTCTTGAGTATCATTTCTAGCATTTTTTGAAGGTCGGGTTTGCTAGACATGTATGCATTCAAGTTGTCTTTATGCTGGAAAACTTTTATTGCTCCCTTAATCATATCGGATAACTTTGCCAGGTATATCAGCCTGGGTTGACATTTTTGCTCATTTAATAGTTGAAGTACGTCTCTCCAACCTCTTCTTCCTTTTACTGCTTCCATTGAGAAGTCATTTGTTATTTTAATAGATTTACCTTTAAAAGTGACTTTTTTTTCCCTTGAAGCTCTCAGCACCTTTTCTTTGTCTTAAATGTGGAGTGTTTTGACTACTATTTGCTGTGGCAATTTTCTATTTTGGTCATATATCTTTGGGGTGTGGAATGCCTCTTGTATTTGGATGGGCTTCTCATTCTTTAGTAGAGAGAAGTTTTCATTTATGATAATTTGAAAAATTTCCTCAGGTGTTGTATTTTGGGATTCTTGCTCTGGTATTCCATGAATGCACATGTTAGGCTTCTTCTAGGTTTGCCATAACTCTTGAATATTCCTCTCAAGTAGGCTTTAACAACCTCTTCCATTGAGCTGGTTAATACTCTGTGGCACTATCCACTCAGGGAGGCCCTAGCCCGGGCTCCTGAATCCAGGAGGTCTGGCTACAGATAAGCCTGAGAAGAAACCATACAGGCAGTGGGATGGACAACCAAACCGCGGACAGATGAACAACCAATGGATTAATTCTTTCAGTGGGAGATTGGTCTTCTTGGGTGTTGTTTCTCATAGATCTGAACTTTGACTTGAACGACCAATGGGAAGAAGGGATGAACAGCCAATGGGAAGTGGCCATCTCACCTGGACACCTAGTACACAGCTAAATGATTGGTGGCTGCTCCTCCCTCCCCTGAGTAGAGGAATGGCTACACCTGATTGGACCCCAACCCTATGTAAGCCCAAACATTTCCTGAGTAACGTTGAATCTGTGGCCAACTCGTCGTCTTTGTGATGCTTCTCGCCTGACTCCCGGGGTCTGGGTGGTGACCCCATCACCGGCTCGCCCATTCACCTCGCAGCCTTGAGGCCCCGCCATTTCCCTTCTTCCTCCGGCTGGTCCAGTGGGGGATTCAGCAACAATACTCCCACTTTGTCTTCAAGATCTGAAAATCTATTTTCTGCTTCATTAGTTCTGCTAATGAGGCTGTCTGTTGAGTTCTGGGTTGAAGATACCTTGTCTTTTAGTCCATCTTAAAGTATGCTTGAGACTGTTTTAACTGCTCTATGCCTATTTTTGTTTCTTGAATTGTTTTTCTCAACTCCTCCAAGTGTCTGTTGTGTTCCTGTTCAAAGTGGTTGCTGCAGTTGTTTAACTCCTTCCAGAATTACTCTTTCATAGTACTGATCATGGTAATGATCAAGCTTTGAAAGTCATTATCTTGGGTCTGGATTTTCTAGCTATTTTCTGTGAATTTGTTCTGGTTGGAATCCATCATTATGGATTCTTTCGGTGGGAGATTGGTCTTCTTGGGTGTTGTTTCTCATGCATCTGCACTTTGACTTGGACATTGTTGTTTTGTCTCTTAAGACATTTCAGTTTCTGTGTGTTTTTGACTGAACTGATTTATTTGGTATTACTACTCTCAGCCAGTTATTACTAGTGTTTGCCTTGGAATTGGATATTTTTGTCTGTTTAGTATTATTTCCTAGATGAGGCTATTAGGCTGTTAGTACATCACTTAAGTCAGGTTAAGTAGACAGAGAGTGAATATTAGTATGGTAGTGCACTTTTATGATTTAGTACCTTGGTGATATGTAAAGGTGAGTGGTATAATCCCTGGTGTTGTATATATTTTTTGAGGTGGCTGTATGGAAAAGTTAATTTACAGTGATTAATACTAGAAAGGAGCAATATGATTTAAAAAAGGGGTTTACTTATCTTTGGGCTGGAAGTGAAGATTCTCTCCCAGGTGATAGGATGATTTTAGAGGACTTCAGATGTAAAGCCTTTGTACCCTAGAGCTTTGCTTGAGTTTTCTTTGGACTCTGTTGAATTCTGAGTAGTAGTGTGTCCTCTCTGTACCACCAGCGAGGGTCCTGAGCTGGCTGGAGGGGCAGAGTGGCTGGGACCCAGGGCTTGGACCATGTAAACCCAAGACAGCCTGGGTATTGCCTGTGCTGGCTGGTGGGAAGAGCTGGGACAAGGGACAACCTGGATGCTGGGGGAACTCACCTGGGATGGAGAGTGGGTCCTGTCCCAGGCAGACGTTAGGAAGGAACAGAGGGGCCGGGATCTGGAACATGGCCCATGCAAGCCCAAGGCACCTTGGGTGTTGCTCAGTCCAGCTGTTGGGAGGAGCTGGGATGAGTGGCAACCTGGGTGCTGGGGGAACTTACCTGGGATGGACAGCGGGTCCTGTTCCAGGCGGACTGGAGGAAGGGACAGAGGGGCTGGGATCTGGGACGTGGCCCATGCATGCCCAAGGCATCCTGGGTGTTGCTCAGGCCAGCTGGTGAGAGGAGCTGGGATGAGCAGTGACATGGTTGCTGGGGAACTCAACTGCGATGGAGAGTGGGTCCTGTCTCAGGCAGATGGGAGAGAGGGACAGAGGGGCTGGGACCTGGGGCATGGCCCGAGCAAGCACAAGGTAGACTGGATGTTGCTCGGGTTGGCTGGTGGGAGGAGCTGGGATGAGTGGCGACCTGGGTGCTGGGGGAACTCACTTGGGATGGACAGCAGGTCCTGTCCCAGGCAGACAGGAGGGAGGAATAGAGGAGTTGGATGTTTTTCATAAGTAAGCTAAGCTGCCAGATTTAGCTAATATGAGGTCTTGTTTTAAATAAGGTTTTCCTAAATGTTAATGCACCTTTGATAAATCTTTCAAGGGTAATTGTTGATAAATTGTCCAGTTTCCAGTAAAATGTTATTCATGTGCTTGTATGCTTATATGTTCTGTGTTTACATGTTGTGTGTCTTGGGTTTCAATTTTTTTTCATTTCTGTTGCACGTTAATATAAAAATTTTTTTTCATTTCTGTTGCACGTTAATATAAAAATTTTGGCATGCTATTTTTAAATACATGTATGCATACTTAAAAATAAGAACAAATAATTTTGATAACATCTAAGTCCTTAACTACTTATGTTTTATATCAATCACAATTGTTTTTCTAATAGATTTTAAGTTTCCTTTTGTACAAATTTTCTTACAGGTTTTTTCATATATTCCCAAAATAACAAAGCTTGCTTTCCAGGTCCTCATGGCATCCATTCAGGCCTCGACCATTTCTAAGGCCTCCAGAGGCCCATTATAAGCCTGACTGTCCTCCACTGAAGCTACCTTTACTAATTTACAATTGTTAAGTTCTGATTTATGTCTCTCCAGCTCTTCTATATCATTTCTCCGCCTGCCCTGCCTACAGTCTCTCAGCCTGCTCCTGCCCTGATGAAAACGTGCTGTGTTCTGCCACTGCTTGAGTTCCCCTTTGGGACTATGATTCCTTCTCTGCGATGGTCTCATGACAGGTAGTCAATGACAGGTAAGGCCCCACACAAAGTTGGTGTCCAGCCTAAGGCAGGCTAATCACTTATATTCCACATAGCAGAAGAGGCTAGGGTTTGCCCCAGCTATCATTATCCCCATTAAAAATATATATAAATAAATAAAAGGCTGAAAATGTGGCAATATCGATTCAAGGAGGCCCTAGCTTAGGCTCCCAAATCCAGGAGGTCTGGCTGTAGACAAGCCTGAACAAGGTCGGATATGCCCAGACATGTCCCAATAGAGGAATCATACAGGCAGAGGGATGGACAACTAAGGGGAAAGAGGGATGAACAACCAATTGGGAAGCATACATCTAACCTGGACACCTAGTAAACAGCTAAATGATTGGTGGTTGCTCCCCCCTTCCCTTGAGAAGAGGGACACCAACACCTAATTATACCCTGACCCTATATAAGCTGAAACACTTCCTGAATAAAACTGAGTCTCCAGCCAACTCGTCCTCTGCCTGCTGTTTCTTGCCTGACTCCCAGGGTCTGTTTGGTGACCCCATTTATGGCTTGACCATTCACCTCGAGCCCACGAGGCCCCTGCCGTTTCCCCTCTTTCCCCTGGCTGGCCCAGCGAGGACTCAGCAACAACAGCTCATAGTGGTCATAGCTGGCTCACAGTTGTCATAGCTCATAGTTGTCATAGAGGGCTCATGATGGTCATAAATCATAGTTGTAGTACAGTGCTCATAAAGGTCATAGAGTGCTCATAGTGGACATACAGAGGTCATAGTGGTCATGAAGAACTCATAAAAGTCTTGCAGAGCTCACAGGTGTCAAATAGAGCTCACAGTGGTCATAACTCACAGTAGTCATAGAGAGCTCACACTGGTCATAGCTAATAGTGCTCATAGAGTTCAGACTGGTCATAGGGAGCTGACAATGATTATAGAGAGACTACAGTGGTCATGGATCAAACTGGTCATAGAAATCTCAGGTGATCACAGGTTCATAGACGTCATAGAGGGTTCATAATGGACAATAAGAGTTCACAGTAGTCATAGCCCATAGTGTACTTAGAAATCACAGAGTGGTAATAGGTCACAGTTGTCATAGAGATATCACGGTGGTCATAGAGAGGTCACATAATGCTCATAATTCATAGATGTCATTGAGAGCTCATAGATGTCATTGCTCATAGTGGTCATAGCGAGCTCACAGTGGTCATAGGTCATAGTGCTCATAGACAGCTCACAGTGGTCATACAGCATCATATTAGAGTGCTCACATTTGTCTTCACTGTTGGTCATCACAGAGAGCTCAAAGTGTTCAAATAGAAGTCACAGTGGTTATAGAGAGCTCAGAATTGCCACACAGACCTTACAGTGGTCATAGGTCATAGTGGTCACAGCACCTAGTAGACAATGAGAGCTCACAGTCATCATATCTCATAGATAGCTCACATTGGTCAAAGATTGCTCACAGTGGTCATAGCTCATTGCAGTCATAGAGAGCACAGAGTGGTCTAGATCATAATGGTCCTAGAGAGCTCACAGTGGTCATAATTCACAGTAGTCATAGAAAGCATATAGTGGTCATAGAGAGCTCAGAATTGTGATAGAGTGTGCATAGTTCTAATAGCTCACAGACGTCATGCTCATAGAGGTCATAGCTTTGAGTGGTCAAAGCTCACAGGAGTCAAGTGCAGTTTACAATGGTCATAGAGCACTCATAGAGAGCTCATAATGGACATAGACAGCTTGCAGTGCTCAAAGCTCATAACACTCATGAACAGCTCACAGTGGTCATAGTTCTTAGTGGTTGTGGAATGCTCACAGTGATCATAGGTCATATGCCCATAGAGAGATCATAGAGAGCCCTAAGTGGTCATAGAGAGGTAATAGTGATCATATAGAAGCTCACAGTTTTCAGATAGAGCCCACAGTAGTTATATCTCACAGAAGTCTTAAATTACTGATAGTGAACTCACATTGGTCATAGCTCATAGTGATTATAAAGAGCTCACAATGGTCATAGTGAGCTCATAGTGACCGGTCATAGAGAGTTCACAGTGGTCATAGATAACTCACAGTGCTCAGACCTCACAGAATTAATTGAGAACTCACATTAGTCATAGCTCACAGTGGTGTAGATAGCTTATAGTGCTCAAAGCTCACAGTGGTCATACGGAGAACACAGTGGACATAGAGTGCTCATAGTGGTCATATATCATAGTGGTCATAGAGACTTTATAGTGGCCATAGAGAGCACCCAGTGGTGATACAGAGCTCACAGTGGTCATAACTCATTGTAGTCATAGAGAGCTCACAGTAGTTATTACTCACAGTGGTAATAGAGAACTCATAAGATCATAGAGTGCTCACAATGGTCATAGTTATTAGTGGTGATAAACATTTAACTGTAGTCATACATTATAGTGTTTATAGAGTGCTCTCAGTGATCATAGAGAACTCACAGTTGTCATAAATGATAATGCTCATAGAGCGCTCACAGTGGTCATAGAGAGCTCATAGTTGTTATAGCTCATACTAGTCAAAGGGAGTCATAATGGACATAGAGAGATCACAGTAGTCATAGTTAATAGTTGGCATATAGAGCTCATAGTGCCAAAGCTCATAATGATCAAAGAGAGCTCACAGTGCTCATAGATGTAATGCTCATAGAGAGCTCACCATGGTCAAAGAGAGCTCAGAGTGTTTATAGTGCACAGGGGTCATAGAGAGCTCACAGTGGTCCTAAGGACCTCACAGTGGTCATACCTCACAGTGATCATAGAGAATTCATAATGGACAATAAGAGCTCCAAATGGTCATAGCTCATATTGGTCATAGAGATAACACAATGATTATAGCTTATAGTGGTTATTGAGAGTTCATAGTTCATGGTAACTGGAGCTCACAGTCATCATAGACAACTCATAGTGCTCATAGCTCACAGAGGAAAATTGAGAGCTCACAGTGGTCAAAGCTCACAATGGTCATAGAGAGCACACAATGGTCATGTAGAGGTCAGAGTGGTCACAGCTCATAATGGTCCTAGAGACCTTATACTGGCCATAGAGAGCTCCCATTATAATACGGAGTTCACAGTAGTTATAGCTCATAGTGGTCATAGAGAGCTTAGACTGGTCATAGATGATAATGCTCATAGAGAGTTCACCATTGTTGGGCCCGCCCAGGATTTGCCCCAGGGCATGGCCAAGCACATGGGACTAAAGATGGCACTGAGGGCAAGGGTCTTGGGCATGACCTGATCACTTCACAGAGAGCCCTAATTGGCTTTCAGGTATCTACCTGCCCCCTGTGCTGAGTGACATTGAACTTGACCATTAGCACCTGTAGCATGTCTTGACCTTGTGATATAATTGGATGTCTGTTTTGCGCCTTGGTGGCCTTTCTCTATAAAAGTTCCTTTTCTCCCCCCAGTAAACAGAGATCTGCTTCTGACAATCTCCCCGTCCCTTGCTGAGTCTCTGGGGGTAGAGGCGGAGGTGGGGACGGCTGGAACCTGCTTTCATCACAGCCAGCAGCTGTGCGTTTGAATGAGTGAATGGATGCGTGAGGGGGAACTGGTTCCCACACACCATGGTCAAAGAGAGCTCACAGTAGTTATAATTTACAGGAGTTATAGAGAGCTCACAGTGGTGTTAGCGACCTCACAGTGGTCATACATCACAGTGGTCATAGAGAGCTCATAATGGACATAGAGATCTCACAGTGCTTATAGCTCACAGAAGTAATGAAGAGCTCATAGTGGTCATAGCCCATAGTGGCCATGGAGAGGTCATGGTGGTCATAAATCATAGTGCTCATACCGAGCTTACAGTTGTCATAGAGAGCTCAGAGTGCCCATAGATCACAGAGGTCTCAGAGATTTCATAGAAGTGATGGCTCATAGTGATCATAGAGATGTCATAGTGTTCATACAGGCATCACACTTGTCACACCGCATGGTAGAAATAGAGAGCTCACAGTGGTCCTAGTTCATTGTGTTCATAGAGAGCTCACAGTGGTCAAAGAGAGTTCATAGTGGCCATAGAGAGCTCAGAGTGGTCATGACTCAGTTGCCACATAGAACTCATAGTGGTCATAGTTCACAGTGGTCATAGAGAGCTCATAGTGGTCACAGAGTACTGAGAGTGGTCAGAGATCACATTGGTCATGGATATCTCATAATGGACAATAAGAACTCACAGTCATCATAGCTCATAGTGGTCACAGAAATCACACGATGGTCATAGCTCACAGTGGTCATTCAGAGCTCAGAATGATAATAGACTGCTCACAGTTCTCATAGAGGGCTCACAGTGCTCAAAACTCAAAAGGGTCATTAAGGGCCCATATTGGTCATTGATCACAGTGGTAATCAAGAGCACATAGTGGTCATAGTTTATAGAATTCATACCTAGTTCACAGTAGTCATAGGTCACAGGGGTCATAGAGAGTTCACAGTGGACCTAAAGAACACAGAGTGGTCATAGCTCACATTGATCATAGATAGCTCATAATGAACATAGAGATCACACTGTGGTCATAGCTCATAGTGGTCAGAGATTGCTTACTGTTGTCATAGAGAGGTCACAGTGGTCATAGTTCATAGTGGTCATAGAGTGCTCCAAGGGGTCATGGAGAACTCACAGTTGTCATACCTAACAGTCGTCATAAAGAACACAGAGTGGCCATAGCTCATATTGGTAATAGATAGCTCAAGTGATTATAGAAAGTTCACAGTGGTCATAGCTCATCATGGAACTAAAGAGATCACAGTGATCATAGCTCATAGTAGTTAGAGCTGACAGTAGTCATAGAGCGCTTACAATGTTGATAGCTCATAGTTGGCTTAGAGTGTTCACAATGGTCATTACACACAGTGTTCATAAATGGCTTACAGTGATCAAAGAGCTCAGAGTTGTCATAGCTCATAGTTATTATAGGGAGCTCATAGTGGTCACAGAGACTTCAAAGTATTCATAGCTCACATAGGTCATAGAGAGCTCATACTACTCAGAGGTCACAAAGTCTCAGAGATCTCATAGTGGTGGTAGCTTACAGTGATCATAGAGAGGTCATAGTGTCCATAGAGGGATCACACTGGTCACACCTCATTGTAGAAATAGAGATGTCACAGTGGTCCTAGTTCACAGTGGTCATACAGGACTCACAGTGTTCAAAGACAGTTCACAGCAGTCATAGCTCAGAATAGCCATAGAGAGCTCACAGTGGCCATAGCTGCCATAGATGGCTCATGATGGTCATCGTTCACAGTGATTATAGAGACATCATAGTGGTCATAGAGAGCTCACAGTGTTGATAGCTCATAGTTGGCTTAGAGTCTTTACAATAGTCATTACTCACAGTGGTCATAAATCATAGATCATATTGGACATAGAGATCTCATAATAGACAATAAGAGCTCACAGTCATCATAGCTCATAGTAGTCATAGAGATCACACAGTGGTCATAGCTCATATAGCTCATATTCAGAGCTCACAGTTATTATAGAGAGTGCATAGTGCTCACAGCTCAAAGGAGTCATTGAGAGTCATATTGGTCATAGAATGCTCATAGTGGTCATATCTCATAATGGTCATACAGAGTTCACAGTGGTCATAGAGATCTCACAGTATTCAAAGCTCATAGTGCTCATGGAGAGCTTCATAGTGTTTTTATATCATAGTGGTCATAGAGAGTTCACAGTCATGATAGCTATGGTCATAGAGAGCTTACAGTGCTCATAGCTCATAGTGGTTTTAGAGAACTAAAAATGGTCATAGAGAGCTCACACTGGTCATGGCGAAGTAACAGTGATCATAGAGAGGTCACAGTGGACATAGAGAGCTCCCATTCATCATAGAAATCTCACAATAGTCATAGCTCATAGTAGTCATAGACAGCTCACAGTGCTCAAAGCTCATAGTGATCATAGTAAGATCACAGTGGTCACAGAGAGTTCACAGAGGTCATGGACAACTCACAGTGGTCATAGAGAGTTCAAATGGCCATAACACATAGTTGTCATAGAGAGCTCACAGTGGACATAGAGAGGTCCCACTGGTCATAGAAAACGCACAGTAGTCATAGTTCATAGTGGTCATAGACAGATCACAGTAGTCATAGAGAGATTATAGGCGTCATAGAAAGCTCTCTGTTATCATAGAGGGTTCACTGTTGTCATAGATCATAGCGGTCATAGAGAGCTTATACTGCTCATTTCTTCTAGTGATCATAGAGCGTTCATAGTGGCTATAGAGAGCTAACAGTGGTCACATTTCATGTTGGTCATAGAGAGCTCAAAGTGGTCATAGATCATACTGGTTATAGACAACTTATAGTGGTAACAGAGAGCTCACAGTGGTCATATCTCACAATTGTCATAGGGATCTCATAGTGGTTATAGAGAGCTCAAAGTTGCCACAGAGAGCTCACAGTGGCCATATCTCATAATGGTCATACAATATTCACAATGATCATATATCATCCTGCTCATAAAGAGCTCACAGTGGTCATAGAGCTCTCACAGTGGTAATAGAGAGCTCACAGTTGTCATAGATAGCTTGCAGTGGTCATGGAGAAAAAACAGTGATCATAGAGTGCTCACAGTGGACATAGCTCCAATTGGTCATAGAAAACTCACAGTAGTCATAGTTCACAGTGATCATAGATAGCTCACAGTGCTCATAGCTCATAATGGTCATAGAGGGCTCACAGTGCTCATAGAGAGCACACAGAGTCATGGAGAACTCACAATGGTCATAGAGAGCTCAAAGTGCTCATAGATTGTTTACAGGGGTTATAGAGAGCTCATTGCTGTCATAGAGAGTTCACTGTTGTCATAGCTCACAGAGGTCATAGAGTGCCTATACTGCTCATTGCTCATAGTGCTCATAGAGAGTTCATAGTGGCTCTAGAGAGCTAATAGTGCTAATACTTCATGTTGATCATAGAAAGCTCATAGTGGCCATAGGCCATAGTTGTCATAGAAAGCTCACAGTGGTCACAGAGAACTCACAGTGGTCACAGTTGATAGTGGTCATAGAGTGTTCACAGACATCATAGCTTGTAATGGTCATAAGTCATACTGCTCAAAGAGAGCTCACAGTGGTCATGAAGATCTCACAGTGATAATAGAGAGAACACAGTGGTCATAGAGAACTCAAAGTAGTCATACAGAGGACACAGCTTTTATTTAGAGCTCATAGAGGCCATACAGAACTCAGAGTGGTCAAAGATCATAGTGGCCATAGACAGGATTTAGTGGACACAGAAAGTTCACAATGTTCACAGCTCATAGTGGTCTGAGAAAGCTCACAGTGGTCATACATCATATTGGTCATACAGAGCTCATAGTGGTCATACTTCATATTGGTCATACAAAGCTCATAGTGGTCATAAGGAGCTCACAGTGGTCATAGGTCATAGTGCTCATAGAGGGCTCACAGTAGTCATAGACACCTCACAATGGTCGTACAGAGCTCAAAGTTGTTACAGAGAGGTCACAGTTGTCATATGAGCTTACAGTTCTCATAGAGAACACACAGTTGTCATAGTTCACAGAAGACATAGAGAGCTCATCATGGTCATAGCTCATAGTCATGTAGAGCTCATAGTGGTCATACAGAGCTCACGGTGGTCATAGCTCATAATGGTCATAGAGGGCTCACAGTGGTCATAGGAACTCACTGTAGTGATAGAGAGATCATAGTGGTCATAGAGAGCTCAAAGTAGTCATAGAGAGGTCACAGCTTTTATATACAACTCATAGACACCATAGAGAGCTCATACTGTACATATTTCATAGTAGTCTTAGAGAGCTCAGAATAGTCATGGAGAACTCACTGTAGTTTTAGATCAGAGCTTAGAAAGCTCATAATAGTCACAGAGAATTCACTGTGGTTTTAGCTCATCATTGTCATATAGAACTCATAATGGTCATAAAAAGTCAAAGTGGACATAGAAAGCGCACAGTGGTCATTGAGGGCACAAAGTAGTCATAGAGAGATCATCGTGGTCATAGCTTAGAGGTCATAGAGAGCTCACAGTGGTCACAGAGAGTTCACAGTGTTCAGAGAGAGATCAAAGTGGTCACATAGACTTAATAGTGATCAAAGCTCATAGTGGTCTTATAGAGCTTACAGTGGTCATAGTTGATTGTGGTCATAGACAGCCCACAGTGGTCATAGCTCATAGTGATCATAGAAAGTCCACAATGGTCATATGCCATATAGCTCGTAGCAACAATGGTTACAGAGAACTTACAATGAAAACAAAGACTTCAAAGTGGTTCAGAGAGAGGACACAGTGGTCATAGCTAATAGTGGTCATATTGAGCTCACAGTGGTTATATCTCCCAGTTGTCATAGAGAGCTCACAATTGAAAATGAGATCTAACAATAGTCATAGCTTATAGTGGTCAAAGAGAACTCACAGTGGTCATAGCGAGCTCAAACTGGTCATAGAGAAGTCACAGTGGACTTAGATTGGTCACTGTTTTCATAGAGAGCTCATAGTTGTCATAGCTCACAGAGGTCATAGAAAACATAGTATTCATAGCTCATATTGGTCATAGATATCTCATAGTGACCATAGAGAGCTCAAAGATTTCATAGCTCATAGTGGTCATAGAGAGATCATAGTGGTTAAAGTTCACAGTGATCACAGAGAGCTAATAATCTTCACAGTGATCACAGTTCATTGTTGTGATAGAAAGCTCACATTGCTCATAGATAATGCGGTGGACATAGCTAATACTGCTCATAGAGAGTTCACAGTGGTTATAGCTCATAGTGGACATAGGAGCTCAAAGTGGTCATAGAGAAGTCAGAGTAGTGAGAGATTTCACAGTGGTCATAAAGAAGTCATATCGTCCATAGCTCACAGTGGTCACACAGAGTTCATACTCATCATAGCTCTTATTCCATCTTGATGGGACATCATGCACCAACACCAGGGCCAAGGCAACTGGCCACACCATCTCTATGTAATAGCTGAGAGAGAGAGACAGTCTTTACTTGCCAGATCAGCATGTCTTGACAAGTATACAGAAGGATGTCAACGCTCTCAATGAGCTCTCCGTGATTTATTCCAGGGCCTAATCCTACCCATTGTAGGCCGGGCCTTCCCTATCAGCTACACAATCTCCTGCAGGTTTTCTCTGGGCCAAACTCAACCACTAGTTATATAAAAAGGTATAAGAGCTCAAACTTTCAAATGTCAAGTTGACACCTGTGCTTAACTATGACACTGACAGTAGTCATAGAGAGCTCACAGTGCTCATAGATCATACTGATCTTAGAGAGGTCAGAGTGGTCATAGTTCAGAGTAATCATACAGAGGCTGCAATCAGAGTTTCAAAGTGGTCGTAGAGAATTCAGAGTGTTCATAGAGAACTCCCAATAGTCATAGTGAGCTCACAGTAATCATAGCTCTCAGTGCTCATAGAGAGCTAACAGTAGTCATAGAGAGCTCACAGTGGTCATCTAGAGCTCATAATGATCATAGCTCACAGTGGTCAGAGACAGCTCACAGTGGTTATGGAGAGCTCACAATGGCCATAGCTCACAGTTGTTATAGCTAATAGTTGTCATAAGAGCTCATAATGGCAATAGAGAGCTCACAGTGGTCATAACTCAGTGCTCATAGAGGTAATAGTGTACATAGTGTGTTCACAATGGTCATAGCTAATAATGGTCATAGAGAACTAACAGTGGTCATAAAGTGCTCAGAGTGGTCATAGCTCATACCGGTCATAGAGAAATCACAGTGGTCATAGAGAACTCATAGTTGTCATAAAGCGCTCACAATGATCATAGAGAGCTCACAGTGTTCATAGCTCATAGCGGTCATATAGAACTCAAAGTGGTCACAAAAAGTTTACAGTCCTCAGAGATGTCACAGTGGTCACAGAGAGCTCATGGTGGTCATAGTTCACAGTGGTTATAGAGAGCACATAGTGGTTACATAGAGTTGCAAATAGCTATGGAAAGATCACAGTGGTCATAGGAAGTGCATAATGGCCATAGAGAGCTCACAGTGGTCATAGAGAGCTCACAGTGCTCATGACTAATACTGGTCATAGAGAACTCATAGTGGTCATAGAAACTTCACAGTGGTTATAGCTCATAGAGGGTATAGAGAGCTTACAGTGTTCATACAGAGCTAATAATGCTCATAGTGTTATCACAGTGGTCATACCTCATAGTGCACATACAGAGCTAATTTTCATAGTGTTATGATAGAGGTTCTACCTCATAGTGGTCCTAGAGAGCTCACAGTAGTCATTGCTCATAGTTGTCATGGAGAGCTCACAGTGGTGATAGCTCATGCTGGTCTTAAGTCATAGTGGTCATGGAGAGGACACAGTCATGAGACGTGTCTAAGTGGTCAAAGAGAACTCACAGGGGTCATAAGGAGCTCACAGTGATGATAGCTTACAGTGGTCATAAACAGCTAATAAGGGTAACAGAGAGCTCAAAGTGGTCATAGAGAGGTCAAAATCATCAGGTATTTCACAATGATCATAGAGATCTTACACTGGTCATAACTGTAGTCATACAGAGCTCACATAGGCCATAGTTCACAGTAGTCATACAGAGATCACATTTTCATAGTTCTTACTGATTATAGTCAGTCATAGTTCACAGTGGTCATAGTCAGTCATATTTCACAGTGATAACAGAGAGCACATAGTGGTTACATAGAGTTGAAAATAGCTATAGAAAGATCACAGTAGTCATGGAGAGCTCACAGTGATCATAGATAGCTCACAGTCAGTCATAGTCAGTTATAGTTCACAGTGGTCATAGAGAGCACATAGTAGTTATATAGATTTGAAAATAGCCATGTAAAGATCACAGTCGTCATGAAGAGCTCACAGTGATCATAGATAGCTCACAGTCTGGTCTCAGAGAACTCATAGTGGTCTTAGAGAGCTCACAGCAGTCATAGTTCATAGTTGTCTTAGAGAGCTCAGTGGCCAAAGCTCATACTGTTCTTAGAGAGCTCACATTGGTCATAGCTCAGAGTAGTCATAGAGAGGCCAAAGTGGTCCTGGAAAGGTCACAGACATCAGAGATTTCAATGTGGTAACTGAGAACTCAGAGTGTTCATAGAGAGCTCACAGTGGTCATAGTGATCTCTCAGTGGTCATAGCTCACAGTGTTCACAGAGAACTCACAGCAGTCATTGAGAGCTCATAGTTGTCATAGCTCACAGTAGTGATAGAGTGTAACAGTATTCATAGCTCCCAGTACTCAAAGAGAACTCACAGTGTTCATCCAGAGTTCATAGTGGTCAAGGCTCACAATGGCCATAGGGAACTCACAGTGGTCATAAGTAATAGTGGTCATACAAAGCCCATAATGGTAATAGAGAGCTCACAATGGTCATAGCTCACAGTGGAAAGAGAGCTAATAATGTATAAAGGGACTGCACAGTGGTCATAGGTCATATGGTCAAAGAGAGCTCACCATGGTCATAGAGAGATCACAGTGGTAATAGTTCATATTTGTCATAGAGAGAGCACAGAGGTCATAGATAGTTATCGGTGTTCAGAGCACACTCACAGTTGTCATAGAGAGCTCATAGTGGTAACAGAGATCTTACTGTGGTCATAGATTGCTCACAGCGGTCATAGAGAGCTCACAATTGTCATAGAGAGTTCATGGTTGTCATAGATAGCTCAAAGTTGAATTAGGAAGGTCATAGTGGTCATAAATCACATTGATCACAGAGAGCTCATAGTGGCCATAGCTCCTAGAGCTGATATAAATCTCTGTGGCCATATAGAGCTCACAGTGGTCACACAGTCATCACAGAGCTCATACTGGTTATACCTCATAGCAGTCATAGAGAGCTCATATTGGTCATAGCTCATAGTGCTCATAGGGAATGCATAATGGCCATAGATAGCTCATAGTGGTCATAGAGAGCTCACAGTTGTCATAGGGAGTTCACAGTTGTCATAGAGAGCTCAAAGAGGTCCTAGAGAGCTCACAGTATTCCTAGAGAGCTCACAGTTATCATAGAGAGCTCAAAGTTGAATTAGGAAGGTCATAGTGGTCATAAATCACTGTGGTCACAGTAGTCATAGCTCATAGTAGTCATAGTGAGCTTATGATGGCCATAGAAAGCTTATGGTGGTCATGGATAGCTCACAGTGATCAGTGAGTGTAGGAGGAATGGACTAAGAAGTCTTGTATTGTCTATATGGGCCACATACACAAATGCAACTTCCCCAAGTTAGAATCTGTTGTAGTGCCTGGTGCTGATCTCGAATCTTCTGACTGAGAGGACCAGATTGGACAGGACAAAACAGCAAAATCTCTCACTGAAACTTATGGAATGTTGGGTGGGATATATAAGCAGCCCAATGTTTGCAATAAATGAGTCTGCAAGCATAAGAGCTTGCTTTGCAACTCGGGAGTCAGTGATGTTGAATTCATGCCTGCTTATCGCTGTCCCGAAGGGTCTACATGGGTTCCTAAGACTGCTACATCTGGTGCCCCACCTTGGGGTTTCCATGAAAGCCCTTTCCTACTCACAGCTTATGGCCATGGCCTAAGAATGATGGAAGTTCCCTACTAAGCACAAGACATTTGGGTCTCATACATTCCTTGTTTCATCTGTTATTCTTTTGGTCTCATCTCTGTTCTTTAAAAAAGCCTCCACCTTAGCTGGACCCCATTCCCTTGGAAAAAAACAGAATCAATGTAATCTGGAAATAGCATAGTCTGTTTTCTGGAGATTCTATGTCCATTTGGGTCAACTCAGGTTCACGTTTCTCTTTCCATGCAAGGTTTTGGCCTCTTACTTAAGTAGTTTCTTTGAGTTTCCAGACAAAATTATTTTTAAAGCAGAAAGGAAGGAAAGAAAAAAAAAAGGAAATAATAAACTTGACATCTGCCTAAGGGGATAGATAGAATACTAGCAGGCATACCCAAGCGGAGAAACTTGAAATTCCCTTGCAGACAGGGAAAGAAAACAACAAAAAAGTAGGTTTCTGAGAATGATGGAATCAGATAGCATATAGCAGAAAGCACATAGTATAGAGGACCAAGAAAGACAGTTTGTGCTGTAAAGTTAAAGCCAGAAACATATTTCAGTGGAAAGGTTAATAAAGTTTTGCTCTTGTCCTAAAAACTTCCCTGAAGTTAAGCTTAGTGTTTGGCAGAGGAAAATGGTAATGACAAACTTAAAAGAGTTAAACTAGGAAGAAGCAGAGAACAAAATATCTGCTGTTAAACAGACTAGCTTCACTGACAAATCAAAGCTGGCTCTTCATTTAGAGCAGAGCAGTGTTCCTAAGATAATGCTTGGAGATATTCAGAACTTTCCATGTGAGGAAACAATGTCCCCTGCATATACTCTTTTACATTCCCTTGGTCCCCAGAAGACCTGTGCCACTTTGCTTTTTTTTTATTATTTATTCAGTTGTGCGTGTATGCGTGTGTGCATGTGTGTATGTGTGTGTGTGTGTGTGTGTGTGTGTGTGTGTGTGTGTAGAACCACGGATGAATTCGGGAACTACCATGAACGCCTCCACCTCCTCCTTGTTTACTCTGCCCCGGGATTCACAGGCTCCACCCTACCAGGACTGAAAACGCAGGCTGCCCTCCCACCCCCCCAACCCCCGCTTCCGCCAGCGTCTATATGTGGGGTCTAGGATCTGAACTCAGGACCTTCCGCCTGCAAGGCAGAGACTTAATCCCTGAGCCATCTCCCCAGTTACCCTGTGCCACTTTACTTTAAGAATCCTGAAGGAAGAAGCAAATTAATTTAGATTGTTTTGCACCAAGATTCAGTTTACATATTTTTTGGAAGGCATTAGAATGTGACTTTGGAGATTTGTAGCTACCTGGGGAGAAAGGTCTTCAATATGGAAATTACTTACAGTTCTTGGCTTTTACATCAGACAAAGGTAATGTCTATTTTAGGCAAGATAACAGGTAGATATTTTAGCCTTAATTTATCTGTTTTTGTCTCTTTTAGATGGACCTGAAAGTGGTAAATTTGTCCATCAAAGACCTCTAGACCATCTCAGCCCTTCATAGTGGAGGCTCATTTACTCACACTTCCTTTGCCCCAAACCAGCAGGAAGTACCCAGAGTGGTCATCGCCCCTCATCCCTTGAGTAGTCTGGGTCCTCAGGAGTTTAAGGGGCACAATACGCAGGTGTGAAACAGTCATTGCTGGGACAGTCTCTAAGGTCTTTGAAGGTCTTTGACCAGAGCTGGAATCACCCTGATGAAACACTCCTACTGAGGAACTGACTAATCAATCCTCCCAGAAATAAGATAGCCAAGTTCTCTATGAAGGGGTTATGGAGATGAGCTCTCCATATCCAACAAACAACTTGGTCTCTAGCTACACCTGGGTCTAAGAGCAAGTGGGTTGAGCCCAATGGGTGTTAACCAACCAGAAAAAGCCAGTTTCCCTGGGATTGCCTAAGTGTACAAATATACGTGGCCCTGGCAGCCATCTTTGGTGCCCTAGTCCTCATAGCCCTCTAGTTCTATGAGTCCATTTTTAGTTCCATGCCTGGTTCTCATGGATTCCATGAGGTTTTTTTTTTTTCTAGCTGCCCTTCTCATAAGTTCATTTATAACTTTTTGAGGTATTTCAAAAATTCTTAAAAGACAAATTTTTGAAGATAACCTACAGAAATTGAGGACTTTCTTGCAACAGAAGTTGGAAGGTTAAAAACATTAATGTACTAGTAAAGGCTCTATACAACAACAATATAGCTCATGGATTTGGAGGAGGCTCTACTTGGTATTGGTAATTGCAGAGGTTTTTTTTTTTTTTAAAGATCGTTAATCTAAACAGACATACAGATATTCTCCTATGACCATGTGTTGCTGGTTTATTCCATATTTAATAATATCCTGGACTCTACAAAATTTAAAAAACTTTTACTGACTTGTGTGATAATAAATCTGTATATTTGGCTCTAAAAGATTTTAAAGTACTACAATTATCTGAATTTTTATAAATTATTTAACATTTTCACTTCAAAACCTTGCAAGGAAAGGGAAACATGAACCTGAGTTGACCCAAATGCACTTAGATTCTCCCGAAAACAGACTATGCTAGATCCAGATTACATTTATTCTGTTTTTTTCAAGGGAATAGGGTCTGGCTAAGGTGGAGGCTTCAAATTCCTGTTTCACCTTAGTAGGAGTACACACGGGAACATGGAATTAGAAAGCAGATTTGTCCTCAAGGAAGGGAGCTCATACATACCAGAAGGAAGAAATTCCAATGAATCTTTTAGAAGATTCCAATGAATCTTTATATTGTCCTGTTTGCTAGATTTGAGGCTGTTTATCTTAAATCAAAAGTTTTCTTTTATATTTATATTGTAATGTTCATATTTTTTAAATATACAAATTTTGTGGTTGCTTAATGCTAAAGTAGTTAAGTAAGTTGAGAGCTTCAATATCTTAGATTTTAAAGTATACTTTTTTAAAATTTTTTTTATTTATTCAATTGTGCGTGAATGCGTGTGTGTGTGTGTGTTTGTGTGTGTGTGCGTGTATGTGTGTGATTGTGTAGAACCACGGACGAATTCGGGAACCACCATGGACGCCTCCACGTCCTTGTTTACTCTGCCCCGGGATTCACAGGCTCCGCCCTACCAGGACCAGAAACGCAGGCTGCCCCCGCTTCTTCCTGGCATCTATACATGGGCCAAAGATCAGAACTCGGGACCTTCCACCTGCAAGGCAGAGGCTTAACCCCTGAGCCACCTCTCCAGCCCTCAAAGTATACATTTTAATTGATTATATATGAATGTATACTGTCTACACAATTGCCAAATCAGTCTCAACTCTTTATTTCCTTTAAAGGTGAGGTCTACTGTTATGTCTTTTTTTAAAAGACATTTCTTGAGGTATTGTTAATGTGAAAACAGCAGAGAAACATCAAGTAAAAAAGATATAAAGGAAATAAATATGTTACTTAGAAAGTTAAAGTATGTACATAAGGTTTGTGGGAAGGCTTATATATAGGAATTTTATGATTTGGTTACTTAAAAGCATCTTAAAGTATGTTGTGAAGGTTTGAGGAATCTTAGGTTTATGAGAAGATTGAAAATTAGAGATGATGGTTAAAGGAAATGTTATGTATTATGCTTCTTCCATGCTATAGAAGAAAAGACATTGAGCCTCAGAGATTAGAAATTAAGAATTAAGCTTCATGTATTCAGGTGTTTTTCAATTGTCTCCATCTTAATTATACAGAGATTTGGTTACTCACTAAATCCTAATTCCTAAAGGTCATAACCTCTTAAGATTTTATAGAGTCTAACTATTATATTTATATTATAAGGGCCATATACGTTAAAGAAAAAGTTTTGGCAAAGGACCTAGATAAGAATTACAAATCTTAAATTCAATATAAAAGAGTTAAGTTACAATATTTTCTTAGACATGGCCTCTATACTCCTTAGATAGGAAATGATCCCCCAGGGAGAGCTTTGTAATGCCATCCTCCAACTAGATTTAAGACTTCCTCAGATATGCCTCATTTAATTCTTTCCTTCATTTTATACACTTTAATGGTTTTACAATGACAGAATACCTTTGACATATACCTGTCCTAACCACTGGAGTTGTGGGTGTCTTTGTATTTATCCATCAGCAGGCTCACCCCTGTGGATTCCCATATGTTTATTCTGCCCAGTGGAAAATCATAGACCCTGACAAGATGACAGCCTTGGGTGCCTACCCCACTTGCTGACCTTTCACTGATTTGTAAGGCGGCCAATGAATAAGCCCTTGACTCCCCTTATTTTGAACAGGTTCTGCACCAATGGGCCATGCATCTCCAAACCCAGTATGATTAGTATCATCTCCTAGAGGCAGTCTTGGAGCTGGCCATTTTTCCTGAATTGGCCTTCTGTATATGATGATTAGGCAGAAGCACAAGCCTTCCTCAACCTTCAGTATGGTCTTAACATCACATTGGGTATGCTCACAGGTTATGGACAATTGTGGCACTATCTATTCATGGAGACTTTAGCCCAGGCTCCCAAATCCAGAGGTCTGGCTACAGACAAGCCTGAACAAGTTCAGACATGCTCCAGACATATCCCAATATAGGAACCATACAGGCGGAGGGATGAACAACCAATGGGAAGGAGGGATGAACAACCAATGGGAAGCGGCCATCTAACCTGGACACATAGTAAATAGCTAAATGATTGGTGGATGGTCTCTCCTCCCCAGAGTAGAGGGATGCCAATACCTGATTGGACGTGACCCCATATAAGTCCAAACATTTCCTGAATAAATCTGAATCTGCAGCAACTCGTCCACTGCTGCTTCTCACGTGATTCCTGGGGGCTGGTTGGTAACCCTGTCACTGGCTTGCCCATTCACCGTGAGCCTCGAGGCCCTGCTGTCTCCCCTTTCTTTCCCCAGCTGGCCCAGTGGGTATTTGGCAACAGACAATATATTGATCTCATATCACAATCCACCACAGGTTTGGCTACATATTTTCAACAGGTGTCTGACCTGGCCTTCAAGTCACTATAGGTTTGCTCTTGCCTTCTCTGACCATTGACATTCCTCCACATGGCCTTCCTTAATTACTCACTGACTTTGAGTTAACAGATAGAACATATTAACATGATGCATGTGGCTCCCCTACCTGTAGATACTGGGTTTGAAACCAGAATCTGGAACAACTTTAATCCTTTTAATCCCTAGATTGTTTAATCTCTTCTAGATTGTAATTTGTGCTATCATAGGGGGAAGTGTTTTTTAATTAATTATATTGCTTAAGTGTCTCCTTTAGCACATCTGGCAGCAGTACTCCATCAACAAGGCCATGATACAGGTTACCCTTGAACATTCAAGCCATGTCCCCCTAGAGATGTGGTTCAAGCTTTGATTGCAAAGATTCATGAGGCCATGGTCTAATCTAACATCCACATATTCTGACATGCCTTCCAGAGGTGAGATCTGTTGAAGGTCAGTAGTCAATGGTGGGTAAGATCCTGTGAGACAGGACAACCTAAGACAGGCATGGTCCATCATGCTGGACGCCCTCTGAGGCAGGGTCAACAAGGTCAGAGCAAAGAACTCTGGCTCTGATGGCTGTGAAAATAAACAGAAAGGATGAATATGTAGAGGGAATAGTCCAGGCAGATTTGTATTGTCTGTATGGGCCATGTGCATGGATGCAACTTTCCCAAGCTAGAATCTGCTGCAGTGCCTAGTGCTGATGTCAAACCGCCTAACTGAGAAGAGCAACCCAGACAGGCCATCACAGCAAAAGCTCCCACTTGAACTTATGGAATGTTGTGTGGGGCATATAAGCAGCCTGGCATCTACAATAAATGACTCTGCAAGCCTGCTTTGCCACTCTCCTGACTCCTGGAGTCCATGACGTTGACTTCACTCCTGCTTATCCCCACCCTCAAAGGTCTCAATGGATCCCCATGAGTCCCTGAGACTGCTAAAATCAAGACCTCACAGTGGTCATGACTTATTGGTCATGAAGAGCTCATAGTGGTAATAGAGACTTTGTAGTGGTCATAGAGAGCTAATAATGTTTATAGTGTTATTTACAGTAGTCATGCCTCACAGTAGTCATGGAGAGCTCACTGTGCTTATAAAGAGCTCATAATGGACAATGAGTGGTATAAGTGTTCATAGCTCATAGTGTTCATAGAGAGCTCACAGTGGTCATAGTTCACACTGGTCATAGAGAGCTCATAGTAGTCCTAGAGAGCTCACAATGCTCATAGCTCATAGTTCTCATAGAGAGCTCACAGTGGTCATATTAGTCTTAGAGATCTTACAGTGTTCATAGCTCAGAGTGTTAATAGACATCTCACAGTGGTTGTAGCTCATATTGGTCATACAGAACTCATAGTGGTCATAGAGAGTTCATAGCAGACATAGAGAGCTCAAAGTAGTTACAGCTCATAATATTTTCACAGAGCTCACCTTGGTCGTAAGTCATTTTGAACATAGATAGCTCACAGTGGTCAAAGTGAACTGTGATCATAGCACATAGTGTATATAGATAGCTCACAGTGGTCATAGCTAATAGTGGTCACAGAGAGCTCATAGTTATCATAGATAGCTCACATTGTCATAGATAGCTCAAAATAGTAATAAGGATGTCATAGTTGTCACAGATCATAGTGGTCACAGAGACATCATAGTTCCTAATGCTGTTAGAAATCTCTTGTGGTCATAGAGAAATAACAGTGGTCCCAGAAAACTCACAATCATCACAGAGAACTCATACTGGTTATATCTCATAGTGGACATAGAAAGCTCATAGTGGTCACAGGGAGTGCATGATGGCCATAGAGAGTGTACATTGATCATGGAGAGCTCACAGTGATCATAGAGAGATAATAATGTTCATAGTGAGCTCACGGTGGTCTTAGTTCATAATGGTCATAGAGTGCTCACAGTGGTCATAGAGATCACAGTGGCCATAGCTCATACTAGTCACAAAGAGCTAGAGAGTTCATGGTGGTCACAGACAGGTAACAGTCGTCAACGATTTCACAGTGGTCATAGAGAACTCACAGCTGTCATAGCCAGATTATATTGTTCACAGCTCCTTGTGATCATAGATAGCTCACAATAGTCATTGCGTATATTAGTAATAAAGAGCTCATAATGGCCATAGTGAGCTCATAGTGGACAAGGATAGCTCACATAGAAATAGAGAGCTCATAGGACTCATAGATCATAGTGGTGATAGAGAGTGCACAGTGATGACAGAGAGCTCACAGTGGTCATACAGACTTCATAGTTGTCATGGCTTATACTTGCCATAGAGAGGTCATAGTGGTCCTTGACAGTTCATGATGGTCATAATGCATAGTTGTCATAGAGAGCACAGAGCTCCCAGAGCTCATCGTGGTCATAACTCAAAGTGGTCTTAGAGAACTAATAATTTTCATATTGATCTCATAATGGTCATAGTGCTCTCATAGTGGTCATAACTCATAATTGTCATAGAGACCTCACAGTGCTCATAGCTCATATTGTTCATAAAGAGCTCACAGTGGCCATAGCTCAGAATAGTCATAGAGCATTCAAAGTGGTCATGGAGCAGTCACAGGTGTCAGATATTTCAAAGTAGCCATAGAGGGCTCATTGTTTTCATAAAGAGCTCACAGATTTCATAGTGAGCTCACAGTCATCATTGCTCATAGTGGTAACAGAGAACTCACACTAGTCATACAGAACTCCTAGTAAACATAGAGAGCTTACAGTGGTCATAGAGAGTTCAGAGTGGTCACAGCTTACACTGGGCATAGAGTGCCTACAGTGGTCATAGCTCACAGTGATATGAGAGCTCACAGTGGTTATAGAGAGCTCACAGTGGTCAAAGAGCTCATAGTGGTCATTGAGAATTCACAGTGGTCACAGCTCATATTTGTCACAGACAGCTCAGGTAGTCATAGCTCATAGTAGACATGGAGAGCTCGCAGTCATCATAAAGAGCTCATGGTGTTCATTGAGAACTCACAGTGATCATATAGAGCTCACAGTGGTCATAGCTAATAGTGGTCATAGAGTGCTTATAATGGTCATTGAGAGCTCAGAGTTGTCATAGGTTATGTTGGCCATGGAAGCTGAGAGTGGTCGTAGCTCATTGCGGTCACAGAGACGTCAAAGTGGTCATAGAGTTCTAACAGTTGTCTTAGAGTGCTCCCAGTTGTCACAGAGAGCTCAAAATGGTCATAGACAGCTTTCAGAACTCAAAAGAGCTCACAGTAGTCATATAATCCTCACAGTAGTCACAGCTCATAGTGGTAATAGAGAACTCATAATGGACATAGAGAACTTACAATGGTCAAAGATCAGAGATCTCATACACAGTTCACAATCATCATAGAAACCTCACAGTGGTCATAGAGATTTCAAAGTTCCCATGGGGAGGTCACTGTGGTCATAGAAAACTCATAGTGGTATCATAGAGAATTCAAAGTGGTCATAGAGAGCTCACATTCTTCATAGAGGGCTCACAGTAGTGACAGAGCTAAGAGAAAGTGGTCATAGAAAAGTCACAGTGATCATAGAGAGTTCACGGTGGTCATAGTGAGTTCATGGTGGTAATAGCTCATACTGGCCATAGAGAAATCACAGCAATCATAGCTCATAGTGTTAATAGAGACCTCATAGTGGTCAGAGAACTTATAGTGGTCACAGAGAGCTCACAGTCGTCTCATTGAGCTCATAGTGGTCATAGAGAGCTCACTGTGGTCATAGCTCATAGTGGTCATTGAGAGCTCAGAGAGCTCATAGCACACGGTGGTCACAGAGGATTCATAATCTTCATAGTGAGCACACAGTGTTCATAGTCATACTGGTGAGAGAGCTCATAGTGATCATACATCACAGTGTATATAGAAAGATCACAGTGGTTATAGAAAGCTCAACATGGTCATAGCTCAGTGTGGTCAGAGAACTCACACTGGTCATAGCTCAGAGTGGTAATAGAGAATACATAGTGGTCAGAGAGAGCTCTCAATGATTATAGCTCAGAGTTGTCATAGAGATCTCACAATAGTCACAGTTCACAGTGGTCAAAGGGAAGTCACAGAGGTCATAGAGAGCTCACAGTGGTCATAGCTCACAGTGGTCATCTACAGCTCATAGTGGTCATAGCTGAAGTTAGTCAGGGAGAGCTCACAGTTATCATAGAGAGCTTACAGTTGCCATAGAGAGCTCACAGTGATCAGAGAGAATTCATAATCATCATAGAGAGTTCACAGTAGTCATAACAGTGCTCATGTAGTGCTCACAGTGGTTATAACTATAGTGGTCATAGACATCTCATAATAGTCACAGTTCATAGTGCTCATAGAGAGCTCACAGTGGTTATAGAGAGCTCACAGTGGTCATAGAGACCTCAAAGTGGTCATAGATAATTCAAAGTGGTGATATTTCACAGTGTTCATAGAGAGCTAATAGTGCTCAGAGTGATCGCAGAGAGCTCACACTGGTCATAGAGACCCTACAGTGGTCATACAGAGCTCATAGTGGTCATAGCATTCTGTGATAATAGAGAACTGACAGTGGTCATAGCTAACAGCTCAAATTCATAATAGTTCATAGTAGTCATAGCAAGCTCCCAGTGGTGATAGGTCATATTGTTCATAGAGAGTTCACAATGGTCACAGAATGCTGAAAGTGGTCATAGAAAGCTGAAAATAGTCACAGAGTGTTCACAGTAGTCATAGAGAATTCACAGTGGTCATAGATCATAGTGCTCATAGGGAGTTCACAGTGGTCAAAGAGAGCTCACAATGGTAATAGCTCATAGTGGACACTGAGAGCTCACAGTTGCCATAGAGAGATGAAAGTAGTTGCAGAGGGCTAATAGTAATCATAGAGAGCTCACCGTCGTCATAGAGTATAATGCTCCTAGAGAGGCCAGAGTGGTCATAGACAGCTCACAATGCTAATAGCTCATAGTGGTCATAAAGATCTCACAGTTGTCATAGCTCATACTGGTTAGAGGAAACTCATAGTGTTCATAGAACATAGTGATTAGAGAGAACCCACATTTGGTCATAGAAAGTTCAGAGTGACTAAAACTCATAGCTGTTATAAAGAGCTCTCAGTACTCACAAATCATAGTGGTCATAGAGAGCTCAAAGTGGTCACATATCATAGTGTTCATAGAGAGTTCATAGTGGTCATAGAAAGATCTCAGGTGTCATAGGGAGCTCAAAGTGATCATAGAGAGATAATAGTGGTCACAAATAGCTCACAATCATCATAGCTAACAGGGGTCATACAGAGCCCATAATTGTCATAGAGAATTTACAGTGGTCATAGCTCATGTGGTCATAGTGAGCTAACAGTTGTCATAACTCATAATGGCTATGGAGAGCTCACAGTGGTGATAGAGAACTCACAGTGATTAGAGAATGCTCACCATGGTCAAAGTGAGCTCACACAGGTCATAGAATACTCACAGTGATCATTGCTCACAGTGGTCTAAGAGAGCTCACAGCAGTCGTACCTCATAATTGTCATAGAGAGCTCACAGTGGTCATAGCTTATAGTGGACAAAGAGAGCTCACTGTAATCATAGATAGTTCACAGTTCTCATTGAGAGCTGACAATGGTCACAGAGAGCTCACAGTAGTCAAAGTGAACTCAAAATGATCTTAGAAAGCTCAAAGTGGTCATAGTGAAGTCACAGTGGTCACCAAGAGCTCCTAATGGTCATAGAGAGCTCACAGTGGTCATAGAGAGCTCATACTCTTCATAGAAGCTCACAAGCTCAAGGAGAGCTCACAGTTACCCCAGGTCATAGTCATAGAGTACTCAAAGTTTTGATAGGTCATAATGCTCCCAGAGTGCTCACAGTGGTCATAGAGAGATCACAGGTATCATAGACAACTCATAGTGGTGATAGCTCACAGTGGTCTCAGATAAAGGGGAGTGGTCATAGTGCATAATAATCATAGAGTACTCATAGTGGTCATAACTCACAATGGTCATAGAGAGCTCATATTAATCATAGAGAGCTCACTGTAAGGCACTCAAAGTTTTGATAGGTCAAAATAGTCCTAGAGTTGTCATAGAGAGATCAGAGGGTTTATAGACAATTCATAGTGGTGGTAGCTCACAGTAGTCCCAGATAGCTCACAGTTGTTGTAGCTTACAGTGGTCATAGAGAGGTCATAATGATCATAGAGTACTCATAGTGGTCATAGAGAGCTCATATTAATCATAGAGAGCTCACAGTGGTCATAGCTCAGAGTAGTTACAAAAAGTTCAGAGTAGTCATAGTTCCTAGTGGTCTTAGAGAGCTCACAGTGGTCATAGGTCATAGTTCTTGAAGAGAGCTCAAAGTGTTTGTAGAGTGATTCCGGTGGTGATAGATAGCTCACATGCCCATAGAGAGCTAGAGTGATCACAGAGAGCTCAAAATGATAAAGAGTTCAAAGTAATCATAGAGACATAACATTGGTCATAGCTAATAGTGGTCAGAAAGAGTTCACAGTGATTATAGAGATCTCACAGTGGTCATAGCTCATAGTGGTGATAGAGAATTCACAGTGGCCACAGATCATAGTGGTCCTAGAGAACTCAGAGTGGTCATGAAGATGTCACATGAATAGTCATTGCTCGCAGTGGTCATGGAGACTTCCTAATTTTCATGGCGATATTACAGTGGTCATTGCTCATAATGGTATTAGACAGCTCAAAATGGTCATAGATCATAGTGATCATAGGAAGCTCACAGTGGTCATAGACAGCATACACTGGTCATAGAGATCTCACAATGATAATAGAGAGCTCACAGTTGCCACAGTTTAGAGTTGTAATAGAGAGCTTATAGTTGTCAGAGAACTTACAATGGTCATAGCTCATAGAGGTCATAGAGTGCTCACAGTCATCATATCTAATAATTGTGTTAGAGAGTCTACGGTGGCTACATAGAGCTCACAGTGGCCATAGATCATAATTCTCCTAGAGATCTCAAGTTGTCATAAGACATAGTAGTCATAGAGACCACACAGTGGTCGTAGAAACCTCCCAGTTTTCATATCTCATAGTGGTCATAGAGAGCTCACAGTGGTTATAAAGTGCTCAAAGTGTTCATAGTGAAGTCACACTGGTCATAACTCATACTAGTAATAGAAAGCTCATAGTGTTTTAGTGTTTCACTTTAGTCATAGTTCATAGTGGTCATACAGAATATAATTATAGCTCACAGTCATAACAGAGAGCTCATAATGGAAATGGACTGCTTATTTTTGTCATACCTCATAGTGGTCAATAAAGGGCTCCCAGTGGTCAAGGCTCATAGTGATCAGAGAGAGCTCAGAGTGGTCATAGAGTGCTCAGGGTGGTCATACTGAGCTCACACTTGTCATGACTCATGCTGGTCATAGAGAGATCAGAGTTGTCATAGAGACCTCATAGTTTTCACAGAGAGGTCATAGTGGTCATAGATCATAGTGCTCATAGACAGCTCAAAGTGGTCATAGAGAGCTAATAATGGTCATAGAGAGCTCACAGTGATAATAGCATAAAGTATTCATAAAGAGCTCATAATGGTCATAGCTCATAATGGTCATAGAGAACTAACAGTTGTCACACCTCATAGTGGTCATGGTTATAGATAGCTGAGAGTGGTCATAGAGTTCTCACAGTGGTCAAAGTGAGCACATAGAGGTCATAGAGAATTCTCAGTAATCAGAGCTCACAGTGGTCAAAGAGAGCTCACAATGGTCTTAGCTCAAAATTGTCATAGAGACCTCACAGTGGTCAAGCTCATCGTGGTCATGGAGAGTTCACTGTGGTCATAGAGAGGTCACAGTGATCAAACTGAGCTCTGACAGGTTATAGAGAATTCACAGTGGTCATAGCTCACAGTGGTCAAAGACAGCTCACAATGGTCATAAAGTGCTCAAAGTATTAATGGTGAAGTCCCACTGGTCATAGCTTATACTAGTCATAGAGAGCTCATAGTATTCATAGAGAGCTCACAGTGGCCATAGCTCATAGTAGTCATAGATTATAGTATTGGACATAGATTATAGTAGTTATAGAGAGCTCATGCTGCTCACAGAGAGCCCAGAGTGATCACAGCTCATAGAGCTAACAGTTGTCATAGCTCATAGTGCTCATGGAGAGCTCACAGTGGTCATAGAGAGCTCACAGCTGTCTTAGAAAGCTCAAAATCATCATAGAGATGTAAAAATGCTCATAGATTGCTCACAGTGTTCATACTGAGCTCACTCTTGTCATAGCTCAAGCTGGTCATAGAGAGCTCACAGTGATAATAGCACACAGTAGTCATGGAGAGCGCAGTTGTAAGGAATTCACAATGGTCACAGCTTATAGTGGCCATAGAGCGCTATCAGTTGTCATACCCATATTGGTCATGGAGGGAGCTCACAGTGGTCATAGAGTTCTCACAGTGGTCAAAGTGAGCTCATACAGGTCATACAAAACTCACAGTGGTCATAGCTCAAAGTAGTCAAAGAGAACTCAGTGGTCTTAGCATATAATTGTCATAGAGAGCTCACATGTGGTCATAGCTAATAGTGTCATATAGAACTGATGGTGGTAATAGAAAGCTAATAGTTGTCATAGAAAGCTCACAGTGGTCATAGAGAACTTGGCTTGGTCAAACTGAGCACACACAAGTCATAGAGGGCTCATAGTGGTCACAGCTCACAGTGGTCAAAGAAAGCACACAGTGGTGATAGCTCATAATTGTAATACAAAGCTTACAGTGATCATAGAGAGCTCACAGTGGTCCTGGAGATCTCACAGTGGTCAAAGTGAGCTCAAAGTGATTATAGATATCTCAAAGTTATGATAGAGAGCTAATAGTGGTCGTAGAGAGCTCCCAGTGCTCATAGCTCAAAGTAATCATAGAGAACTCATAATGGTCATAGGGAATTCACAATGGTCATAGAATAAAAGTAGTCATACAGAGCTAATAATGGTCATAGACTGCTCACGTTGGTCATCAGTCATAGTGCTTATAGAGAGCTCAAATCATCACGGTGAGATCACAGTTGTCATTGAGACCTTACACTGGTCATAGAGAGGTCACAGTGGTCATAGCTCATAGTGGTCAGGGAGCTCACTGTAGTCTTTGAGAGCTCACAGTTGTCTTAGAGAGCTCACAGTGGTCAAAGTGAGCTCACAGTGATCATAGAGATCTCCAGGGGGTCTTAGAGAGCCAATAGCGCACAGAAAGAGCTCACAGTGGTCATAACTCTTAGTGGTCATAGAGAGCTCACAGTGGTCATAGAGAGCTCACAGTGATGAAAGTCAACTCACAGGGATTATAGATAGCTCAAAATGATCAGAGAGCTAATAGTGGTCATAGAGAGCTCACAGTTGTCATAGCACACAGTGGTCGGAGAGAGCTCATAATAATCATAGAGACCTCACAAAGGTCAAAGCTCGTAGAGATCATATCACAACGGTCATAGTCTTAGTGGTCATAAAGAGCTCACAGTGTTCATTGAAAGATCACAGTTGTCACAGAGTGCACAGTGGTCATAGACTGCTCACAATTTTCCTAAAGAGCTTATAGTGGTCATACAAAGCTCATACTGTTCATAGCTCTATGTGGTAATGGAGAGCTCAGAGTGGTCATAGCTCATAGTGGTCACAGAGAGCTCAAAGTGGTCATAGATAGTTCACAGAAATCATAGTCCATAATGGTCATAGAGAACTCAAAGTGGCCATAGACTGCTAACAGTGGTCTTAGAAAGTTCAAGTGGTCATACAGAGCCCATCGTGTTCATAGGGCTTTGAGATAATAGGGATCTCACAATGGTCATAGGTCATCGTTCTCTTACAGAGCTTACAGTTGTCATAGACAACCTCCCAGTCATCATAGAGAGCTGAAAATGGCATAGAGAGGCCACAGTAGTCATAGAGAGCTCACAGAGGTAAAAGAATTCATACTGTTTACAGAGCTTACAGTAGTGATACAGATCCTACAGTAATCATAGATAAGTGAAAGTGTTCATAGGGAGGTCATAGTGGTCATAGAGAGCTCACAGTGGTCATAGTGAGTTCACAGTAATAATATCTCATAGTGGTCATTGAGAGCTCACAGTGATCATAGTTCAGTGCTAATAGAGAGCTCATAGTGGTCAGAGAAATTACAATGGTCATAGAGAGTTCACAGTAGTCACACAGAATTCATAGTTATCATAGAGAGATCACTGTGGTCATATCTCACAATGGTCACAGAGATAAGAGTGCTCACAGAACACAGTGGTCACAGAGAATTCATAATCTTCATAGAGAGCACACAGTGATCATAACTCATACTTGTGAGAGAGAGCTCATAGTGGTCACAGATCATAGTGGTTATAGAGAGACTACAGTGGTCATAGAGTGCTCACAGTGGTCATTGCTCATAGTGGTCATAGAGAGCACACAATGGTCATAGAGAGCTTGCAGTGGTCATAGAGAACTTACAGAGGTCATAGGGAGCTAACAGTGGTCATACAGAGATCATGGTGGTCATAGAGAGCTCACATTGGTCATAGGTCACAGTGCTTATACAGACCTCACAGTCAGAATAGAGACTTCATAGTGATCATAGACAGCTCAAAGTGATCGTAGGTCACAATTGTTGTAGAGATCTCATAGTGGTCCTAGAGAGTCAGAGTGGTCATATAGAGCTTCTACTGCCCATAGAGAAATCACAGTGTTCAAAGAGACCTCATAGTGATATAGTTTATAGTGGTCATGGAGAGTTCACAGTGGTCATTGTTCATATTGGTCATAGAGAGCTCACATTGTGCATAGAGACCTTGCAGATGTCATGCAGGGCTCATAGATGTCATAGAGAGCTTACAGTGGTCAAATTGGGCTCATAGTGGCCATAGAGAACTCATAATGGTCATAGAAACCTATCAGTGGTAATAGCTCTCAGTGGTCATAGAGAACTCATAATCATCATAAAAAGCTCACAGGGTCATAGCTCATAGTGGTCATAGCTCACAGTGGTCATAGCTCAGAGTGCTCATAGAAAGGTCACAATAGTCAGGGTTCACAGAGGTCATACAGAGCTCATAATGAACATAGAGAGATCACAGTGATTTGAGCTCAGAGTGCTAATAAGGAGCTCACAGACATCAAAGAGACCTCACAGTGATCATAGAGAGCTCATAGTGGTCATAGGTCACAGTGGTCAAAGGAACTCATAGTGGTCATAGAGGGCTCAGGGTGGTCATATAGAGCTCTTACTACTCATAGAGAACTCACAGTGTTCAAAGAGACCTCACAGTTCTTATAGTTCATAGAGGTCATAGAGAGCTCAGAGTAGTCACAGCATACAGTGATTATAGACAGTTCATAATGGTCATAGAGACCTCGCTGTAGTCGAAGATCATACCACCCACAGAGAGCTCACAACAGTCATAGCTCAAAGTAGTCATGGAGAGTTCACAGTGGTCAAAGTTCATAGTGGTGCTAGACATCTCACTGTGATCATAAATCACAGGGTTCATAAAGAGTTCGCAGTAGTCATAGAAAGATCAAGTGATAATAGAGAACACAAAGTGGTAATAGCTGACAGTGGTCATAGAGAGCTTACAGTGTTCATAAAGAGTTCATAGTATTTATAACTCTGTGTTGAAATAAAGATCTTACAGCATTCATAGTTCATAGTGGTCATAGAAGGCTTAAAATGTTCATAAATAGCTCACAGTAGTAATAGCCCATAGTGGTCATAGAGAGCTCAAAGTGGTCATAGAAAGCTTACAGTGTTCACAGATAATTCACAGTGATCATAGCTCATGGTGGTTATAGAGAGCTCACAGTGGTCATAGGTTGTATTGCTCAAAGAGACCTACAGTGGTCATAAAGAGTTAAAATAGGTCATAGAGAGATCACGGTGGTCATTGAGAACTCATGGTGATCAAATTAAGCTCACAGTGTTCACATCTCAAAGTAGACATAGAGAGCTCATAGTGGTCAAAGAGAGCTCACAGTGGTGATAGAACGGTCACAGAGGTCACAGAGAGCTCAGAGTAGTCACATAGACATCATAGTGGTCATAGAGAGCTCAGAATGGTGATAAAGAAAACATAGTAGGCATAGAAAATTCACAGGGGTCATAAGTCACAGTGCTCATGGAGAGCTCACAGTGGGCAAAGAAAGATCAGTGGTGTTAGATCATAGTGGTCATAGAGATCTTTCAGATGCCATACAGTGCTAACAGTGGTCATAGAGAATTCACAGTGGTCACAAAGGGACCACAGTGGTCATAGCTCATAGTGGTATTAACTTATAATGGACATAGAGACCTTACAGTAGTCAGAGCTCACAGGGGTCATAAAGAAGTCATAGTTGTCACGGCTTATAGTGGTCAAAGGGAGCACACAGTAGTCATTTCTAACACTGGTCATGGAGAGCTCACTCTGTCACAGCTCATAGTGTTTATAGAGAGCTCACAGTAATCATAACTCAGAGAAGTCATAGAGAGCTTAGGAGTTCACAGTGGTCATAGAGAGCTCACTGTGGTTATAGTTTATATTTGTCATACAGATCTCATAAGAGAGCTCACAGTGGACATATACAGCTTAGACTGGTCATATAGTGCTCAAAGTGGTCATAAAGTGAACACAGTGGTCATAGAAGATTTCACTGCTGTCATACAGAGCTCATAGTGGTCACAGAGAGCTCACAGTGGTCATAGCTTATATTTGTCGTAAAGAGCTCATAATGTTCATAGAGAGCTCATAGTGGTCATAGAGAGCTCACAGGGATCACAGCTCACACTGGTCATAGAGAGCTCGCAGTGCTTATATCTCATAATGAACATAGCTCACAGTTCTCATAGAGAGGTCACAGTGGTCAGAAAGAACTCACGGTGGTCATAGAGACACATAGAGACATCGGTATATCACAGTTGTCAAAGAGAGCTCATAGTTGTCATAACTCACACAGGTCATAGAGAACCCATAGTGTTCATAACTCATAGTGATAGTAGAGAGCTCATAGTGGCCATAGAGAATTCTCTTTCGTCATAACTAATAGAGGTCATAGAGACCATAGTTCATGGTGGCCATAGCGAGGCCACAGTGGTCATAGTCATAGTGGTAATAGAGAGCGCACAGTGGTCACATGGAGCTCACAGCAGTCAGAGAACTAATAGTTTTCATAGGTCATAGTCATGAGTTCATAATGTTCATAGCTCATACTTGTCATTCATAGCTCATAGTGGTCATAGAGAGCTAACAGTGGCAATAGCATAGGGTTGTCACACAGAGCTCATAATGTTCATAGAGATCTCATAATGGTCATAGAGTGCTCATAGTGGTCGTAGAGAGCTCACAGAGATCATAGATCAAAGTGGCCATAGAGAGCTCATAATGGGCAATGAGAGCTAACAGTGGTCATACCTCATAGTGTTCATACAGAAGTCAAACTGGTCACAGAGAGGTACAGTGATCATAGACAGCTCACAATTCTCATAGAGAACTCACAGTTGTCTTAGTTTACAGAAGTCATAGAGAACTCATAGGTGTCATAGCTCATAATAGTCATAGAGAGCTCAGAGAGAGCATAAGGATCTCTCAGTAGTCATAGCTTATAGTGGTTTTAGAGATTTCACACTTGAATTATCTCAAAGTCGTCCAAGAGAGCTAACAGAGCTCACAGCTCAGAGTGGTGACAGAGAGCTCACATTGGTCACTGAAAAGTCACAATGGTCATTGCTCAAAGTGGTGATAGAGAACTCACAATGGTCATAGCTAACAGTGGTCATAGCTAATAGTGGTCATAGCTCATAGTGGTGATAGAGAGCTCACAGTGGACATAAATCACAATTGTCATAGAGAGCTCACAGTGTCGATAGCTCATAGTGGGCATAGGGAGCTCACAGTGATCATCGTTCATAATATTCATAGAGAATTCACAGAGGTCATAGCTCATAGTTGTCATACAAAGCTCCCAGAGTCATAGTTCATATAGCTCATAGATAGCTACAGTGGTAACAGAGAACTTATAGTGGTCATAAAGTGCTTACAGTGGTCATAGAGGAGTTACAGTGGTCATACCTCATAGTGGTCATAGAGAGGTAATAGTGATCACAGACAGCTGACAGTGGTAATAGATTCTAGTGGTCATAGATTCCACAGAGTAGTCATAACTCACAGTAGAGATTTCACAGTGGTTATAGCTCATGGTTGTCTTAAGTGCTCACAGTTGTCACAGCTCAGATTGGTCAAACAGACCTCATGGTGTTCATAGAGAGCTCTCAGTGGCCATAAGTCATAGTGGTCAAAGAGCTCACAGTGGTCATAGCTCTTAGTGGTCCTAGAAAGCTGACCCTTTTTATAGCCCACAGAAGTCATAGAGAGCTCAAGTGGCCATAGAGAGCTCAGAGTGGTCATAGATCATAGTCTTCATAGAGAGCTCACAATGCTCATGGGTCATAGTAATAATAGAGAGCCCACAGTGATCATAGACCACAGTGGTCATAGAGAGTTCATCATGGTCATAGAGAATGCACAATGGTTATCGTTCATAGTGGTCATAGTAAGCTCACAGTGGTCTTTTCTAATAGTGGTCATAGAGAGATCACAATGGTCATAGATCATAGTGGTTGTAGAGAACTCAGAGTGATCATACAGAGTCACAGTGTTCATACTTCATAGTATGAACAGTGTTCATAGAAAACACACAGTGCTCAAAGCTCACTGTGTTCACTGATTGCTCATAATGCCCATAGCTCATAGTGTTCATAGAGCTATCACAGTTGTCATAGACGATAGTGCTCATAGAGAGCTCACAGTGGTCATATCTCACAGGGTTCATAGACAGCTCATAGTGCTCATAGCTCATAGTGGATATAGAGAGTTGACAGTGGTCATAAACTGCTCAAAGTGGTCATGGAGAAATCACAATAGTTATAGATAGTTCACATTGGCCACAGGAGAGATCACAATGGTCATAGTTCCTAATGGTCATAGAGACCTCACAGTGGTCATTGTTGACAGTGGTTATAGAGAGCTCACAGTGCTCATAACTCTTAGTAGCCATAGAGAGCTCATAGAGGTCATAGATCACAGATGTCAAAGGGAACTCATAGTCATCACAGAGATCTCACAGTGGTCATAGCTCATAGTAGTGATAGAGAGCCCATATTGGTCATAGATCATAGTGCTCATAGAAAGCTCACAGTTGTCATAGAGAGCTCACAATGGTCATAGATCTTATAGCTCATAGAGAGCTACAGTGATCATAGAGAGTTCAAAATAATCATAGAGACATCATGTTGGTCATAGCTAATAGTGGTCAGAAAGAGTTCACAGTGGTCATAGAGCTCTCACAGTGGTCATAGCTCATAGTGATGATAGCAAACTCACAGTGGCCACAGATCATAGTGGTCATAGAGAGATTATAGTGGTCATAGAGCTCTTACATGATTATAGGGAGTTCCCAAAAGGACATTGCTCATACTGGTCATAGAGACTTTTTATCTTCATGGAGAAATTACATGGTTATAGCTCATAATGATATTAGAGAGCTCAAAGTGGTCATCGAGAGCTCCTAGTGGTCAAAGAGAACTCAGAGTGGTCATACTTCAGAATGGTCATAGAAATTTTAAAGTTGTCATAGCTCCTAGTGGACATAGAGATTTCACAGTGGTCATAGATCATAGTGGTCATTTACAGCTCATAGTGGTTATGTCTCATAGTGGTCATAGAGAGCTCACAGTGGTCATAGCCCATAGTGGTCCTAGAGGGTTCACAGTGGTCCTAGCTCACAGTGGTCATAGAGAGCTCATAATGCAATATAAGAACACACTGTGGGCTTAGCTCATAGTAGTCACAGAGAACACACAAAGGTCATAGCTCTTAGTGGTCAGAAAGAATTCACAGTAATCATTGCTCATAGTGTTCATAGAGAGAGCTCTCAGTGGTCAAAATTTGTAGTGGTCATAGAGACCTCACAGTGGTGATTGTTCACAGTGGTCATAGAGCGCTCACAGTGGTGATAGCCGGTAGTTTTCATAGAGATGCCAAAGTGGACATAGAGAGCTCATATTGGTCATTGAGAGCTCGCAGTAACCATAGGTAAAATTGGCAATAGAGAGCTGAGAGTGGTCATTGCTCACAGTGATTATAGAGAGCTCACAGTGGTCATAGCTCATTGTCATCATAGAGAGCTCACTGTGGTCACTGAGAACTCACACTGGTGAAGGAAAACTCACAGTGGTCAGAGAAAGCTTAAAGTGGTCATAGAAATGTCATAGTGACCATAGAGTTCTTACTTTTGTCATAGAGAGCTCATACGTGTCATACCTCACAGAGGACATAGATGGCTCATAGCGCTCATAGTTCATAGTGGTAATAGAAAACTCATAGTGGCCTTACAGAGCTCACAGTGGTCATGGAAAGCTCACGGTTTTCACAGCTCATAGTAATTATAGAGAGGACACATTGCCATAGTTCCTAGTGGTCACAGAAAGCTCACAGTGGTCACAGATTGTGGGGACCTCAGTCTAGGTGACCTCAATAATCTGGCAAAGTTAGACAAAGATGTTTTGATGGAGGAAGTCTGGAGGGCAGCTCAGGATGTTTTGACCAACTCAGGGGAAGTCAGGAGGGGGCGGGTCAGGACGTTTTAAAATTTCATTACATACAGCCTGCATGCTGGCTTGACCTTTAAGATGATTCGTTGCCCATTTCCCCACCTTGGAATTCCCCTATCTATATAAGATGGCTGTGGACTTGCAATAAATGAATTTCTGCTTGATTAGACTCCCTATCGCGTCTGATTGTCCTTGGGAAGTGAGGGCTGGGAGCGGGGGGGGGGGGCAGCGGACTCACCTTTCCCTCATCTCCCTTGTGGAGGACCCGCCTGACCGGCCTGCAGGACAGAGCTGTGATCCCCAGGGACCCCCGCATCTGGCACCCAATGTGGGGCCCGAAGAGCTCAAAGTGTTGAAGAATTCAATTGGGGCCAAGCGGTCTTTGTGGCCAATGAGACCCTAACAGATGGGTAATGCAACTACTAAGTCTGAAGACCCAGTGCTCAAGACGCTGAGATACATGCTTAAAAATAGGGGCTTGGAAATCTCTGATTCCAAAGCTTTAAATTTTGGGAGGCGGTTTCGCTGATCATGCTGTGGAGAGAGAGGGAGGGGCCTAGCAGGCAGAACAATGCCCTTATGCCTTCACAAAAGCCTCCCAAATCTGCGAGTTGGCATGGCCCCTGCCAGGCTAAGGTGGGGAACTTGGGGGTCTGAGGAAGACAACAAATTCTTCAGTCCCTGTTTAGGAAGGCTCTATGCAGGCAAGTGGGAATTGCCTCTGTTTGTGTTTGTCTATGTTAACTTTGTGATGTCTTTTGTGTGGACTCAGACTGATGAAACAATGGGACAGACTGTTTCTAGTCTCTTATACCTATTGCTAAGAACTTGTAAAAAGACGTTACGGAAAGAACCCAAAATCTAAATGTTGAGATAAACAAAAAGAAATTTACCACCCTCTGTTCTGATGAATGACCCACTTTCTAGGCCAACCGATGTGTGTTTTAAATTGTCTCCTCATTGATTTAAGGAAGCTTCTGCCCCCTACACTGGCGAGATCTTAAAAACTGTCTGTTCTTTGTACTTTTCCTGTGATGATAAAGGGTTACTTTAAAAAGTTCTGACTTGCTTGGTTATCTGGATTTCCTAAAAAATGTGTTTTATGTTTCAAAATAACAGCTGTGGCCACTTCAGATTTTATTGCACGCTTATGATCACATTTTGGTTTTTGACTCTGTTCATTATTTGGCATGCCTAATTTAAATGTACATGCACACTTAAAATGAATCATCTTGATATCATTAAAAGGACTGAGTACGTACTGACTAAAATATTTTGTTTTATCTTGATTTTTATGAAGCTTCACAAAAGGTTGTATTATGTTTTTACCTGGAATCTAATAACATCACTTTTGTAATTCTTTAAAAATTTCTTTTCCCATGTGTAATACTAACATATCTAACAGCCAGAAAGAAAGATTGATTTCTGAGAAATTCATTGAAATTTCTTCATTCTCCTGGTATGTATGAGCTCCCTTCCTTGGGGACAAGTCTGATTTCTAATTCCAGGTATACTCCGTGTTTTGCTACAATCATACAAACTTAATTCAGATATAATGATTATTAAGACAAGGTCTATTGCCTCTTTTAAAGGACGTTTCTTACAGGATAACTAATGAGAAAACAGTAGGAAACCATCAAGTAAGAAAAAAATGTATATGGTACTTGGATGTGCAAGAAGATTTATGGGATAAAAAATCTTACTTAAAAATTAAAATATGTACAGGTTTATAAGTTGGTTACTTAAAAGAATGTTAAAGTATGCTATAAAGTTTGTGGAGTGTTAGGTTAATAAAAAGATTAAAAATTAGAGATGATGGTTAAAAGAAAATGTCATGTTATGCTTCTTCCATGCTATAGAAAAAAAGACATTGAGCCTTAAAAATTAGAAATTAAAAATTAAGCTTGCCCTCGTCCTAAAAGATTGCCTAAAGTTAAATTCAATGCTTGACAGAGAAAAAATACAATGATAAACTTAAGGAGTTAAACCTGGAAAAAACAACAAAACTCCAGGTGTTAGACAGATTAGCTTCGATAACAAATCAAATCAATGTTGACTTTTCATTTAGATCCGAGGAGTGACCCTACCCTAAAGACAAGATAATACTTACAGATATATAGAACTTTCTATATGAGAAAATAATGTCCTCCACGTGTATCATCTTAAAAAGACTTGTGTCACTTTGCTTTTCAAAATCCAAAAAGGACTAATTGAGATGGTTCTGTCCAGACAGTTCACATTGTGTTGAACAGGTTTTAAATGTAATCATAGGGATTCACAGCTAATAGAGAAAAAAGGTTTTCTGTGTGTAGCTTAGCTCTTAGTTTTTACATCAGACAGTGACTATTCCAAGCGAGGTAACAGGTTTTCTTTACTAACTCTTGCCTATACCTACAATAAGATTGCTGAGCTTAGTTGGTTTATCCCATTTACTTTCTTTCTTTTTTTTTAATTTTTTTATTATTATTATTATTTATTCAACTGTGTGCATATGCATGTGTATGTGCGTGCGTGCATGCGTGTGTGCGTGTCTGTGTGTGTGTGTGTGTGTGTCTGTATATGTGTAGAACCACGGACGAACTCGCAAACCACCATGGACGCCTCCACCTCCTTCTGCCCCGGGATTCATAGGCTCCGCCTTACCGGGACCAGAAGTGCAGGCCGCCCCCACTTCCACCTGGCGTCTATACGTGGGATCTGGGATCCGAACTCAGGACCTTCCGCCTGCAAGGTGGAGGCTTAACCCCTGAGCCACCTCTCCAGTCCCCATTTACTTTCTAAATTAATAATTTAAAAAGTTTAACCTGTGTTTTGTCTTTCTTAGAGGTACCTTAAAGTAATAAAACCATCTGTCAAAGACTTTTAGACCATCCCAGCACTTCATAGATGAGGACATCAAACTGCTTTCACTCCCATGGTCCCAATTCAACAGGAAGTAGCCAAGAGCAGTCGTCACCCCACATCCCTTGAACAGTCTGAGTTCTCAAAGTTTATAGGGAAATAAGACAGGATTGAAATAGCCATGCTGGGATGGGTCTCTTAAGGTCTTTAAAGGTCTTTACAACTCAAAAAAGACATCTCCCACTGCTGGATACCCTAATACGTCTCCCTGGATTCCTGCCATTCCCTCTGATTTATATGTAATGATAATAGATATTAAAGATTGTTTTTTCTCCATACCGTTACAGCCACAGGACTATGAGAAATTTGGCTTTTCTGTACCCTCTACTAACTATCAGGTGTCTGATAGTAAATATGAATGGACAGTCTTACCTCAAGGCATAATGAACAGTCCAACATTTTGTCAAAACTATGTAAAATCCCTACTAAAACCTGCAATATAGGTGCCCCAGGTCACACTCTGTGTTTATATAGATGATATCATCCTGGGGGCACCCAATCCTTTATTGTTTGGAGAACTTTATAGGGTTACTAAAGAATGTCTTCAAAGGGGAGAACTTCATGTATTGGTTGATAAGCCCAAACTGTGCCACCCTTTAAAATATTAGGTGCCCAACTCCACTTAGAAGGGGTGAGTCCTCTAAAGCCTCAGTTGTCCATTACCACCCCGTTTTAATAGAACTCCAAAATAAATAAATTGGCTGAGAGCTTGGATACCAATATTCATTAAAACGTTAAAACCTTATTCCAGCTACTAAAGTGGAACAACCCTCTCACCTAATTACTTTAATCCCACAACATCTTGAGATATTCCACACAATTCAAAAAGCACTAGATCAAGCTCAATTAGCTCGCTATTTGCCTGATAAACCCTTAGAATTACGGGTTCTCCCCAGTAAGCATTGATGACTTTTGCCCTTGTACAGGACGGACTGCCTCTTCAATGGGTCCACACATCCCTGGGTAATACGCCTAGGGTATACACACTTACAGATCAACATGGGGACGACATGGGTCTGCCATGATAATTTTCTCTGGGGACAACAAGGAGCCAATAAGGTATGTTCATACCTGTAAAGGCTCAGCCCAATTCAAAGATGTTATACATTATGTTCCATTCGAAAAGCTTAAATACTTGGTGTCCATTGACACATTTTCCCAAGCCTGCTGGGCTACAGCCCACATGGGAGAAAGGACTAAACATGCTCAATCCCACTTTCTTCAATGCTTTGCCATACTAGGATTGCCACAAAAGATAAAAACTGATAATGGGCCATGATTTATAAGTAAAATCCTACAGAATGTCTTCACATTATGGGAGATTCAGCACACTACAGGGATTCCGTACAACCCACGGGGCCAAGCTATTATAGAAAATAATCATCAAAACATTAAGGTCCAATTGCAAAAACAAAAGGGGAGAATAAGCCCCCACCAACAATTAAATATGGCCTTGTTCACTATTAACATTCTCAGTTTTCAAAAAAATCAAATAGAGTCCCGCTTCCAAAAATGCTGGGGGTGATAAGAAGAGACCTAAAATACAGTTAAGATGGAAAGACCCCATCAATGGACATTGGAGGGGCCAAGACCTGTTATTAACAATGGGTCGAGGCTTCAGCGTGTCTACCCTATAGGAGGCTCAAATCCCACATGGGTGCCTTCTAGAAATCTTAAATTCTATTATCAGGGGGAAGATGACCCCAACCAACCAGAGTCAGACACCACCAAAGACTAATAAGGACAAAAGAATGGTGGCTATGCAACAGGCTCAGCAGGCTCTTGACTAATGCTCGTAAAAGGGGGAATAAGGGAAAAAAGAGAAACACAGACCTAACCAGATCCATGGGCAGCATCGCCCTTGAGATAGACTTTATCTCCCCACAGGCCATGGTGAACACAGGATGGACCATCACATTGATCCTCATTGGAGGAACCATCATTGTGGGGTTACCTAGGATCCTGTTCCTAACTACTTCTGACCTAATCCATCAGCTTGGAGGGATCAACTTAACCCTTTCAGAGACTGAAATCATCTTGGCAGTGTTTCTCACCTGGACATACTTGATGCTATTTTCATGGATCATCAGAGAAGGCTTAAAGGCTATGGACTTCTGATGCTTTTGCTACTGCTGTGGATAGAACATGAGAGGTTGGGATTGCTTTTGAGCTATGTAATTAATTCCAGTATGCTGCAACCGATGAGTTGGAACATATTCCCCCAGCCCATGCCCTGTATTGTTGGGCTTGCTTTGCTATAGATTATATACACCAAAATCATACTACACAACAAAAGATGATTATGCTTGCACAGACACCCACTGGAGGCCCTCAGGACCTTTGGATACAATTGGACTTCAAAGAGGTTGCTCGGGTTCCTTGATAGAGACGACTACTCTAAAGGTGTAGCCACCTTCAGTAGGTGCTCACCTTCATAAGGTGCTCCATTAAGGTTCGCTCGAGGAACAGCCCTTTGAGCTCACCTCATTACAAAACAAAAAAGGGGGATATGTGGGGACCTCAGTCTAGGTGACTCAATCATCTGGCAAAGTTAGACAAAGATGTTTTGATGGAGGAAGTCTGGAGGTCAGCTCAGGATGTTTTGATCATCTCAGGGGAAGTCAGGATGGGGTGGCTCAGGATGTGTTGAATAGCTCAGGATGGAGGAAGTCAGGAGGGAGTAGCTCAGGGTGTTTTAAAGAAATTTCGCTACATATAGCCTGTGTGCTGGCTTGACCTTTAAGATGATTGGTTGTCCATTTCCCCACCTTGGAATTCCCCTACCTATATAAGATGGCTGTGGACTTGCAATATATGAGTTCCTGCTTGATTAGACTCCCTATAGCGTCTGATTGTCCTCGGGAAGCGAGGGTTGGGAGCGGGAGGACAGCGGACTCACCTTCCCTCATCTCCCTTGTGAAGGACCCACCTGACCGGCCTGCAGGACAGAGCTGCGATCCCCGGGGACCCCCACAACAGATACCTCACAGTTGTCATAGCTCACAGTGGTCATAGAGACCTCATGGTAGTCATAGTTCACATGGTCATAGAGAGCTCATCATCATATTCATAACTCATAGTTATCATAGAGGGCTCATAATAGTCATAGAGAGCACAGAGTTCTCACAGCTCACAGTAGTCAAAGAGAGTTACCAGTAGTCATTGCTCACAGTCACCATAGAGAGTTCATAATGCACAATGAGAATTGATAGAGCTCATCCCTCACAGTCATCATAGAGAGCTGATAGTGGTCATAGCTCACAGTGGTCCTGTAGAGCTCACATTGGTCATAAAGAATGCAAAATGGTCATACAGAGGTCACATAGGTCATAGTTCCTAGTGGTCATAGAGTTCCTAGTGGTCATAGAGAGCTTACAGTGGTCGTAGGGATCTAACAGTAATCATAGAGAGCTCATACTGATCATATAGAGTTAACAGTGGTCATACCTCAAAGTGGTCATAAAGAGCTCACAGAGGTCATAAAGATCTCACAGTGTTGACAGATCATAGTGGGCATAGAGAGCTCACAGTGGTAATAGTTCATATTTGTCATAGAGTGGTCACAATGGTCATAGGTCACAGTAGTAATAGAGAGCTCACAGTGGTTATAGATATTATAGGTCACATAGAGTTGCATTGATGAGATAGAGTTCAAAGTGGTCATAAAGAACTCAAAGTGGTCATAATAAAGTCACAGTTGTCATAGCCCTTATGGTCACAATGAGCACACCATATCATAGAGTCACAGTGATTATAGCTCTCATAGTGATCTTAAAGAGCTTACAGTGTTCATATCTCCTAGTGAGCACAAAGAGCTCATAGTTGCCATACAGAGCTCACAGTGGTCATAGAGTACTCACAGTGTTCATAGCTCACAGTGGTCACAGATAGCTCACAGTGTCAATAGCTCAGTGGTCCCAGAGAGCTCACAGTAGTCATATAGAGCTTAAAGTAGAGATAGCTCATTGTGGCCATAGTGAGCTCATAGTGGTCATAGAGAGCACACAGTGGTCATATAGTGTTCCTAGTGGCAGTAGAGAGTTCACAGGGTCATAGATCATAGTGCACATAGAGAGCACATTCTGGTCATAACTCATAGTGGTTATATACAGCTCACAGTGTTCGTATCTCATAGTGGTAATGCAGACCTCATAGTGATCATAAAGAGCTCACAGAAGTCATAGCTCAATCTGTTCATAGAGAGTTCATATTGGTCATAGAGAGGTCACAGTGGTCATAGCTCAAAGTGGTCATATGATAGTGGACATATTACAGTGGTCAAGTGGTCATAAAGAACTCATAATCATCATAGTGGTCATTGCTTATAGTAGTGATAGAGGAATCACAGTGGTCAAAGACAATATTGAATATTGAGAGACCATAGTGGTCATGATTCATAATGGTTATAGAATGCTCACTGTCGTCATAGCTCAAAATGCTCCTAGACATCTGGTAGTAGTCACAGTAGTTGCCATGGAGAGCTCACAGTGGTCATAGCTCATAGTCGTCATAATCAGCCCATAATGGACATTGGGAGCTCAGAGTGGTCATAGAACATAGTGTCATAAAAACCTCACAGTGGTCATATCTCATAGTGGACATAGAGAGCTTATAGTAGTCATAGAGAGCTCCTAGTGGTCGTACAGTCTCAAAGATGTGACAGTGGTCATGCAGAGCTCACAGTGGTCATAGAGAGCACACAGTGGTTATAGCTTTGAGTGGTAATAGAGAGCTCACAGTGGTCGAATTTCATAATGGGAAGCGAGTGCTCATAGTGATCAGAGCACACAGTAGTCTTAGAGAGCTCACACTGCTTTAGCTCATAGTGGTCATAGAGATCACATAGTGGTCATAGATCATAGTGCTCATAGAGAGTTTACAGTGGTCATAGAATGCAAACAGTCCTCATAGTGAGATCAAAGTGCTCATAGAGAGTTCACAGAAACCTCACTGTGGTCATAGAGAGCTCACAGTGATTATACAGAGCTCATTGATGTAAGAGAGAGTGCATAGTGGTCACAGAGAGCTCATAGTAGTGACTATTCATAGTGGTCATAGAGAGCTCACATTCGTTATAGAAAGCTCATAGCAGTCATAGCTCATAGTAGACATAGAATACCTACAATATTCATAGCTGATAGTGGTCATAAAGAGCTCACAGTGGTCATAAAGAGCTCACAGTATTGATAGCTCATAGTGAGCATACAGAGTTCACAGTAGTCCTAGTTCATGGTGATCATAGAGAGCTCACAGTGGTCATAGAGAGCTCACAGTATTGATAGCTCATAGTGGTCCTAGAGAACTCACAGTGGTCATAGCTAATAGTGGTCATAGAGAGCTCATAGTAGTCATAGAGAGCACACATTTATTGTAGAGAACTCATAGTGGTCATAGCTCATAGTTGACAAAGAGTACCTACAATGGTCATAGCTGACAGTGGTCATAAAGCGCTTACAGTGGTCATAGAGAGCTCACAGTATTGATAGTTCATAGTGGGCATACAGAGTTCACAGTAGTTCTAGTTCATTGTGATCATAGAGAACTCATAGATGACAATGATCATAGAGAGATCACAATGGACATATGTCGTATAGCTCATAGAGAGCTACATAGGTTACAGAAAGCTCATAATTGTCATAAAGAGTTCGAATTGGTTCATAGAGAGGTAACAATGGTCTCAACTAATAATGGTCATAAAGTGCTCACAGTGGTCTAAGAGAGTTCACCATGGTTATAGCTCACAATGGTCATCGAGAGTTCAGTAGTCACAGCTCAGTGATGATAGAGAGCTCACATTGTTCATAATTCTTAATGGTCAGAGAGAGCTAATAATGGCCATAGAGAGATCATAGAGGTCATAGCTCACAGTGGTCATAGATAGCTCATAGTGCTCATAACTCATATTGGTTATAGAGAGCTCACAATGGTCATAGAGTTCACAGTGCTCATAGAGTACTCACAGTGGTCATCTAGAGCTGTACGTGGTCATTGAGTGCTAATAGTGGTCATTGGCAGCTCCCAGTGGTCACATAGTACTCACAGTGGTTATAGAAAGCTCAAGGTGTTCATAAAGAGGACACAGTGATCATAGAGAACTCACAGTGGTCATAGTTCATAGTGTTTATATTGAGCTCACAGTAGTCAGAGAATTCACCATTGTTACAGAGATCTAATAGTAACAACACAGAGATTACGGTGATCATAGTCATTCATTGTCATCACAGAGAGCTCAAAGTGCACATAGAGAGCTCACAGTTTTCACAGACAGCTGATAGTGATCACAACTCCTAGTAATAATAGACAGCTGATAGTAGTCATATCTCACAGTGGTCATAGACAACTCATAGTGGTAACTGAAAGCTCACACAGTTCACAGAGAGTTCAGAGTGGTCATAGAGAGCTCACAGTGGTCTTAGGTCATAGTGCTCATAGAGAGCTCACAGTGGTCGTAGAACTATCAAAGTAGTCATAGAGACCTCACAGTGGACATAGAGGGATTATAGTTGTCATAGAGAGCTCATAGTGGTGATAGAATTCTTACAGAGGTAACAAAGAACTCAGAATGGTCACGGACATCTCATAGTGATCATAGAGAGCTCACAGTGCTGTTAGATCACAGTGCTCATAGAGAGCTCAAAGTATTGATAGAGAGTTCACAGTGGTCAATGAGAGCTTATATTGGTCACAGGGATCTCAGAGTGTTAATAGAAACTTCATAGTGATTATAGTGAGTTCACAATTGTCATAGATCATAGTGTTTATGGAGTTCTCACCATGGTGAAAGAGAGCTCACAGTGGTCATAGGTCATAATGGTTATAAAGAGCTCACAGTGGAGATAGCTTATAGTGGTCATAGAGAGCAAACAGTGTTCATAAGTCATAATGCTCATAGAGAGCTCAAAATGATCATAAAGAGGTGACAGTCATCTTAGAGAGCTCAATGTGGTCATAGAGAGGTCAAAAGGTCAAAGAGAGCCCACGGTGACCATAGAGAGCTCACAGTGGTCATAGCTCCTAGTTATCATAGAGAGCTCACAGTAGGCATAGCTCACAGTGGTCATAGAATGTTTACAGTGGTTGTAGAGAGCTCATAATGAACCTAGAGAGTCACAGTCGTCATAGAGAACTCACAGTGGTCATGTAGAGCTGATAGTCGTCATACAGAGCTCAGAGTTGTCATAGATCATAGTCTCATAGTGAGCTACAGTGGTCATAGAGAACTTATAGTGGACATAAAGAGCTCAAAGTAGTCAGAGAGGTTACAGTGTTCATAGATCATAGTGAGCATAAAGAGCTCAAAGTGGTCATATAGAGCTCACAATGGTGATAGACAGCTCACAACGGTCATAGCTCACAGTGGTCATATAGAGCCCCTAATTGACAATGAACCCCAACAGTGGTCATTGGTCACAGTTGTCATCGAGATATCACAGTTGTCTCAGCTCATAACAGTGATAAGTACCTCACAGTGGTCATACCTCATAGTGATCATAGCAAACTCAGCATGTTCATAGGTCATATTTTTCATAGAGAGCTACAGTGGTTAGAGAGAGATCAACAGTGGTTACTGAGAGCTCAAAGTGACCATAGAGAAGTCACAGTGGTCATAGCTCATAGTGGTCATAGAGGTATCCAGGTGGTCATAGGTCATATTTTTAATAGAGAACTACAGTGGTTAGAGACAGCACATAGTGGCCATATGAACCTCACAGTGGTCCTAGATCATAGTGGTCTTATAGAGCGTACAGTGGTCAAAGTGCACAGTGATCATAACTCATAGTGATCATAAAGAAATCACAGTTGTTGTAGCTAATAGGGGTCCATAGAGAGGTCATAGTACTCATAGAAATCTCATAGTAGTCATAGATATCTCATAGCTGTCATGTCCATAATGGTCATAGGATGGTCCTAGTGGTAATAGCTCACAGTGGTCATGGAGAGCTCATAAAGGACATATAAAGTTCACAGTGGTCAAAGATCGTCGTGGTCATAGAGGTATCAAGATGGTCATAGGTTATAGTGGTCATAGAGAGCTCCCAGTGGTCGCAGACAGCTCACTCTGGTCTTAGCTTACACTGTTAATAGAGAGCTCAAAGTGGTCACAGGGAGGTCACAGTGGTAATAGAGAACTTTCAAATATCACTGTATGCACTCTATGAACACTGCGAGGTCTCTATGACAATTGAGCTCTGTATGACAGGTGTGAGCTATGACCACAGTGAGCCGTCTATGACAACTATGAGCTAAGACTGCTATGAGCTCTCTAAGACCACTATAAGCTCTGACCACTATGAGCAATCTTTGTCCCTTATGACCTCCCAGTGACCACTATGAATTCTGACCACTTTGAGCTCTTCATGTCCATTATAAGCTATCACCACTCTGAGCTTTCCAAGGCCATTGTGAGCTCTTATGAGCCCTGTGAGCTATGACCACTGTGAGCCCTCTATGACCACTTTTTTTACTATGATCACTGTTAGCACACATTGTCCATTATAAGCTTTCTATGACCACTGTGAGTTCTCTATGACAACTATGACCTATGACCATTGAGAGTTACTTCTCGTTGACCACTGTGACTTTTTTATGAGCACAATGACACTATGATCGCTCTATGACCTCGGTAACCTATGGTGACTATGTGCCCTCTATGACAAATATGAGTTTTCTATGTCCACCGTGAGCTCTCTATGACCATTATGAATTCTCTATGACCACTAAGAACTATGGTCAGTGTGAAGTCTCTATTTTCATTGTGAGCTCTCTGTGATCACTGTGAGCTCACTATGACAAGTTTGAGCTCTCTATGTCAATTTTGAACTATGACCACTGTGAGCTCTCTATGACCACTGTGAGCTGTGACCACTATGAGTTTTTATGACAACTGTGAAATCTTTGATGACTGTGTACTTTCTGTCATCACTGTAAGCATTCTATAACCACTAAGAGCCATGAACACTTTGAGGTAACTGTGAACATTATCAACACTCTATGACCACTGTGAGCTACAAACACTGTGAGATCTTTATGAATTCTATGAGCTATGTACACTGTGAGCTCTGTACCAACATTATGAGCTCTCTGTGACCACTATGAGCTATGACCTCTGTGAGCTCTCTCTGACACTGTGAGCCAGGACCACTGTGAACAATCTATGAAAAGTGTGAGCTATGACCATTCTGAGCTATGACAACTGTGAGGGCTCTATGACCATTGTGAATTCTCTGTGACCACTGTGAGCTATAACAACAGTGATCTCATCATTATGATCACTCAGCTCTGTAACAACACTGAACTAAGATTACTGTGAGCTCTTTATGACCAGTATGAGCTATGACCACTGTGATCTGTTTATGACAAATGGGAGGTATGACCACTGTGAGCTCTCTAGGATCACTATGAGCCCTCAATGACCAGAATAAGCAATGACCACTATGTGCTCTCCATGTCCACCATGAGCACTCTATGACCTCTGTTAGCTGTGACCACTATGAGGCCTCTATGGCAACTGTGAGCTTTCTATGACCACTGAGAGCTCTCTATAACCACTGTGTGATCTCCATGAACGCTGTGAGTCCCTATGACTGCTGTGATCTCTCTATGATGCTGTGAGCTGTCTATGAACACTGTGAGCTCTCTAGGACCATTTTGAGCTCTGTATTACCAGTGTGAGCACTCTAAGACTTATGAGCTATGACTACTCTGAGCTCGCTGTGACAAATGTGAGCTGTGACTACTGTGAGCTCTCTATGACAACTATGAGTACTTTATAACCACTGTGAGCTCTCTATAATGATTATGAGCTATGAACAGTTTCTATGACCACTATGACTACTATGAGCTCTGTATGACTACTATACATTCTCTATGAACAATATGAGCTAGAACCACTATGAGTGCTCTACGAGGTCTGTGAGCTATGTTAGGATGAACAATCTATGACCACTGTGAGATATCACAATTATGAGCTCTCCATGACCACTGTGAGCTGTGACCACTATGAGTTCCCTATGACCATTATGAGATATGACCAAAGTGAACTCTCTGTGATCAGTTTGAATTATGACTACTCTGAGCCCTCTATGAACATTATTAGCTATCTATAACCACAGTGAGCTATAACAACTGTGAGATCATTATGACCACTATGAGCAATGACGACTGTTATCTATCTATGACTACTATGACCTCTCTATGACCATTATGAGCTATCACCACTGTGAGCTGTCTATGACCATAATGAGTTCTCCAGAGACACTATGAGCTCTCTATGACTATTGTAAGCTATGACCATTAGGAGCTCTCTGTGAGCACTGTGAGCTCCCTATCACCACTATGAGTTCTCTATGACCACTCTGAGCTCTCTATGACCAGTATGAACTATGACCACTCTGAGCGATTGTGAGCCCTCTGTGACCACTATTAGCTATGAACACTGTGAGTTCTCTGTGACAACTGTGACCTCTGTTTGAACACTGTGAGCTCTCTATGACCACTATGAGCTGTCTATGACTTCTGTTAGCTATCACAACAATGAGTTTTGTATGAGAACTGTGAGCTCTCAGTGACAACTGTGACCTCTCTGTGACCACTGTGATCTCTGTATGACCACTGTGAATTCTGTTTTACTACCATGAACTCTCTGTCAATACTATGAACTTAGACCATGGTGAGCTCTGTATGACCACTATAAACTATTAGCATTTTGAGCTCTTTAGGAACACTATGATCTATGACCAGTGTGAGCTCTCTATGAATGCTATGAGCTCTCTATGACCACCATGAGCTATAGATACTATGAGTTCTCTATGATCACTGTGAGCTATCAATGACCATTAATGACTCCTATGAGCTATGACCATTATGAGCTTTCTATCAGCATCATGAAACATAACCACTGTGAGCTTTCTGTGATACTTTGAGCTATGAATACTGTGAATTCTCTATCACCACTGTGATATGATGATTATGAGCTCACTGTGAGGAATGTGAGCTCTCTATGTGTACTGTGAACTTTCTATGACCATTGTCATCTCTCTATGACCAGAATATTCTCTCTATGATCCCTGAGAGCTAGCTATGACCATTGTGATGTCTCTATGACCACCATGGGTCCTATATTACCACAATGACCTATAAGCAGTGTGAGCTCTCTATGATCACTATGAGCTAAAACCACTATGAACTTTGAGGACTTTGAGTTCTCTAGGTCCTTTATGAGTTCTCTATGAGAACTATGAGCTATGAACACTGTAATTTCTCTATGACCACTGTGAGCTATGAACACTGTGAGCTCTATATGACCATTATGATCTATCAACACTGTGATTTCCTTATGTGCATTATGAGATCTCTATGACAGCTATGAGCTATGACCATTGTGAGCTCTTTATGACCACTATGAGTTATGACCACTGTGAGCTCCCATTGTCCACTTTGGGCTCTCTAGGAACGGCGTGAGATATGACCACTATGAGGTCTCTATGGCCTCTATCACTTATGACCACTGTGAGCTATCTGTGACCACTAGCTATGAACACTGTGATCTCTCTATGGTCACTATGAGCTCTCAATGACCACTAGGAGCTATGTCAACTGTGAGCTCTTTATGACCATTATGAGCTATGACCACTGTGAACTCTCTATCACCACTGTGAGCTCTCTATGAGCACTATGACCTATGATCTCTGCGATCTCTATGATCACTATGAGCTATGACAATTTTGAATTCTCTGTGATTATGATTACTGATGGCCACTCTTAGTTGTGTATGAGCAATATGAGTTATGAGCACAGTGATCTCTCTGTAAGCACTATCAGCTCTCTATGACCTCTGTGACTTCTCTATAAGAAATGAGCTATGACCACTGTGAACTTTTTATGAACATTATTAGCTCTATAAGACCACTGTGAGGTATGAACACTGTGAGCTATGAGTACTCTGAGCTCTCTATGATAACTATAATGAATAATCCCTGGGAGCTCTCTAAGATCACTATGAGGTCTTTATGATAAGTATGTCCCTTGGCCACTGTGAGCTCTCTATCATTACCATGAACACCCTATGACCACTGTGAGCTATTGCTGGGGCGATTCCCCCAGGCACACACTGTGACAGCTCCAGGCCGTTGGGCGGCTCCAGGCCATCGGGGCAGAGAAAGGCGAATATGCTGCAGGCCCTTTACCCCTACCCAAATCCAGGGGCCTCCAGACACAGCAGGGAGTCTGTCAAGGTGACACTCCGTCACTCACTCATACACACAGCTCCTGGCTGTAACGACCTGACCGCCCGCACCTCCGCCTCAGCCCTCCAGAGACTCGGCAACGGCCGGGGAGTTTGTCAAAGCAAAATCTCAGTTTATTGGGGGTAACAAATCAGCTTATATAGACAAAGACTCAAAGCGCACGAAACACCAGCCAATTACCTTGGTGGTCAGTATAGCACATACTCTGCATAGGTCAGACTAAACATAAATCTATGTTGGCTCCTATAAGTCAATTAAGACTCTCTGTAATGTGATCAGGATTACGCATAGGACACTAGCTCCTAGTGCCATCTTTGGTCCCATGTGCTAAGCCATGCCCTGCTCACTCCCTCCCAGACCATTTTCTCTGGGTGGGCCCAACATATCCCCCTTTTTGTTTTAATAGAGACAGTATTTTAAAATTAACTATACATATGTCCAAAGTCCCATAAGTCCCAGCATGAGCTTTCGTTGTTGTCCTGTCCCAGTTGGTCTTCTCAGTCAGGCAAGTTGGCATCAGCAGCAGGCATGGCAACAGGTAGCTAGCGGAAGTTGTATGTGGCTCACACGGGCAATACAGGCCTGCCTGGTCTGTCATTAGACCAAGGCCTCACAAGCCTCCAAGCTTGAATCGCGTCTCTGGGGGGGCCGTGGCATGGATGTTCGTAGCGTGGTCTTGTAGATGGAATGCTGTTGAGAGATGTGCTGAGGAAACACTTAAGTGATATAATTATTAAAAGAACAATTTTTTCTAGATGTTAGGTCAAACCCAGATCGATTTTTTGAAAATTTAAAATGTTGATGGTAAATAATGCCAATCCTAGTTGTTGGTGTGGGCTTATTCCCCCTTTTTGTTTTGATAATTGGACCTTTAATTTAGTTGAGTATGAGGTCATCTAGCAGAGGCGGATATCATTTTTGAAATTTTAAAGACCTTCAAAGACCTTGAGAGACTCATCCCTGCATGTTGTTCTAAATCTGCCTATTTTACCTCTAGCCTATTTGAAGATCCAGACTGCTCAGGGGATAAGGGTCGATGATCATTCTTTAACTGCTTCCTGCTGAAGTGGGGCGTTGAGTGAAATGAGAGCAGCCTGGCATCCTCATCTAACAAGTGTTGGGATATGCCTCTGTTACTTTAAGTTTCCTATAACAGAGACAAAGCACAGATTACACTTTTAAGATATATACAAGGATTAAACCGTTGTAACTGGAAAGGCACATGGGATAAACCAAATGAGCTTAGTAATTTTACTGTGGGTACAGGCAAAAGTTAGTAAAGAAAACCTATTACCTTACCTGGAATAGTCATTGTCTTTGTCTGGTGTAAAACCAAGAACTAAACTACATATTGAAGACTTTATTCCTCTAGTAGCTGTGAATCTCTATGATCACATCTTAAAACTTATTTAAAACCATGTGGACTGTGTATTTTGTTTTATTAAATGAGGGAATGTCTAAAAGCAACATTGTTAAGTATATAAAGAATGTCAGTAGTTACTTTGTGAGAGACTGATGAACCTGTCATTTTCTTGATCATTAACATTTTAGTAAAAATCAAAGATTGACAAAAGCCTAGGATGAAAGTTGAGCACTGGAATTTTGTGCTCCCTAATCTAGAAACAAAGAGGCTTCCCATTTGCATGTTAAACTCAAGGTTTTCATGAGATGCTCAACCTGGCGTTTTGGGCCTTCTTTTGCTGGATATCAGAAGCAAACTCCTTTTTCCCATTGGAAGGAAGCTAACAGCTTCAGGCCATTTCATTGATCTCCACCAGGGTGTTCAACCCCTGGGCCCTGGGGTTCAGGGGCAATCTTTCCTCCAGTGGAAATTCCCATGGTTGGGACATAGGTCACACAAAAGCTTCCTGTGCTTGCAACCGCCTCAAAGCGCCCATAATCTGCTCTGGTCATATTCAAAGCATCTTTTTTATCTCTCTCCTGTTGGAAGGGGTCTTGGGTCGGTCTGCTTGGGCATGCCTGTTAATTTTCTATATTCTTAGGCAAATGTCAAGTTTTGATTTCTTTGTTTTGTGGCTCTTCTTTTGTTTCCTTTTTTTAAATTAAGCTCTATTTTTATTGCAAACAAAGTACACAGAACAACAGCTTTTGTGGTCCCTTCAGTGTATGAGGGGCAAAAGCTGTTTTAAATCAAGCTTAGATAAACACAGAGACAGTCCCCCTCCACCTGCACAGGGAACTGAGGAATTTGTACTAGCCTTCCTCAACCCCCCTCAGTAATGGTGATTGATGGCACTTTCCTCTTCCTGGTACGTGCTGGGGGCGAGGGTGGGGGCTCTCCAGGTTTTTGTACAATGTCTGCTATTGGCACTCCAGAAGGACCTTTACCTAGTTTTTTCCATGTTGTCCTCTTTAATTTTTTTGCTTTCCAGGGATAGCATACTGCAGGGCGATTGCCCTCTGTATCTAGGTTCTCAGTACCCTTGGGCTCCAGCTCCAGATTCTCTGCTTTAGCTTGATAGGGACCAGTGCACCCAAGCGCCAGTTCGGAAGAAATTTTGGTGAGGGTGAGCGGGGAAGAGCTCTCGTCCAGCCCGTCTGCGCCCCGTTCCCTCTTGAAGGGAGGTAAGTCTGGATACTGGCCACTGATCCCAGTCGCATTGCCCAGACCAGTCCCGCTCCCCAGACCAGTCCCACTTCGCAGTTGCTCACTTGTATTTTTTTCTAGCCCCTGGACTGCGCGTGGCCCCTCCCCCACGAGTAGGGATAAATCTCGGTGAAAGGAACTGTCCATGCCAAGCACCATCCTTGGCCACTGCCTGACCTGCAGGTCTTGAGGTGTGCACAGCCCCACCCCCTCTCTGAGCCGATTGCTGTCAGTGTCTGTCAGCTCTAGGAGCTCTGGCAGCTCCACCCCCTCTCTCAGCTCCACGGGACTTTCTGTCTGGCGCGTCTGGGTTTTCTCCCCCATGGACTTTTCCCAATCTCCTTGGGTGCCCAGCGCTGGGGCACCTTGGCCCAGTGTGAATTCTTCTAAGTCACTGGCCCGCTTCCCACTGCTTTCCCCCATCCCTGGTCCAGCGGCCCCGGTCCCGCTGAGGTTTTCCTCGCCCTGCTTCCCTGCGTCCCCGGCAGGCGGCCCAGCAGAATCTCTATTCTGCTGCCTTGGCTCAGAAGTTGTGCGGGGAGCTAGAAGCTGCTCTGACTGCTCCTCACAATTTTCCTGGCCCTGCGGTCCCGCATTCCCATGGAGGGTTTCATCGAGCTGCTGCTCCATGACCCCGGATGATGGCCAGGCAGAATCTCTGCTACATTCCCTGCCCCACTGCGGAGAATGGCACCCAGGATAGGATGGCTTATTTTTGGCTCCGATGGCTGGAGCCCTCCCCCTTTGCCCGGGGAGCTAGAAGCCGGCTCTGGCGGCTCCTCTCCCTCCCCCTTTGCCTTTGCCTCTGGTGGAGGTTGGATTGGATAGGGATAGAATGTTGCCTCAAGGGCAGAAACAATGGAATAAAATCCTGGAGAAGGGGACACCCCAAAATGTTCCTCCCTCTTCTCAGCTAGATTTTTCATTCACGTCCAGGTGGTGGACAAAAACACATTACCCGATTGGATCCAAGGTAATAATTTAAGGGCTATTTGCCACATTTTGAAATAACAGAACTTGTAACTTTTATACCCTGGCTTCTTAGTATAGATCCAAGTGCTGCTGGCACTGTTTAATTCTTGCATGTTGAATTCCCCATATTTCCCAAGTTTTCACTTACCCCAAAGTCTGCTTAGCTCTGCCTGTTTTGAGAAGCTGCCTCACACGGGGCACCAGAATGCTGGGGCGATTCCCCCAGGCACACACTGTGACGGCTCTAGGCCGTCGGGGCAGAGAAAGGCGAATATGCTGCAGGCCCTTTACCCCTACCCAAATCCAGGGGCCTCCAGACACAGCAGGGAGTCTGTCAAGGTGACACTCCGTCACTCACTCATACACACAGCTCCTGGCTGTAATGACCTGATCGCCCGCACCTTCGCCTCAGCCCTCCAGAGACTCGGCAACGGCCCGGGAGTTTGTCAAAGCAAAATCTCAGTTTATTGGGGGTAACAAATCAGCTTATATAGACAAAGACTCAAAGCGCACGAAACACCAGCCAATTACCTTGGTGGTCAGTATAGCACATACTCTGCATAGGTCAGACTAAACATAAATCTATGTTGGCTCCTATAAGTCAATTAGGACTCTCTGTAATGTGATCAGGATTACGCATAGGACACTAGCTCCTAGTGCCATCTTTGGCCCCATGTGCTAAGCCATGCCCTGCTCACTCCCTCCCAGACCGTTATCTCTGGGTGGGCCCAACAAGCTATGACTGCAATGAACTCTCTCGGACAACTGTCAGTTCTCTATGACCACTGTGAGCTCTGTATGACCATTATGAACTCTCTATGACCACTATGAACTATGACCAAAGTGAGGTCTCCATTTCCACTGTGAGCTCTCTGTGATAACTGTGGGCTAACTGTGGCCACTTTGAGCTCTCTATGCAACTTTGAGCTATGACCACTGTGTGCTCTCTATGACTGCTGTGATCTCTCTATGATGCTGTGAGTTTGACCACTGTGAGCTCTTTATGCTCACTATGATCTATCACCACTGTGAGTTCTCTGTGAATATTATTAGCCTTCTATGACTACTATGAGCTATGACCACTGTGAGCTATAACCACTGTGATATCTCTATGATCTCTAGGAACTATATCATTTTGAGTTGTCTATGACCATTATGAGCTTTCTATGATTACTATGAGGTATGACCACTTTGCACTCTCTATAACTACTATAAGCTATGAACACTCTGAGTTATCTATGACCAGTATGATGTTTTACCACTATGAGCTCTTGAGGATCACTATGAGCTCTCTATGAATAATATAATCCATGATCACTGTGAGATCTCTATGACAATTATGAACTCTCTATGCCCATTGGAAGTTATGTCAATATTGAGCACTCTCTTGCCACTGTGAACTCTCTAGGACCACTGTGAGCTTTCTTTGTACACTATAAGATGTGACAATTCCAAGCTTTGTATGACCACTATGAGCCAGGAACATTATGATCTCTCTACTGCCACAAGAGGACTCTGTCATCAGTATGAGCTATGACCACAATGAACTTTGCCAATTGTGCTTAGAAGACCACTGTGACCTCTCTATGACTACTGTGAACTCTCTGTGACCACCTTGAGCTCTCTAGACCACTATGAGCTATGACTACTGTGAGCTTTCTATGATCACTATGAGCCTTGACAACTATGAGGTCTCTATGGCTACAGGGAATCACTATCACCACTAAATCTATTACCACTATGACTTCTCTATTACAACTGTGAACTCTCTATGAGCACTGTAAGCTCTATTTGAATACTGACCTTTCTATGACCACCTTGGAATATGTGATGACTGTGACCTCTCCATGATTACTTTGACTATCTATGACCACACTAAGCTATGACCACTGTGAGCTATCCATGACAACTGTGAGCTATGACCACTGTGAGTTCACTATGAACATTATTAGCTCACTGTGACCACTGTCAGCTACGACCACTTTCAGCTGTCTAGGAACACTATGAACTATGACAACTGTGAGCTCTCTATGGCTACAAGAGGACTCTATCATCATTATGGGCTATGACCACTATGAGCACTGACAATTGTGAGGTCAGTGTAACCAATGTGAACCCTTTATGAGCACTGTAAACACTCTATGACCACTGTGAGCTCTCTAGTCCTCTATGAACAATGACTACTATGAGGTCTCTATGGCACAAGAGATCACTATTACAATGATGATTTATGACCATTATGACCTCTCTCTTTTTTTAGAAAGAAAATTCAAAGTCACAGTTTATTTTTATTATTTTCTCTCATATAAACTTAACAGGTACACCAGTCCCCTCCCTCCGCCACCTCATACCACCGCCTTGCTCTCCCCTCCCTTCCTCTCCCCCCTCACTCCCTATCCTCCAGTGCTTCCCCCCAATCTCCGAAGCATTCTTTAATGTGCATGCCAAACCCTCCACTGGGTCCTCCTCTTCGATTAGGTGCAAGGACCCCAGAGGCATTTTCCAGAACCCTTTCCTTCAAAGTCACAGGTTAATTGGGGAATGGGGGGATTATTCACTGAAAACCTTGATTAGTCCTAGAATGCTATCTTCATGGAAGAACATCCTAAGAATGACCTCTCTCTTACCATTGTGAGCTCTCAATGACTACTGTGATCTCTTTATGACCATTGTGACCTCTCTATGACCAACTGTGAGTTATCTGTCTTCACTGTGATCTTTCTGTGATGACTGAAAACTGTCTGTTTTCATTGTGAACACTCTAGGACTACTATGAGCTCTATGTGACTACTGTGATCTCTCTAGGACCACTCTGAGCTCTTTGTGAAGACTATGGATTTTCTAAGAGGACCATGAGCTATGATCACTGTGAGCTCTCTAAGACTACTATGAGTTATGACAACTATGACATTATATATCTCTATAGTTCTACTGTGAGCACTGTAAGACCAATGTGAATTCTCTATGAAAATTATGATCTCTCTAGGATGACTGTAAGGTTTCTATAACCACTATGATCTCTCTGTGACCACTGTGGGATCTCTATGCACGTTGTGAGCTGTCTATCAATGTGGTTAGCTCCCTACACCTCGGTAACATATCTAGGACCAATGTGAACACTCTACAACTGTGAACTGTATATGACCACTATAAGCTCTTTGTGAAAAATATGAGCTATGACCACTGTGATCTCTCTTTGACCACTGTGAGCTATGTCCATTTTGACATATGACCACTGTGAGCTCTCTATGACCACTATGAACTATGACCTTTGTGAGCTGTCTATGACCACTGTGAACTATGAGCACTGTAAGATCACTATTCCCATTGTGAACTCACCCTGACCACTGTGAGCTCACTGTGGCCATTGTGAATTCTCTATGACCACTATGCACTATGAACACTGCTCTGTATGATCTCTGTGAGCTATGATCACTATGAGCTCTCCATGACCACTGTGGGCTCTTTATGACCATTAGGAACTCTCTGTGATTACTATGAGCTCTCTATGACTAAGATTAGCTATGAAAACTGTAAGCACTCTATGACCATTGTGAGCTGTCTGTCACAACTGGGAGCACTCTGTGACAACTATTATCTCTCTATGACAACTGTGAGCTCTCTATGACCCTATGAGCTATGACCACTGTGAGCTTTTCATGATCACTCTGAGCGCTCCAAAACCATTATGCACTCTCAATGTCCATTGTGAGCTATGACAACTATGAGTTCTCTATAACACTGTGAGCTCTCTATAACCACTGTGAGCTCTCAATGACTACTGTGAGCTCTCTATGACCACTGAGAGATCTGCATGAACACTGAATTCTCTGTGACCACTATGAGCATGACGAATGTGAGCTCACTATGAAATCTGTGAGCTCTCTATGAACACAATGAGCCCTCTATGATCACTTTGAAATATCTGACAATTGTGACCTCTCCATGACCATTGAGCTCTCCATGACATTGAACTCTACATGACTATTCTGAGTTATGGCCATTGTGAGCTCTTTATGACCAATATGAACTGTGACCACTGTGAGCTCTCCATGTCAACTATGAGCTATGACCACTGTGAGTTCTCTATGACCACTATGATGTATGAGCACTGTGAAATCATTGTGAACATTATTAGCTCTCTAAGACCACTTTGAGGTATGACTATGCTGAGCTCTGAGGACTCTGTGCTCTCTATGATAACTATAAGTTATGACCACTGTGAGCTATCAAGGACCACTGTGACCTCTCTAAGACAAGTATAAACCATTACAACTGTGAGTTCTTTATGACCCTATGAGCTCTCTATCACCACTATGAGCTATGAACACTGTGTGCCGTCTATTTCCATTGTGAACTCTCCTTGTCTACTAAGAGCTCACTATGGCCACTATGAGCTCTTTATGATCAATATGAGCTAGCACTACTGTGAGCTATCTATGATCACTGGGAGCTGTGAACACTCTGAACTGGCTATGATAGCTGTGAGCTCTCTATGACTATTGTGACCTCTGTGTGAACACTGTGAGCTCTCTATGACCACTATGAGCTCTCTATGATGAGTGTGAGCTCTCTATAACTAGTGTAAGCATGCACACTCTGAGGTTTCTATGACCACTATGAGCTCTGTCAACTCTGAGCACTCTATGAGCACTATGAGGACTATATAATTACTATGAGCTCTGTCCACCATGAGCACTCTATGACCATCCTAAGGTATGACCACTATGAGATATCTATGACCATTGTGAGCTCTCTCTTCCACAATGAGCTGTGACCTCTCTGAGCTCTCAATGACCATAATGAGCTCTCTATGAGCATTATGAGCTATGAACACAGTGAGCTTTTCATGATCACTGTGAGTGCTCCAAAAACATTATGAGGTCTCTGTGCTCTGTATGACAACTATGCAATATGGCCACTTTGACCTATCTAAGCCAAGTATAAGCCATGGCAACTGTGAGCTCTGTATGACCACTCTGAGCTCTCTATGACCACCGTAAGCTATGAACACTGTGAGCTGTCTATTTCCATTGTGAGCTCTCCTTGTCCACTGTGAGCTTACTATGGCCATTATGAGCTCATTATGACCAATATAAGCTATGACTACTGTGAGTTATCTATGATCACTGGGAACTGTGAAAACTATGAGCTGGCTATGACCACTGTGAGCTCTCTTTGACCACTGTGACCTCTGTATGAATACTGTTAGCTCTCTATGACCAGTATGAGCTCCTTATAATAATTGTAAGCAATGAACACTCTGAGGTTTCTATGATTACTATGAGCTATGTCAGCTCTGAGCACTCTATGAGCACTATGAGGATTGTATACACCATGAGCACTCTATGACCACTCTGAGGTATGACCACTATGAGATCTCTATGACCACTGCGAGGCCTTTATGAGCTCTCAATAACCACTGTGAGCTATGCCCACTGTAAACTCTCTATGACCATTATGAGTTCTCTATGGCCACTATGAGCTATAACCACTGTGAAATCTATGACCACTGTGAGCTCTCTATGACCACGGTGAGCTCTGAATGACTACTGTGAGTTATCTATAATGACTGAGCCGTCTATGACCACATTAAGCTATGACCACTCTGAGCTCTCTATGACCAATATGAGATATGACCACTGTAAGCTCTCTATGACAATTATCAACTGTGAGCTTTCTATGACAACTATGAACTATGTAACAGTTATTCTTTACTATTGCTATGAGAAAGTACCCAAAGTCAAGCAATTTAAGGGAGAAAGGGAGACTTATTCAGTTTACAGGTCCAGAGGGAAGGTACAGTCTCTCAAAGCAGAGGCGTCATGACTGGCTAACCTGGAGGAGCCTAGGTCACCGCAGACACCTTGGAAGCTGAGAGAGGCAGACTGCTGCTACAAAACCCGATTTCTAGTGGTAGGGTGCAACTATCCCACCTCAAGGCCCTCCCCTTGTGTCTGACTTACTCCAGCAAGGCTCTACCTCTCAAGGTGCCATGACCTTGCTCTCCTTGGCAGGTGTACCACGTTGTGTCTGGAATCTCTAACACCTTTACTTCTCAATGATAAACGAGGTTTTAACTCCACAGCACAAACTGCCCTTCTTGGGCCTCTAAACTTCAGGCCTCTTGCCTCATGATGCCTGGATTCTGCCAATTTTTGAAATCTTGGAGGAGGACTCCATGATCTTCTCCCTCTTGCATCACTGATGCCTCTAAAACCAGAACCACGTGGATGACTTTGCCAAGACTGGCCCCCTTGAATCACAGCTGATTCTGCTTCTGTATGTTGACCAGCTCTTTCACTCCTGGGCAGTTGCTTTGTAAGAGAAACCAACTCTTGCTTTGGAATTCCACCCTTTAGCGCGAGCCTTCCTGGAGGATCTTGCCCTCAAACTAGGGCTTCTCCTGTTATTCAAATTGGAGCAGGCTTTGATTTACAAGTGGAGCTAATCTTTTTGAAAGCCATTTTGTTCTCTGCTTTTTCCTCTTTCAACTCTTTAAGTTTGGCATTGTATTTTTCATCATCAGATCTTACAGTTTTTGCTTCTTCCTGATTCTTTGCTCTTTTTAATAACTCTGAAGACAACTAAAAAGTAGCCATATCACATTGTCAAGATTATATTGCCTTGAAATTTCCTCCACCAACCACTCCAGTTTAATTTCAGGCAAGCTTTCAGGACAAGGGCTTCCATTGTCTGAGTCTCTCACAGCATTGCTCTCCTCTGAGTTCTCACGAGAAAGGCCCATTTGCCCCCCTCACCAAAATGCAAAGACGTTCCCAGCACAAAATCCCAAAGTTCTCCATATTTCTCCCAAAAAACAGTTCCAAAGGCACACAAGCCAAATCACAGCATTGGCCATACTACTGGGTACCAACTTTTCTCAGCTTCACAAACAACTTCAAGTTGTGGTGCCAGGTATTGGTTTTTTTTTTAGTTTAGTTTTTAAAAACTTTTTTATTATTATTTACTCAATTGTGCTTGTGTGCACTTGTGTGTATATATGTGTGCGCACCTGTGTATGTATGTGTGCACGTGTGTGTATTTATGTGTGTGCGTGTGTGTATGTATGTGTACAAGCACGGGCGAATTCGGGAACCACCATGGACTGCCTCAACCTTTTCCTTGTTTACTCTGCTCCAGGATTCACAGTCTCTGCCCTACCAGGACTAGAAACACAGGCCATCCCTGCTTCTACCCGGTGTCTATACATGGGGTATAGGATCTGAACTCAGGACCTTCTGCCTGCAAGACAGAGGCTTAACCCCTGAACCAACTCTCCAGCCTCAACCAGCTGTTCTTAATATCACAGCAATACCCCTCTACCCAATGCCAATTTCTGTAACAGTTACTCTTTACTATTCCTGTGAGAGAGCACCCAAAGTCAAGCAATTTAAGGGAGAAATAGAGATTTATTTAGCTTGCAGTTCCAGAGGGAAGGTACAGTCTCTCAAAGCAGAGGCAGCATGACTGGCTGGCCAAAGCTGGAGGAGGCTAGGTCACTGCAGACATCTTGGAAGCTGAGAGCAGCAGACTGCTGCTACAAAACACGATTTCTCCTAGAGGTAGAGTGGGACTAATCTACCTCAAGGCCCATCCATTGTGACTGCCTTCCTCCAGCAAGGCTCAACCTCTCAAGGTGCTATGTCCTTGCTAAACACATGAGACTGTGGGGGAGACATTTCAAACCATGACAAGCTATAACCACTCTGAGCTCTCTATGAAAACTGTGAACTCTCTATGACCACGATGAGCTAGGACAACTATGAGCACTCTGTGAGTAATGTTAGCTTTGAGCAGTATAATCTCTCTATGACCATTGCGAGAACTCTATGACCACTGTGCACTATGACCACTTTGAGCTCACTATGACCACTGTGAGCTATGACCACTGTGAGCTCTCTATGACCACTTTGAAATCTTTGACCACTGATACCTCCGTATGACCACTTTGAGCTCTATGAATACCTCCGTATGACCACTTTGAGCTCTATGAATATTTCTATGTTCACTGTGAGCTTTCTATGACCACTATGGGCTCTCTATAACGACTGTAAGTTGTCTATCAAAATGGTGAGCTCTCTGTCACTAATGTGACCACTTGAGGAATACTATGAGCTCTCTATAACCAAAGAGCTCTAGCTGACCATTCTAATCCCTACATGACCATTATCAGATATGACCACTGTGATATTATTTTGACGACTATGAGCTATGGGCACTGTGATATGTCTTTGACCACTGTGAGCTTTCTTTGTTCACTATGACCTAGGACTACTGTGAGCTCTCTAGAATTACTATGAACTCTTTTTGACCTCTATGAGCTATGACCACTGTGAGCTCTCCATTTCCATTGTGAACTGTCCGTGACCACTGTAAGCACACTTTGGACATTATGAGCTATTTATGACCATTGAGAATTATGACTACAATGAGCTCTCTGTGACCACTGTAACCTGTGACCACTATGAGCTCTCTATGACTGATGTAAGCTCTCTATGACTACTGTGAGTTCTCTATGACCACTTTGAGCTCTGTATGAACACTTTAGTTGTCTATGGCCACTGTGAGCTATCTATGACCATAATGAGTTGTGATCACTCTGACATCTCTAAAACCAATATAAACTATGATCACTGTGAACTCTCAATGACCACTGTGGGCTATGACTATTGTGAGCTTTCTGTGATCATTATGAGCTCTCTATGCCATTATGAGGTATGACCACCATGAGCACTCTGTGATCCCTGAGAAGTATGTCCAATATGAGCCCTCTATGACCACTATGAGCTTTGACCACTCTGAGCTCTCTATTTACATTGTGAACTCTCTTTGATGACTGTGAGCTCATTATGGCCATTATCAGCTATCTATAATGACTATGAGCTATGACCACTTTAAGCTGTGACCACTGTAAGCTCTATATGATCGCTGTGAGTTGTCTATGACCACTGTGAGCTCAGAATGACCACTGTGAGCTATCTATAACCACTGTGAGCTATCTATGACCTCAATGATCTATGATCACTCTGAGCTATGTATGACCAACATGAGCTATAACCATTGTGAGCTCTCTATGAAAACTATGAATTATGATCATTGGAAGCTTTCTATGACCACTATGAGCTATGACCACACTGAGCTCTCTATAGCCATATGAGCTCTCTATGACCAATATGACCTAGGACAATTATGAGCACTGTAGAGAACTGTTAGCTATAACCTCGGAAGCTGCCTATTACACTGTGAGCTCTCTATGACCACTGTGGGCTATGACCTTTATGAGTTCTCTATGACCACTGTGAATTATGACCACTATGAGCTTTCTATGACGACTGTGAAATATTTGATGACTATTAACTGTCTATGAACACTATGAATTCATGAGCTCACCATGACCATTATTAGCTCTCTATGACCACAAGAGATTTCTTATCAGACTATGGAGTATGACCACTATGAGTTCTCTGTGACTTCTTTATCACCACTTTTACCTCTCTGTGACAACTATGAGCTCTCTATGACAATTGTGAGCTCTATAAGAACATTGTTAGCACCCTATGACCACTATGAGCTATGATCACTCTGAGCTCTTTATGTTCACCATGAGCTAAGGCTACTGTGAACTATCTATTACCAATCTGAACTCTCTATGACCACTATGAGCTCTCTATGATCTCAATGACCTATGACCACTGAGAGCTTTCTAGGACCACTATGAGCTTTCTGTGACCACTGTGAGCTATGAGCACTATTACCTCGATATTACAATTTTGGGCTCTCTATGACAACAGTGAGCTCACTATGACTACTGTGAGCTCACTAGGACTTCTGTGAGCTGACTATGATCACTGTGAACTCTATATGACCACTGTAAGCTCTCTATTACCACTCAGAGCTATGATTTCTATGAGCTCTCTATGACCACTGTGAACTCTATATGAACACTGTGAGCTATCTTTCACCACAGTGAGCTCTATATGACTACTGTGAGCTATGACCACTGAGCTCTCTATGACCACTCTGATATCTCTGATGACTGTGACTTCTCTATGATCACTTTGAGTTCTGCATGATCACTATGTTATGACCACTGAGATATTTGTAAGACCAGTTTGAGCTTTGACCACTGTGAACTCTGTATCACCACTGTAAGCTATGACCACTATGCACTCTCTGTGATCACTGTGAGTTCTCTATGACCATTGTGATCTCTCTGTGACCACTGTGAGGTCTTGATAACGACTGAACACTATGACCTATGTCCACTGTGATATCTTTGATGACTGTGACCTCTCTATGACCACTTTAAGTTCTCTATGACCACTAGAGAGCTAGGACACTATGAATAATGTGACCTCTCTAAGACTCATATGACCTTTGGCCACTGTGGGCTTTCTATTTGTATTGTGAGCTGTTTATGTCAACTATGAGCTCTCCATGAGCACTCTGATTTCTCCATCCCCACTGTGATCATTCTATGACCACTGTGAGCACTCTATGACCATTATTAGCTATGAAAACTATGACCTCACTATGAACATTATTACCTGTCTAGTACTGAGCTATGACCACTGTGAGATCTCTATGATTACTATGAGCTATGAAAACTCTGTTACCATTATGATATCTCTGTGACCACTGTAAGCTTTCTATTTCCATTGTGAACTATCTGAGATCACTGTGAACTCACTATGGTCATCAGGAACTCTCTATGAACATCATGAGCTATGACCATTATGAGCACTCTATGACTCCAGGAGTCAAACAAGTGGCTAAGCAGGCTTACAGTCTTACAGACTCATTTATTATAAATATCGGGCTGCTTATATATCCCTCACAACATTCCACAAGTTCCGGTGGATGATTTTGCTGAGTTGGCCTGTCTGGGTTGGTCCACTCAGTCAGGCAGTTTGATGTCAGCACCAGTCACTGCAGCAGATTCTATCTTGGGGAAGTTGCATTCACACAAACAACTCATACAGACAATACATACCAGCCTGGTTCATTCCACCTATATATCCGTCCTTTTTATTTATTTTGACTACCAGCAGGAGCCAGAGTTCTTTGCACTGACCTTCTTGACCCCACTTCAGAGGGTGTCCAGCATGACATACCGTGCCTGTCTTAGGTCATCCTGTCTAACAGGATCTTACCTGTCATTGACTACCAGTCCACGAAAGACCTCCCTCTGGAAGGCATGTCACAGTATGTGGATAGTAGATTAGAACAATGCCTCATGAATCTCTGCAATCCAAGCTTGAACCACATCCCTAGGGGGGTCATGGCTTGTATGTTCAAGGCCATAAGCACCTGTAGCATGGTCCTGTTAATGGAGCACTGTTATGAAATAAAATGTACTGAAGCAAACACTTAATATAATTAATAAAAGAACAATTCCTCCTATGACAGCATAAGTTACAATCTAAGAGGGATCAAACAAACTTTTAAAGTTGTTGTAGATTCTAGTTTCAAACCCAGTATCTATAAGCAGGGGAGCAACATGTGTCATGTTAATATGTTCTCTTGGCTCAAAGTCAATGAGTAATTAAGAGGGCCTGAGACCAAGGCTCCTTGATGTACTGAGAAAGTTGTTCATGAGCCTTGGACATGTTGGACACCTGATAAGGTGTTAAGCATGGTGGCACTATCAATTCAGGAAGGCCCTGGGCTTCCCGAATGCAGGAGGTCTGACTACAGATAAGCCTGAGAGAAGAAACCATACAGGCAATGGAATGGACAACCAAATGGCGGGCGGATGAACAACCAATGGGAAGGAGGGATGAACAACAAATGGGAAGCGGCCATCTAACCTGGACACCCAGTAAACAGCTAAATGATTGGTGGCTGCTCTTCCCCTCCGCTGAGTAGAGGAGTGGCCACACCTGATTGGACCCCGACCTTATGTAATCCCAAACACTTCCTGCGTAAAGTTGAGTCTGCATCCAACTTGTTGTCAGAGTGCTGCTTCTCGCCTGACTCCCAGAGTCTGGGTGGTGACCCCGTTGCTGGCTTGCCCATTCGCCTCTCGCCCACAAGGGCAGCCATTTCCCCTCTTCCCCTTGGGTGGCCCAGTGGGGGATTCGGCAACAAAGCATATGGATGCATATCGAGTGTCATGGGAGGTAAGAGCAAGCCTTTAGGGCCTTGAAGGCCAGGTCAGACACCTGTTGAAAATATACAACCAAACCTGTGGTGGATTATGATATGGGGTCAATATATTGTCCATAACCTGTGAGCATATACAGTGTGTTGGTAAGACCATACTGAAGGTTGAGGCAGGCTTGTGCTTCTGTCTGATCATCATATGCAGAATGCCAATTCAGGAAAATGACTGGCTCCAAGTACATATTAAGGAGATGGTACCAATCATAATGGGTTTGGAGCTGCATGGCCCATTGGTGCAGAACCTATTCAAAATAAAGGGAGTCAGGGCCTGATTCATTGGTCACCTTACAAATCAGGGAAAGATCAGCAAGCGGAGTAGGCACCCAAGGCTGTCATCTTGTCAGGGAGACTGTCTATGATTTTCCACTGGGCAGAATATATGTTTGGGAATCAACAGGGGTGAGCCTGCTGATGGAGAAACACAAAGACACTCACGACTCTAGTGGAGCCCTGGGTCTGCTTAGGACAGGTGTATGTCAAAGGTATTCTGTCATTGTAAAATCATTAAAGTGTATAAAATGGAAGAAAGAATTAAATGAGATGTATCTGAGGAAGTCTTAAATCTACTTGGAAGATGGTATTACAAATATCTGTATTACAAATATCTTCCAGGGGGGTTCATTTCTTATCTAAGAAGTATAGAGGTCATGTCTGAGGAAATATTTTAAGTTGACTCTTTTATATTGAATTTAAGATTTTAAGTTCTTAGGCTCATTACCAAAATTTTTGTCTTTAAAGTATATGGCCCTTATAATATAAATATAATAGTTAGACTCTATAAGATCTTAAGCAGTTATGCCCTTTAGGAATTAGGATTTAATGCATAAGCAAAAGAAAACATTTGGTTTAAGATAAACAGCCTTAAATCTCATTTTGTAGTGAAGAATGTTAAATAATTTATAAAAATTTCAAATAATTGTAGTCTTTTAGGGGCTCAGGGGTTAAGCCTCTGCCTTCCAGGCAGAAGGTCCTGAGTTTGGATCCTAGAACCCATGTATAGACACCAGGCAGAAGGGAGGGGCAGCCTGCATTATAAGTCCTGGTAGGGTAGAGCCTGTGAATCCCTGGGCAAAGTAAACAAGGAGGAAGTGGAAGCAGGCCATGGTGGTTCCCAAATTCGCCCATGGTTCTACACACACACACATACACACATACATACACACACAAGTGCACATACACACAATTGAATAAATAATAAAAAAAGTCTTTTAGAGCCAAACATATAGATTAATTATAACACAAGTTAGTAAAAGTTTTTTAAATATAGTAGAGACCAGGACAGTATTAAATATGGAATAAACAAACAGCACATGGTCACAGGAGAATTCCTGTATGTCTGTTTAGATAAGCAATCTTTAAAAAAACAAAATCTCTGCAATTATCAATCCTGAGTAGAGTTTCCCACAAATCCATGAGTGATATAATTTTTTGTATAGAGCTTTTACTAGTCCATTAATATTTTTAATCTTCTAACTTCTGTCACAAGAAATCCCCAATTTCTGTAGGTTACCTCAAAAATTTGTCTTCTAAGAATTTTTGAACTACCTCAAAAAATTATTAACTAACTTATGAAGAGCAAGCAGCTAGAAAAAAACTCATGGAATCCATGAGAAACATGCATGGAACTAAAAAATGGATCCACAGCACTAGAGAGCCATGAGGGACTAGGGCACCAAAGATGGCTGCCAGGGCCATGTATATTTGTACACCTAGGCAAACCCAGGAAAACTGGGTTTTTCTGGTTGGTTAACTCCCATTGGGCCCAACCCACTTGCTCTTAGGCCCAGGTGGGTCGAGAAACCAAGTTGTTTGTTGGATATGGAGAGTTCATCCCCAAAATCCCTTCATATGGAAGTTGGCCATCTTATCTCTGGGAGGATTGATTAGTCAGTTCCTCAGTAGGAGTGGTTCTTCAGGATGATTCCAGTTCTGGGGAATGATCTTCAGGAATGTCAAAGACCTTCAAAGACCTTAAAGAGTGTCCCAGAAGGACTGTTCTAGGCCTGCCTATTGTACCCCTTAAACTCCTGAGGACCCAGACTGCTCAAGGGATGAGGAGTGATGACAGCTCTGGCTCCTTCCTGCTGAATTGGGCAAAGGAAGTGTGAGCAGTTAATGAACCTCATCTATGAAGTGCTGAGATATCTAGAGGTCTTTGATAGATGACTTTACTACTTTTAGGTCCAACTAAAAGAGACAAAAACAGATAAATCAAAGCTTAAAATATCTACCAGTTATCTTGCCTGAAATAGACACTACCTTTGTCTGGTGTAAAAGCCAAGAGCTGTAAGTAAGTAATTTACATATTGGAGATCTTTCTCCTCTGATAGATATAAATCTCTGAGGTCGCATTCTAAGGCTTCTCCAAAATATGTAAACTGTTTGAATCTTGGGGCAATACAATCTAAATTAGTTTGCTTCTTCTTTCTGGATTCTTAAAGCAAAGAGATACAGGCGTTTTGGGGACCAATGGAATGTAAAAGAACATATTCAGGGAACATTGTTTCCTCACATGGAAAGTTCTGCATATCTCCAAGCATTATCGTAGGACCACTGCTCTGATCTAAATGAAGAGCCAGCTTTGATTTATCAGTGGAGCTGGTCTGTTTAACAGCAGACATTTTGTTCTCTGCTTCTTCCTGGTTTAACTCTTTTAAGTTTGTCATTGCCATTTTCCTCTGTCAACACTAAGCTTAACTTCAGGGAAACTTTTAGTACAAAACCAAAACTTTACTAAACTTTCCTCTTACATATGTCTCTGGCTTTAGACCTACAGCAAAAAGTGTCTTTCCTGGGCCTCTTAACTGCAAGTTTTCTGCTACATGCTATCTGATGCTATCATTCTTAGAAACCTACTTTTTTTGTTTTGTTTTCTTTCTCTGTCTGCAAGGAAATTTCAAGTTTGTCAGCTTGGGCATGTCTGCTAGTATTCTATCTATCCCCTTAGGCAGATGGAAATTTTATGATGTCCTTTTATTTTCCTTTTCTTTCCTTCCTTTCTGTTTGAAAAATTTATTTGGAACCTCAGAAAAACTTCTTAACCCCCAACCCGGAGCCGAGCCGCCTGGCCAGCAGCACCCGCGCGCGTGGCCGCCGGCTTTGCCCCCAGCGCCCCCTCCGCGCCGAACCCCGACCAGCGCCCAGGTGAGAGCGAGCCCCTCCCAGCCCCGCCCCACACCCCGGAGCCGAGCCGCCTGGCCAGCAGCACCCGCGCGCGCGGCCGCCGGCTTTGCCCCCAGCGCCCCCTCCGCGCCGAACCCCGACCAGCGCCCAGGTGAGAGCGAGCCCCTCCCAGCCCCGCCCCACACCCCGGAGCCGAGCCGCCCGGCCAGCAGCACCCGCACGCGCGGCCGCCGGCTTTGCCCCCAGTCCCCCCTCCGCGCCGAACCCCGACCAGCGCCCAGGTGAGAGCGAGCCCCTCCCAGCCCCGCCCCCCACCCCTGAGCCGAGCCACCCGGCCAGCAGCACCCGCGCGTGGCCGCCAGCTTAGCCTCCGGGGCCCTGCCCCGGACACCAGCCCCTTGTGCCCTCCCGCCCCCGCGCCCCTCTGCCCCCCCTCAGGTCGCAGGTGAAGAATTCTGCCATCAACATCAGACCCTCTGCCTCTCTGGCCCACCGGGGACCTACGCATGTGGTCCACGAAAGTCACACTGCTACTCAGAATTCAATAGAGTACAAAGGAAACTCAAGCAAAACTCTAAGGAACAAAGAGAACACAGGCCATATATCTGGACTTCACTACAACCATTGTATCACATGGGAGACTCTTCACATCCAGCCTAAAGATAAGTAAACCTTTTTTTTTTTTCTTACTCTTTTTCTTTTCTTTCACCTTACTGATCCTTTCTAGTATCAATGTTGTAGGTCAGCTTCCTCATACAGCCACCCCAAAAACATACAACTCCAGGGAGTACACGACTCACCCTCACATTTCACCAAGACACTAGATCATAAAAGTGCACTACCATACTTATATTCATCCCCTGGTTACGTAACTGACGTACTAACATCCTAGTAGTCTCGTCTAGGATATAACAATACCAATACACAAACATACCCAATCCAAGGCAAGCACTAGTAACAACTGGCAGGTGTAACAATACCAACTACATTGGTTCAGTGAAAAACACACAGAAACTGAAAGGTTCTAAAAAACAAAACAACAATATACAAGTCAAAGTGCAGATCCACGAGAAACAAACCCCAAGAACAATCTCCCACCAAAAGAATCAATCCCATAACGATGGATTGTGACCAGAACAAATCCATAGAAAATAGCCATGAAAGCCAGACCCAACATATCGACTTTCAGAGTATGATCATTACCATGATTAATAATATGAAAGAGGAAATCCAAGAAGAGTTAAATAACTGTGTCAACCACTTTGAACAGGAACACAACAGGAACCTGGAGGAGTTGAGAAAAACAGTTCAAGAAACAAAAATAGGTATAGAGCAGGTAAAACAGTCTCAGGCAGTGTTTAAAATTGAACTAAGAGATAAGTTATCTTCAACCCAAAACTCAACAGAGAGTCTTATCAGCAGAACAAATGAGGCAGAAAATAGAATCTCAGATCTTGAAGACAAAGTAGGAGAATTAACCAGCTCAATGGAAGAGATTGTTAAAGCCAAAAAGATACTGGAGAGGAACATTCAAGAAATATGGGACACCCTGAAGAAACCTAACATGCGCATTCATGGAATACCAGAACAAGAATCCCAAAATACCACACCTGAGGAAATATTTCAATTCATCATAAATGAAAACTTCCCACAATTAAAGAATGAGAGGCCTATCCAAATACAAGAGGCATTTCACACTCCAAACAGATATGACCAAAATAGAAAATCGCCACGGCAAATAATAGTCAAAACACTCCACATTCAAGACAAAGAAAAGGTGCTGAGAGCTTCAAGAGAAAAAAAAGCAACTCACTTTTAAAGGTAAACCTATTAGAATAACAAATGACTACTCAATGGAAACAGTAAAAGCAAGAAGAGCTTGGAGAGACATACTTCAAGTACTAAATGAGCAAAAATGCCAACCCAGACTGATATACCCGGCAAAACTATCTGTCATGATTGAGGGAGAAAGAAAAGTTTTTCAGCACAAAGACAACTTGAAGGGATACATATCTACCAAACCAGGCCTTCAAAAAATGCTAGAAATGATACTCAAGCTTGAAAAAAAGAACAAGCGTATCCAGGAGGACAGAATGGAAGTATAATACCAACAAAATATAAATATCAAACAACATGCTTACAAAATCTACTAAACATAAAAAATGTCCAGAATTAAAAATAATTTCTCCATTATAACATTAAATGTCAACGGCATTAACTCACCAATTAAGAGACACAGATTACAAACTTGGATTAAAATCCACAATCCAACAATCTGCTGCCTTCAGGAAACTCATCTCACCACAAAAGATAGGCACGTCCTAAGAATGAAAGGCTGGTCCAAAATCTTGCAAGCTAATGGAACCAGGAAACAGGCAGGGGTAGCAATTATGCTTTCAGACAAAGTGGACTTCAAACCAAAGAAAATCATAAGAGACACAGATGGATACTACATTTTAGTCACAGGTACAATTCACCAGGAAGACTTCACAATACTGAACATATATGCACCCAATATGGGCCCCTCCACATTCATTAAGAAAACCCTATAGCGTCTAAAGCAAGAAATCAACACCCAAACAATAATTCTCGGGGATTTCAACACCGCCCTCTCAACATGGGATAGATCAACAGGTCAAAAGCTTAACAGAGGCACTTTGGAGCTTAACCAAACCCTTACTGAAATGGACCTTACAGATCTCTATCGAACTTTTCACCCACGTACCAAAGAATACACATTTTTCTCAGCAGCACACGGAACTTTCTCCAAAATAGATCACATATTGGGCCACAAAATGAATCTACACAAATACAAAAAAGTCGAAATTCTAGCCTGTGCCCTATCAGACCACCACGGCCTAAAGCTGGACATCCACAACAACAAAACAAACAAGAGAAAATACACTAACTCCTGGAAACTTAACAATATGATGCTGAATGAGAACTGGATTCAGGAAGAAATTAAACAGGAAATTCAAGATTTTCTGAAAGTGAACGAAAATGAAAATACAACTTACCAAAATCTCTGGGACACAATGAAGCTGTCCTAAGAGGTAAGTTCATAGCTCTTAATGCCTACATCAGAAAATTGGAAATATCAGAAATAAATAATTTAACGATGCAGCATAAGGCTTTGAAGAAACTTGAGCAATCTGATCCCAAAAGTAATAGAAGAGAGGAGATTAGCAAAATAAGGGGAGAAATATCTGAAATCGAGATTAAGAAAACGATAGAAAAAATCAACCAGTCAAAAAGCTTTGAAAAAATCAATAAGATTGATACACCCCTAGCTAAATTAACCAAAAGCAAGAGAGAGAAAACCCAAATTAACAAAATTAGAAATGAACATGGAGTTATCACTACGGATACCCAAGAAATTCAGAGAATTATAACATCATATTTCAAAAACTTATACTCTGTGAAGTTTGACAACACAAAAGAGATGGATGAATTTCGAAGTAAACACAACCTACCTAAATTGAATCAGGAAGTTGTGAATTATTTAAATAGTCCTATAACATACAAGGAAATTGAAGAAGTAATCTCGAATCTTCCCACCAAAAAATGTCCTGGGCCAGATGGATTCAGCACAGAATTCTACCAGACATTTAAGGAGTTAATAACACCAATACTCCTTAAACTGTTCCATCAAATAGCAAAGGAAGGAACACTGCCAAATTCCTTCTATGAAGCTAATATCGTCTTAATCCCAAAACCTAATAAAGATGCACTTAAAAAAGAAAACTATAGGCCGATCTCTCTGATGAACACAGATGCAAAGATTCTCAACAAAGTCTTAGCAAATCGGATTCAAAAACATATCAAAAAGATCATTCACGGGGACCAAGTAGGCTTCATCCCCGGCACACAAAGTTGGTTCAACATACGCAAATCAATAAATGTAATTCATCATGTAAACCAGTCCAAAGTCCAAGACCACATGATACTCTCCATAGATGCAGAAAAAGCCTTTGACAAAATCCAACAGCCTTTTACGATCAAAACGCTAGAGACTGTAGGAATGGAAGGAACCTTTATCAATATAATAAAAGCTGTATACAACAAGCCTACAGCAAGGATTATGCTCAATGGGGAACAATTGGAAGCATTCCCACTTCGATCAGGAACTAGACAAGGCTGTCCACTCTCACCACTTCTATTCAATATTGTACTTGAAGTCTTAGCTGAAGCCATAAGACAAGAAAAGGACATAAGAGGGATTCAAATCAGCAAGGAAGTAGTCAAATTATCCCTATTTGCAGATGACATGATCTTATACCTGAGGGATCCCAAAAACTCCACCAGGAAGCTCCTGGAACTAATTGAGAAGTTCAGCAGGGTGGCAGGATACAAAATAAATGTGCAAAAATCAGAGGCCTTCCTATATGCCCAGAATGAAAGAAGTGAAAAAGCCTTGAGAGAAATAATCCCATTTATTATAGCCCCTAAAAAAATGAAATACCTTGGTATAAACCTAACCAAGGAGGTAAAAGACCTTTACAATGAAAACTTTAAAACCCTAAAGAAAGAAATAGCAGAAGACACCAGAAGGTGGAAAGACCTCCCATGTTCCTAGATTGGTAGAATCAACATTGTAAAAATGACCATCCTACCAAAGGCAATATACAAATTCAATGCTATACCAATTAAAATCCCAAAGCAATTCTTTAAAGAAGTTGACCAAATAATCTCAAAATTCATATGGAGGCACAAAAGACCCAGGATAGCAAAGACAATCCTGAGTAACAAAAACACTGCTGGAGGTATTACCATACCAAACCTTAGTTTATACTACAAATCCATAGTTATAAAGACAGCCTGGTACTGGCTCCAAAATAGACACACAGATCAATGGATAAGGATTGAAGACCCAGATATAAGCCCACAAAAATACAGCCATTTGGTCTTTGACAAAGGGGCCCAAAAAATCCAATGGAAAAAGAACAGCATCTTCAACAAATGGTGCTGGCAAAACTGGATCTCCATATGCAGAAGACTAAAGCTGGACCCATACTTGTCACCATGTACAAGACTTAATTCCAAATGGATCAAGGATCTTGATTTAAGGCCAGAGACTTTAAAAACCATAGGTGAAAGGATAGGGAACTCCCTCGAGCTGATTGGGCTAGGCCAACATCTCCTAAACAGACATCCAATGGCACAGTCACTGCTACCAACTCTCAACAGTTGGGATCTTGTGAAATTAAAGAGCTTCTGTTCAGATAAAGAGATTGTAACACGAGCTCAAAGGCCACCCACAGAATGGGAGAAAATCTTCACTAACCACATATCTGACAGAGCTCTACTGTCTAGAGTGCACAAAGAACTTAGAAAACTAAACTCCAAGGAAAACACTGGCCCAATTAAAAAATGGGCCCTGGAACTTCAAAGAAACTTTACCAGGGATGAAATTAAAATGTCTAACAAATATCTGAAAAAATGCTCCACTTCCTTCGCCATCAGGGAAATGCAAATCAAAACTTCCCTGAGATACCATCTCACCCCGGTCAGGATGGCAAAAATCCACAATACAAACAACGACAAATGCTGGAGAGGATGTGGAGAGAGGGGAACTCTCCTACATTGTTGGTGGGAATGCAGGCTCATACAGCCACTCTGGCGAGCTGTCTGGAGATTCTTAAAGAAATTAAAGATTGAAATGCCATATGACCCTACTATCCCACTTTTGGGAATAACCCCCCATGCAGCAGAGGTTCGCCTCGATAGCACAAGCTCGACCATGTTCATAGCAGCACTGTTTACAATAGCAAAGTCATGGAATCAACCTAAATGTCCAACAGTTGATGAGTGGATAAGGAAACTGTGGTACATCTATACAATGGAGTACTACTCAGCCATCAAAAATGATGAATTACTGGAATTTGCTGGGAAATGGATGTCATTAGAAAGAATTATATTAAGTGAAGTATCCCAAACCCAGAAAATTAAGCGCTGTATGTACTCCTTAATAGGTGGCTCCTAGTACCAAACTCATCCAGCCCACATTGAGACACTTAAAAGTAATCCTATGTAACACAGTAATTGCAAGGATTATGAACAAGAGAGATGGGGTAGGAGGGTCAAACCAGAAACAAGGAGAGAGGGGACCATGTTACAGCAGAGAAAATAGGCCTTCATCAAGGTCTGCAAGTAAGTAATGAGAAACCAGGTTAAGTTCACAGACGTTCTTTCCTGATTTCACCAGAAGGGGGGGCATATAGTCTAGCAGATAAAAAGTAATCATTTCGCAAATGGGTGATGGACCCCTCCCTCACTGAAGTTTCCTACTCTTATTACATATACCCTTGAATGTGCTATTATAACAAGACTCCAGTTTAACAGCTTTTGTCTCTGGCCAGGGGGTGACATACAGTGCCCAGCAGAATGGAGTGAAGGGCATTGCAGGAGCAGCAAAACTGCAAAAGAAAATCAACCAACCACAATCCAGAACTTCAGAGACTCTATATCAATCATATAGAACTAGGCCAGCCTAATCTCTCCCCATCCTGGAGCTCAGGGACATTTGCGGAAGAGGGGGCGGTAAGATTGTAAGAGCAAAAGGATGGGAGGAGCAACGAATTGCAAGATTCTCAACAATAGTTGGGGCCAAAGCAATCATAATGGGACTTTGCATGCCCTGCGCAATGTCCAATGCACTGTTGCCCTCATAAAGTCTAGCATCTGTTAAGGGCACTGAGACCCCTGGAGGAAAGGGATTGACAGCCATAGTAGTGATCCTATGCTTAAGGGGAACAAGAGAAAGGGCTTATGGAAATGCCACTGGGTCCTTTTATGTCATTGGAGAGGAAGACCCAGTGGAGAGTTAGGCGTACACAATAAAGGACTCTCTGGGAATTGGTGGGGAGGACTGGGGGATGGGGAGGGAGAGGAGGGAGAGGAGGGGGGAGGGAGGGAACTGGTAAAAAAATTTTAAAATGTATAATTAAATTTTTAATAAAAAAAGAAAAACTTTTTAAGTAACTTAGGTCAAAATCTTGCAAGGAAAGGGAAATGTAAACCTGAGCTGACCCAAATGTACTTAGACACTCCTGAAAACAGATTATGTTAGGTCCAGATTACATTGATTCTGTTTTGTTTCAAGGGAATGGGGTCTGGCTAAGTTGGAGGCTTGAAATTCCTGTTCCACCTTAGTAGGAGTACACATGGGAGCATGGAATTAGAAAGCAGATTTGCCCCCCAGGAAAGAGCTCAGACATACCAGGAGAAGGAAGAAATTCCAATGAATCTTTTAGACTACAATTATATTTTCCTGTTTGCTAGATTTGATGGGATAACATTCCATAAGAAGTCAGAGGAATGAGCAAGTTTAATTAATCAGTACTATAGTGGCTTTGTTGTTTTGGGAGTATATGGAAAAACCTTTAAGAACACAATGACATTTTCATTTGTAGTCCTACTAATGATCAAAATCAAGTGAGATAATCTTTCATGAAAGAAAAAATTATAATCTATCAGAAAAATTACAATCTATCAGAATAATTATGATCGATATAAAACATAAGTACTTGAGGTCTGCCTTGCAGGCGTAAGGTCCTGAGTTCATATCCTAGACCCCATGTATAGACGCTGGGCAGAAGTGGGGGCAGCCTGCGTTTCTGGTCCTGGTAGGGCAGAGCCTGTGAATCTCGGGACAGAGTAAACAAGGAGGAGGTGGAGGCGGTCCATGGTGGTTCCCGAATTCGCTCGTGGTTCTACACACACACACATACATGCACACATGCTCACAGGTGCACACATGCATACAGGCACAATTTAATAAATAATAAATTTTTTTAAATTTTAAAAAATTATATGTTATTGTTTTAAAGTATGCATACATGTATTTAAAAATGGCATGATAAAATTTTTATATTAGCATGCAACAGAGATGAAACAAAATTGAAGTGGCCACAGATTTTTGTATGTTGAAACACAAGACACACAACATGTAAACACAGAACATATAAACATAGAAACACATGAACAACATACAATTTACTGTCAACTGGCAGTTGTACAAATTACCAACAACTGTCTTAAAATTTCCCTTGAAAGCTTTATCAAAGGTGCATTAACACTTAGGAAAACGTTATCATTTAAAACAAGATCTCATATTAGTTAAGTCCAGCAACTTAGCTTAATTATGAAAAACATTAAAAGCAGATTAAACTTTAAAATTTAGTACAAAAACCAAATTGTTGTTTAAGAAACTATATTTAATAGATGAATATATTTGTCTAATTTTCTCTTTTTTTTTAGCAAGGAAAAGCACCCTCAACCATAAGTCGGGTTCCCACATATTCTCTGGGGAGATTCAAGGGGTTAAAACTGCAGCCTCATCCCAAAATTCCTCTAGTTCTTAACCTTGAAGCCTTTAGACTCTAGGAGAGATTTTAAGAAACATATTTGGGGATCCTTACATTTTGTTGCCCATTTTTCTAAAGAACAGAGATGAGACCAAAAAAGGAACAAATGAGGCAAGGAATGTATGGGGTCTGAATGTCTTGTGCTTAGTGGGGAACTTGGATCATTCTTTGGCCACAACTGTATGCTGTGAGAAGGAAAGGGCTTCCATGAAAACCCCTTGTTGGAGCACCAAATGTAGCAGTCTTGGAGACCCATGAGGACCCATGAAGACCCTTAAGTGTAGTGATAAGCAGCTGTGCAATCAATATCATGAACTCCTGGAATAGGGCACATTGCAAAGCAGGCTCTCAGGTTTGCAGACTCATTTATTGCAAATATTGGGGTGCTTATATACCCCACCCAACATTCCATAAGTTCCAGTGGGAGTTTTTGCTGTATTGTCCTGTTCAATTTGGTCCTATCAGTCCGGCAGTTCGATATCAGCACTAGGCACTGCAGCACATTCTCGCTTGGGAAAGTTGCATTTGTGTATGCAGCCCATACAGACAATAGAGGCCTGGCTAGTCCATTCCTCCTACACTCGATGACCACTATGAGCTATCCATGACCACCATAAGGTTTCTATAGCCATTATAAGCTTGCTATGACCACTATGAGCTATCTGTGACCACCGTGATTTATGACCACCATGACCTCCCTAATACCACTTTGAGCTCTCTGTAAGAACTGTGAACTCCTAGGTGTGGGCTCTCTATGACCACTATGAGCTCTCTATGACAAGGTTACGCCATGAACACTAGGAACTCTCTATGACCACTGTGAACTATCTGTGGCAATTATGCATTCCCTATGAGCACTATGATCTATGACCACTATGAGCTCTCTATAACTGCTATGAGATATAACCAATATGAGTTCTCTGTGATGACTGTGAGTTCTCTATTGCCATTATGAGCTCTCTATGACCACTATTACCAATGTCTACTGGGAGCTGTCTGTTACTATTGTGAACTGTCCATAACCACTGTGAGCTCTCTATGAACACTTTGAGCTCTCTGTGACAACTGTGAGCAATCTATGACTACTATGACCTAAGACCACTCTGAGCTCTTTACAACAGCTATGAGGTATGGCCACTATGAGCTCTATGTGAACACTATAAGCTCTTATAACCAGTATGACCTAGGATCACTGTGAGCTCTCTATGACCAACATGAAGTATGACTTAAAGTTAAATCTCTATGGCCACTATGAACACTCTGTGACACTAGGATCAGTGAGCAGTATAGGCTCTTTATGACCTTTGTGAACAATGACAACTGGAAACTATGACAACAATGATCTCTCTATGACCACTTTAAACTTTCTATGATCACTGTGAGTTCTCCATGACCGCTGTGAGCAATCTATGAACACTGTGAGCTTGCTATGACAACTATAAGCACTGTGAGTTGTCTATGACCACTGTGAGCTATGACTACTATGAGTTTTCTATGACCAATGGGAGTTCTCTATGTCCATTGTGAGCACTCTATGATTCCTGTTACTTCGCGATGAACCACTGTGAGCTCTCTCTGAACATTTTGAGCTCACTATGAGCTATGAGCACTGAGAGCTCTCTATGACCACAGTAAGATATTATGACTGTAAGCTCTCTATGACCACTATAATAGAAGAACTATGAAGGTCTCTATGAAGCTTTGAACACTGTGAGCTCTCTATGACCACTATGAACTCTTTATGACCATTATGAGATATGACCACTATGCACATTCTATGACCACTGCGATCTCTGAAAACTATGAGCCCTCTTTGACTACTCTGAGCTATGACCACAGAGAGCTCTCTATGACCCCTGTGAGATATGACCACTGTGAACTGCCTATGACCCCTATGAGCTATGATCACTGTGAGGCCTCTGTGACCACTATGAGCTCCCTATGACCACTATAAGCCATGACCACTGTAAGGTCTCTATGATGACTATGAGTTATGATCACTGTGTTCTGTCTATGGCCACTAGGAGCTATAACGACTATGAGCTATTTATCACCTCTGTGAGCTATGAACACTTTGAGCTCTTTGTCACAACTATGATCTCTCTATTACCACTATGAGCTATGACCATGGTGAGCTCTCAATTACCTCTGTGAGCTATGAGCACTGTGAGTTGTCTATAACCACTGTGAACTCTCTATGACTACTCCCTAAGAGCTCTCTATGACCACTATAAACTATGACCACTGTGTGATCTCTATGACCACCATGAGCTATGACGTCTATGAGCTCTTATTGTCCTTTATGAGCTCTTTATTACCACTGAGAACTATGACCATTGTGAGCTCTCTATGACCCCTGTGAGCTATGAACATTGTGACCTCTTTATGACCAATATGAGCTATGACCACTGTATGATGTCTATGAAAACTATAAGCTCTATATGACTACTATGAGCTATGAACACTGTGAGCTCTTCATGACCACTGTGGGCTTTGAGCATTGTGAGCTCTCTATGTCGATTATGAGCTCTATATGATCACTGTGATCTATGACCACCATAATCTCTCTAACACAACTGTGAGCTATGATAAATTTGAACTCCCTATGATGATATTGATTGCACTAAAAGCTATGATCACTCTGAGATCACTGTGACTACTATGAGCTATGAATATCGTGAACTATCTATGAAAATTATGAGTTATGACCATTGTGAGGTCTCTTTGACCATTGTGAGTTCTCTATGAGTACTATGATCTATGACTACTATGAGATCTCTATGACCACTTTGAGCTCTGTATGACTACTGTGAGCTCTGTATTATCAATATGAGCTCTCTGTGACCATTATGAGCTCTGTTTGACAACTATGACCTATGACTCCTGTGAGCTCTTTATGACCACTATGAGCTATGAACATTGTGAGCTCTCCATGTCCACTATGAGTTATGTCTCTGTGTCCACTACGATCTTTCTCTAACTACTGTGAGCTATGACCACTATAAGTCTCTAATACCTCTGTGAGCTATGACCACTATGGGCTCTCTTTGACAACTTTAATCTTTCCGTGACCACTGGGACTTCTCTGTGACAACTTTGAGTTCTTCATGACCACTGTGAGCTTTCTATGACCATTGTGAGTTCACTATGACCAACTGAGCTCTCTTAGGACCACTGTGTGCTAGGACCACTGTGAGTTCTTCATTACCACTAAGAGCTTTGACCACTTTGAACTCTCTATTTTCATTACGATCTAGGGACACTGTTAGCTCTCTATGATCACAGTGAACTATGACCATTGTGAAGTCTCTATGACAATTAGGAGTTCTCCATGACCACTGTGAACTCTCTATGAGAGAACTGTGAACTCTCTATGAGAGAGCTCAAAATGACTTCTGTGAGCTATGAGCACTATGTGGTCTCTTTGACAACTATGATCTCTCTATGATGTCTTTGAGCTCTGTATAATGACTGTGAGCTCTCTATGACCATTATGAGCACTCTATGGCCATTATGAGCTGTGTATAACAAATATGGGATATGACCACTGTGAGGTATCTATGATCACTATGAACTCAGTATGACAATTATGATCTATGGCCACTCTGAGCTTTCTATGACCACTATGACCTATGACTACTGTAAGCTCTCTATGTCTACTAGGAGCCATGATGACTGTGATATGCCTATGACCACTATGACCTCACTATGTCCACTATAAGCTATATCTACAATGAGCTTTCTAATATCTGTGTGAGGTATAAACACTATGAGCTATCTTTGAGAATTGTGATCTCTCTGTCAACATTGTGACCTCTTAATCACCACTGTGAGCTCCCTATGACCAGTGTGAGCTAGGACCCCTGTGTGTTCTCTATGACCACTAAGTTCTATGACCACTCTTAGTTCTCCATAACCACTATATGCTCTCTATGATGATGAGGAACTGTGACCACTCTAATCTCTCTATGACCACTATGATCTGTGACCAGTGTGAGTTCTCAGTGATCACTATAAGCTTTCTATGACCACTCTGATCTATGACCACTGTTAGCTCTCTATGAACACTGTAACCTATGACCATTGCGAGCTTAGTATGACCACTATGAGCTATGACCACTATGAACTCTCTATGTCCACTATGAGTGTTCATCACTGTGTGCTTTCTATTATCACTAAGTGCTCTCATTATTGACTGTAAGCTATGACCCCTGTGAGCTCCCTATTACCACAGTGAACTATGACCAGTATATGAGCTTTCTATGAAATGTGAGTTGTCTATGACCACTGTGAGATCTGACAACTGTGAGCTTTCTATGATCACAGTGAATGCTCTATCATAATTTTCAGCTCTCTATGAACACTGTCAGCTGTGTATGAGGACTCTGAGCTCTCTATGACCGTGATGAGATATGACCACTGTCAGCTATCTATGATGATTCTGAGTTCTCTATGACTATTATGATCTATGACCACTGTGAGCTCTCTATGACCACTATGAGCTATGACCCCTGTGAGGTCTCTATGACTGCTATGAACTCTCTATGAACACAGTGTACTTTCTCTGGCCATTTTGAGTTGTCTAGTACCACTATGAGCTGTGATTTCTACGATCTCTCTATGACCACTGTGAGCTATGAGTATAAACATTCTATGTCCACTGTGAGCTCTCTATGACCATTGTGAGCTCTTTATGACCACCTTGCGCTCCTGATGATAACTGTGGCCACTGTATGACCACAGTAATTATTTGGTGACTACTGTGAGCTCTCTATGACCACAGTGAACTCTATCATCTCTGTCATTTCTCTATGACCATGGTCAGCACTCCATTACTCTGAGTTCTCTATGACCACGATGAGCTATGACCACTCTGAGTTCTGTATGACCAACATGAATTTTGATCACTATGAGCTCTCTGTGACTATTCTGAGCTCTCTATGGTCATTGTGAGCTCTCTATGGCCAGTATGAGTATTCTATGAGCACTATGAGCTATGACTACTATGATCTCTCTATGACCTCTGTGAGCTATATTACCAATATGAGTTCTCAAAAGCCACTGTGAGATCTCTCTGACCATTGAGATCTTTCTCTGATCAATTTGAGCTTTCTATAACCATTGTGAGCTCTCTTTGACCACTATGAGTTCTTTGTGCATACCTTTAGCTATGACCACTACAAGCTATGACAACTATGAGCTATCTATGATCACTGTAAGCTGTTCAAGAGCACTCTAAGATCCTTATGATGAGTGTGAGCTCTCTATGACCATTATGACTTCTCTATGATCTCTATGAGCTATGAGCACTGAGAGCTCTCTATGACCACTCTGATTTCTCCATGACAATTCTGATTTCTCCATGAGCAATATGAGCTATGACCATTGTGAGCTCTCTATGATCACTATAAAGCTATGACCACTGTGTGCTCTCTTTGACCACTGTGAGCTCTCTGTGATCACCATGAGCTGTTATGAGCACTGTGAGCTCTCTATGTCCACTATAGCAATGATCTCACGAACTCTATATGTACACTATGAGCTTTCTATGGCCACTATGAGCTATAACAACTCTTTATGACCACCTTGAGCTCCCTATGTCAACTGTGAGCACTATATGACCACAGTAAGCAATTGGTGATGACTGTGAGCTGTCTATGACCACAGTTAACTCTCTATCATCTCTGTCAGCTCTCTATGACCACTGTCAGCACTCCATAAAGATTTTGAGTTCTCTATGACCACGATGAACTGTGATCACTGTCAGATCTCCATGACAACTCTGAACTCTATGACGACTATGAACTAAGAATATTGTGATAGCTCTATGACCATTATGAGTTGTCTGTGACCACTGTGAGCAATCTATGAACACTGTGAGCTCTCTATGACCACAGTGAGTTCTCTGATCACTATCAGCTATAACCACAGTAAGGGCAATATGTCCACTATGCACTCTCTGTGCCCACTATTAGCTATGATACTGTGGGCTATGACAATTATGAGCTCTCTATGACCATTGTAAGCTCTTTATGACCACTGAGAGATCCTTATGAAGAGTATGAGCTCTCTATGAGCACTATGAGTTCTCTATATCCACTATGATCTCTTGATGAACAACATGAGTTATGAACATTGTGAGCTCTTTCGCCACTGTGAGCTCTCTATGACTACTATGAACTGTGACCACTATGATGACTCTGTGACCACTATAAGCTATCACCACTTTGAGCTCTCTATGATCACTATGAGCTCTCTGTGACTATTATGAGCTGTGACCATGGTGAGGACTCTATGACAACTATGAGCTTTATATGATTACTGTGTGATCTCTATGATGACTAAGAGCTCTCTATGATGACTATGAGCTCTCTATAACCACAGAGAGGTATGACCATTATGCCATTTCTATGACATCTGTAAGCTCTGTATGACCACTGTGCTCTGTGTGATCCCTGTGAGCTCTCTATGACAACTGTCAGCTCTCTATGAATACTGTCAGCTCTCTACGAGAACTCTGAGCTCTTTAGGAACATGATGAGCTATGACCATTTTGAGCTCACTATGAAAATTAATAGCTCTATATGACCACTGTGAGCTATGACCAATGTGTGTCCACTATGAGCTATGAGCACTCTGAGCTCTCTAGGACCATTGTGAGCTCTCTATGACCACAATGAGCTATGATCCCTGTGTGCTGTCTATGACCCCTGAGAGCTCTCTATGAGCATTGTTAGCTCCCTCTGAACACTATGAGTTAAGACCACTATGAGCTCTCATGTGTAGTATGAGTTGTGACCATTCTGAGATGTCTATGATGACTGTGAGCTCTCTATGCACACTGTGACCTCACTGTGAAAACTGTGAACTCTCTGTGACCACTGTGAGCTCTCTGTGACAACTATGGGCTGACCAACTGCATGCTCTGTATGACCACTATGAGTTCTCTGTGGCCAGTATAACCCATGACTATTGTGAGCACTCTTAACTGTGACTACTACAAGCTCTCTTTTACAATTGTGAGTTCTCTTTGACCACTTTGAACTATTACCAATACCAGTCCTCTATGACCACTATTTGTTCTCTGTGACCACTAGGATCTAGGGCCACTATAAGCTATCTATAGGACCACTATGAGCTATGACCACCATGAGCTCTCTTTGACCACTGTAAGCACTCTATGATGACTGTGAGCTCTCTATAGCCACTGTGAGCTTTGTGACCACTTTGTGCTATGACCACTGTAAGCTCTCTATGACCACTATAAGTTATGACATATGTCTTGCTGTCTTTTACTACTGTGAGCTCTCTATGGCCACTATGAACTATGACCTCTGTGAGCTATCTACGACCACTATGAGCTGTGACCACTATGAGCTCTTTATTCCACTATGAGCTATGACCTCTATTGAGCTCTTTAAGACTTCAATGAACAGTGACCACTATGAGCTTTCTATAACAACTCTGAATTCTCTATGAGCATTATGAGCATTATGAGCTATGACTGTGAGTATCTATGACCATTGTGGGCACACTATGAATACTATGAGCTGTGACCACTGTGAGCTATGAGCACTATGAGTACTCTCTTACAGTTTTGATTGCACTATCACCACTGTGCATTCTGTATGAAACTGTGACCTCTCTATTACAACTGTGAACTCTCTATAATCAGTGGGAGTTCTCTATGATCATAATGATCTCTTTATAACCACAATGAGCTCTCTAGTGGCACTGTGACTTATGACCACTCTGAGCTTCCTATGACAACTGTGAGTTTTCCATGACCACTATGAGGTAAGAATACTTTGAGCTCTCTATGACCACAAAGATCTATGACCTTAATGAGCTCACTTATCAACACTATGAGCTATGACCATAGTGACCTCTCTATGACAATTATGAATTCTCTATGACCACTGTGGGCTATGACCACTGTGAGCTCTCTATGACCAATATGAGCTGTGACCACTGTGAGATCTCTGTGACCATTATGAGCTCTCTATGACTACTAATAGCTATGCCTTCAGTGGGTTCTGTATAACCACAATTAGATCTCAAGGCCACTGTCACCTCAATGACAACTATCGGCTCTCTATGACCACTGTCATCTCTCTATGAGCACCATGATCTATTACCACTGTGAGCTCTGTATTACCAGAGAGAGCTGTGACCACTATAAGCTTTCAATGTCCTCTGTGAGTTCTCTCTGCCTACTGTGAGCTCTTGATGACAACTGTGACGTGTCTATGAATATGAAGAGTTGACCACTGTCAGGTGTATAAGACCACTGTGAGCTTGCCAGGACCACTATGAGATAATGAACACTTTGAGGTCTCTATTGCCACTCTGAGCACTCTGACCATTAAGACGTCTCTATGACTACTATAAGCTATAACCACTATTAAATCCTTATGACCATTGGGAGCTCTCTATGATCACTGTGAATTATGCCCACTGTGAGCTCTGACCACTATGAGGTTTATGTGGCCACTGTAAGCTCTCTATGAAAACTGTGATCCCTCTATGAATATTGTGACCTCTGTATGTCCACTGTGAGCTTTCACCATTGTGAGCTCTTTATGACCACTGTAAGTTATGACCACTCTGAGCTCTTTTTGACCTCTGTGGTCTCTCTATGTGCACTATGATCTATGACAACTGGGAGTGCTCTATGATGACTACAAACTCTCTATAGCCACTGTGAGCTCTCTATGATGACTGAACATTCTATGACCACTGTGAATGCTCTAGGACAGCTGTGAGCTCTCTATGAACAGTATGACGTATGACCACTGTGAGGTCTCTATTACCACTGTGAGCTATGAATATTGTGAGCTCTCTATGACCACTATAATCTTTGACCACTGTAAGTTCTCTACAACTAGAGTGCACTGTTATCCCTACTAGCTTTCTATGACCTCTGTGAGGTCTTTGTGTCCACTCTGAGCTCTTGATAACAACTGTGATCTATGACCACAGTGAACTTTCTGTGATGACTGTCAGCTTTGCACAATGACTGTCAGCTCTCTATGACCACTGTGAACTGTCTAAGAACACTATGAGCTCTCTATGACCACTGTGAGCTCTCTGTGACAACTATGATTTCTCTATGACCAGTATGTGCTGACATCTGCGAGCTCTCATTGTCCATTTTGTTCTCTGTATGTCCACTGGGAGTTGTAAACCCTGTGATCTCTTTATGTTCACTATGAGCTATGAACACTGTGAGCTCTCTGTGACCACTGTGAGCTCTATGTTATCACTAGGAATTATGACCACTGTAAGCTCTCTATGACCACTATGGTCTGTGACCACAGTGAGTTCTGTATCAACTCTACAAACTATTACCAATTTGAGCTCTCTATAACAACTATAAGTTCACTATGACCACTGTGAGGTATGACCACTGTGAGCTCTCTATGATCACTATGAGCTATGACCACCGTGAGATGTCTATGCCACTGTGAGCTGTCTATGAGGATTATGACATATGACCAATGTAGGCTCTCTATGACCAATATGAGATATGATCATTGTGAGCTCTCTGTGGCCACTATGGGCTCTATATGAGCATTATGAAAGCTAATAGGGATAACAGTGCACTCTAATTGTAGAGAACTTAGAGTGGTCAAAGATTATAGTGGTCATGGAGAGCTCACAATATTCATAGCTCATAGTGGTCATAGAAGCTCCTTATGACCACTACTACAATAAACTCCCTATGAACATTATGAGCTTCCTCTGAATAATGTGAATTATGACCATTGTGAGTTATGACCACTATGAGCTCTCTGTGGCCACTAAGATCTATGTCACTCTGAGCTCTCATTGTCCATTCTAGACTCCCTATGTCCACTGTAAGTTTTAAACCCTGTGACCTATCTATGTTCAGTATGAGCTAAAACCACCATGAGCTATCTCTGAGCACTATGAAATCCCTGTGACCACTGTGAATTATCACCACTGTGAGCTACGATGAATATGAGCACTCTATGACCAAGGTGATCTCTTTATAACCACTATGACCTCTCTATGACCACTGTGAACTATGACCATTTTCAGCTCTCTATGACAGTTATGAGATTATGATGGCCACTGTGAACTATGAGCATTGTGAACTACATATGACCGTTGTGAGCAATCCCTATGACTACTATGAGTTATGACCACTATGAGCTTTCATTGTCCATTATGCGCTCTCTATGACCACTGTTAGTTTTAAACCTTGTTCCCTATGTTCACTGTGAGCTATGACCACTATGAGCTCTTTATGTCACTAGGAGCTATAACCACTGTGAGTTCTCTATGACAACTATGGTTTGTGACTACTGTGAGCTCACTGTCAACACTGAGTTATGACTACGTTGAGCTCTCTGTAATGATTATGAGTTCTCTGAAACTACTCTGAGCTATGACAACTGTGAGCTCTCTATGACCACTATGGCCTATAACCACTGTGAGGTCTCTTTCAACACTATGAGCTATGACCACTGTGAGCTCATGATAAAGATTAAGTCTTCTATATAACCATTGTGAGCAATGACCACTTTGAGTTCTCTATGACCACTGTGAGCTCTCTATGACAACAATGAATTATGGACAGTGTAAGCTGTTTGTAATACTAATGAGCTGTGACCACTCTGAGCTCTCTATGACCGCTGTGAGCTCTATATGAACACTGTGAACTATGACCACTATGAGAGAGTTGTGAACACTATGAATTTTCTATGACCTCTGTGAGCTCTCTATGCCATCTTTGAACTCTCTCTGCCTACTGTGAGTTCTCCATAAAAATAGTGAGCTCTCTATGACCTGTTAATTCCCTATTATGATTATGAGCTAGGAACACTATGAGCTGTCTATGACCACTAAGAGCTATTTCCACTAAAAGCTCTCTCTGAACACTATGAATTATGATATCTATGAACATTCTATGACCACTAGATCTATGACCATTATGAGATCTCTCTGACCAGTGTAACATTCCTGATGATTGTGATCTCTCTGTGACCATTTTGAGCTCTCATTGACCACTGTGAGCTCTCTCTGACCATTATGACCTATGAAAACTGTGAGCTCTCTATGAACAGAGAAAGCTGTGACCACTATGAGCTTTCTATGCCTTCTGTGAGCTCTCTTTGCCCACTTTGAGCTCTTGATCACAACTGTGAGGTATCTATGACCTCAGTGAGTTCTCTTTGACAACTTTGACCTCTGTATGTCCACTATGACCACTCTATGACCACTATGAGCTGCCACCACTATGAACTATTCATGACAACTGTGAGTTCTCTATGATACCTGTGAGTTATGACCAGTGTGCATTATGACCACTATAAGCTCTCTGTGGCCACTGAAAGCTCACTCTTATCATTATGATCTCTCTATGACCACTATGACCTCTGTGTGCCTACTGTCAGCTATGACTACTGTGAGAACTATAAGTTTTCACCACTCTGTGCTCTCTTGGAACATTGTGACCTCTTTATATGCATTATGACCTATGACAACTGGGAGCTCTCTATGACCACTATGAACTCTCTATGACCACAGTGAGCTCTCTAGAACACTATGAGCACTCTATAACTATTGCAAGCTTTCTATGACAGCTGTAAGTTCCTACAAAGAAACCCTATGAGGTATGACCACTGTGAACCCTCTATTTCCTCTGTGAGCTCCCTATCATCATTATGAGCTAGAAAACTGGGAACTCTATATGATCATTATAAGCTATGACCACAGTGAGTTCTCTATCTCCACTATGACATCTCAATGACCACTTTGAACTATGATCCATAAGAACTCTCTAAGACCTCTGTGAGCTATGATCACTATGAACTCTCTATGACAACTGTGAGCTCTCTATAACCACTGTGAGCTCTCTATGACTACTGCCACTGCTTTATGAGCACTGTGAGCTCTCTCTTAAAACTGTGAGCTCTCTATGGCAATGGTCAGCTCACTATGACAACTGTCAGCTCTCTATGTCCAGTGTTAACCCTCTACTACCACTGTGAGTTCTCTGTGACCACTATGAGCTCTCTATGACCAGTATGAGCTATGACCACTGTGGGCTCTCATTGTCCACTATATGTTTTCTATGACCATTGTTAGTTATGAACTCTGTGACCTCTCTATGTTCACTATGAGTCATGACCACTGCGCGCTCTCTATGACTATGACAAGCACTATATGAACTCTAGGAGCTGTGACCTCTGTGAGCTCTCTATGACAACTCTGGTCTGTGACCACTGTGAGCTCTCTATCAACATTATAAGTTATGACCACTGTAAGCTCTTTGTGACCACTATGAACTATGAGAACTACAAGCTCTCTGACCACTCAATTTTACCATTTTGAGATCTCTATGACCATTGTGAGTGTCATAATTAGACATAGGTGTCAACTTGACTGTTGAGGGTTTGAGCTCTGGGCATATTTGTAGAGAATCAGTAGTTGAGATAAGCCCAGAGCAAACCTGCAGAAGATTGTCTAGCTTCTGGAGAAAGCCCAGTCCACAGTGGGTGGGATTAGGCCCTGGAATAAATCACAGAGAGCTGGTTGAGAGAGTTGGCATCCTTCTGTTCACTTGGCCAGACATGCTGTTCTGGCAAGTAAGAATTGTCCATCTCTCATCTATTATGTGGTGTTGGTGTGGCCAGTTCCCTTGGCCCGGTTGTTGGTGCATGCTCCCAGTCAAGCTGTACTGAGAACTGTACTGAGAACTTGTTTCTTTAAGCTGTTTGATGTCACTTATCAGCAACCATTCAGGCAGACTGCCACAGTGAACTAGCTATTTATGTCAGTTGTGAGCACTCGATGACCACTGTGAGTTCCCTATAACAACTATGAGCTGGGATCATAGTGAACTCTTTATGACCACTGTCACTTCTCTGTGAACACTTTCAGCTTTCTATGAGCACTGAGTGCTCTCTGACCATTATGAGCTATGAACACTATGAACTCTCTATTAACATTGTGAGCATAGTATGACCACTATGAGCATACTTTGACCACTGTAACCTCTCTATGACCATTGTGAGCTCTCTATGACCAATGCCAGCTCTCTATAACCCCTGTAATCTCACATTGAGCACTGTGAGCTCTCAATGAGCACTATGATCTATAAAACCACTGTGAGAGTTCTTTGGCTACTATGAGCTTACTTTGACCACTATGACCTCTCTATGACCACTGTGAGCACTCTATAATCACTGCCAGCTCTCTATGAACATTGTTTGTTCTCTATGACTACTGTGAGACCTCTCTGATGATTATGAGCTGAGCACTATGAACTCTCTATGACCATTGTGAGCATAGAACGACCACTATGAGCTCTCTATGAAACTATGAGCTGTGACCATTATGAGCTATCAAAGACAATTTTGAGCTCACTATGACCACTGTGAGCTCTGTATTAAAACTATATTGAACTCTGTATTACAACTGTGAGCTCCCTATCACAGGTGAGACGTCTTTATGATCATAATGAGTTGTCTATAGCCACTATGAGCTCTCTAGGACCATTGCGATCTATGACAACTGTTGCTCTCTATGACTTCTGAAAACCCTCTATGACTACTGTGAACTCTCTATAAATACTGTGAGCATTCAATGACAACTATGAGATATCTATGACCATTGTGAGCCCTCTATGACTGCTATGTTCTATGACCACTGTGAGCACTCTATGAACTCTTTGAGCTGTCTATGACCTCTGTGAGTTGTCTATGACAATTATGAGCTCTGAATGACAACTATGGGCTATGACCACTGTGATGCTCTACAATAAATATAAACCAAGACAACTGTAAGCTCTCTAAGACAACTATCAGCCATGACCTCTGTGAGCTCTCTATGACCACTATAAGCACTCTTTGACCACTATTACCTATGACCACTATGAAACCTCTATGACCTCTGTGACCTAGGACCAGTATTAGCTCTCTATAACAACTGTGAGCTCTCTATGACCACTGTGACCTCTATATGACCACTTTGAGGTCTTTGTGACCACTATCATCTCTTTATGATCATTGTGAGCTATGACCATTGTGAACTTTCTATGATCACTTTGAGCTCTCTGTGAACACTAGGAGCTCTCCATGACCCAAGTAGGTCTCTATGAGTTATATGAACTATGAAGATTAACAGCTCTGTATAAACGCTATGAACTATGACCACTGTGAACTCTTCATGACCTTTGGGAGCTATGACCACTGTGAGCTTTTATTGTCCATTGTCAGCTCTCTATAACCACTGTGAGCCCTGACTAATGTGAGTATTCTATGACCACTGGGAGTTCTCTATGCCACTATGATCTACAACTACTGTGAGCTGTTTATCAACATTATGAGCTATGACCACACTGAGCTCTTAATAATGATTATGAGTTCTCTATGACCACTGTGAGCTATGACCATTGTTAGTGCTCTATGACCACTATAAGCTATGATCAATTTGACACTGTGATCGCTGTATGACTACTATGACCACTATGACCTAAGACCATTGCAAGATCTCTATGACCACTGTAAGTTATGCCCACTCTAAGCTCTGTTTGACAACAGTGAATACTATGATCTATGTCAACTGGGAGCTCCATATGACCACTATGAACTCTCTATGAAAACTGTGAGCTCTCTATGACCAGTGTAAGCACTTTATGACCACTGTGAACTCTCTATGACCACTATAAGCTCTCTGTGACCACTGTAAGCTCTCTTTGACTACTGTGAGCTACCTATCACCACTGTGAGTTCTCTATGAGTACTGTCAGCCCTATATGACCACTACAAGGTTTTGATTAAAACTGTGAGCTGTCTGTGACAACTATCAGATCTATGTGACCATTCTCAGTTCTCATTACTACTTTCAACTCCCTATAACCACTGTAAGCTCTCTATAAATACTGTGACCGCTTTATGACCACTGTGACTTCTGTGTGACCACTGTGATTTGTGAGCATTGTGACGTCTCTATGACGGCTGTAAGGTAAGACCACTTTGCACACTTGTTCAACACTGTGACCTCTCGATGTGCATTATGATTAATGACAACTGAGAGACCTATATGACCACTATGAGCTCTCAATGACCACTGTGAGCTCTTTGTGACCACTATGAGCTAAGACAACTATGAGCTCTCTATTACCACTGTGATCTCTCTATGACCATTATGAACTGTGACCACTGTGAGCTCTCTATGACTACTAAGTTATATGACTATTATGATTCCTCTATGACCACTATTAGCTATGACAACTATGAACTTTCTATGAACACTCTGAGCTCACTTTGAACTCTTTGATATCTTTCTTTTCTTTTTTTATTATTATTTATTCAATTGTGTGTGTGTGCGTGTATGCTTGTGTAGAACCACGGATGAATTTGGGAACCACCGTGGACCGCCTCCTCCTTGTTTACTCTGCCCCAGGATTCACAGGCTCTGCCCTACCAGGACCAGAAGTACAGGCCGCCTCCGCTTCTGCTTGGCGTCTATACGTGGGGTTTAGGATCTGAACCCAGGACCCTCCACCTGCAAGGCAGAGGCTTAACCCCTGAGCCACCTCTCCAGCCCCTCTTTGAGATCTTTATGACCATTGTGAGCACTCTGTGATAACTGTGTGCTCACTCTATGACCACTGTGAGCTATGAACACTATGCAATTTCTATGACCACCATGATCTATGACCACTGTGATCTCTCTTGGACCACTGTGAGCTCTCAATGAACACTATGATCAGTTAGTAATGTGAATGCACTATGACCATTGATGCTCTCTATGACCACTGTGATCTTACTTTGACCATCGTGACCTCCCTATGATCATTGTGAGCTGTCTATGACAACTGTGAGATCTCTAGGACATCTCTAAGCTCTGACCAATATGAGATCTCTATGGCCAATGTGACCGGTATGAACACCGTGTCATCACTATGAGCTATGACCACCGTGAGCTCTCTATGACCACAATGAGGTCTCAATGACCACTCTCAATTCTATGACCCTAACCCTAACCCTATGCCCACTCTAAGCTACCTATCACCACTGTGAGTTCTCTATGTCTACTGTCAGCCTTCTGTGACCACTGTGACCTCTTTATTAAAACTGAGAGCTGTCTGTGACAACTGTCAGCTCTGTATGAGCACTATCAGCTCTCTTTGATTACCGTCAGGTCTTTTTAACTACTGTATACTCTCTATGAACACTGTGAGCTCTCTATGGCCACTGTGAATGCTCTATGACTAGTTTGAACTATGAGCATTGTGAAATCTCTGTCACCAATTGTGAGCCCTCTGTGACCACTATGAGCTTTCTATGACCACTGTGAGCTCTCCATGGCCACTATGAGCTATGTCCATCCTGAACTCTCAATGACCATTATGAGTTGTCTGTGACTAGTGTGAGCTATGACCATTGTGAACTCTCTTTGACAATTGGGAATTCTCTATGACCAATATGACCTATTTCTATGATAACCATTATGAGCTCTTTATAATCACTAGGTACTATGACTACTGTGGGATCTCTATGATCACTATGATCAATGACTACAGTAAGCTCTCTATCAACACTATGTGTTATGGAGATTGTGAGCTCTCTATGATGATTATGAGTTTCTATATAACCACTATGAGCTCTCTGTGACCAGTAAGAGCTCTTTATGACCACTTTGAACTATGACCACCATGAGCTCTCTATGACCACAATGAGGTGTCCACAACCACTGTCAACTTTATGACCACTGTGAGCTTTCTATAACCACTGTGGTCTATGACCATAGTAAGCTCAGCATTATGAGAGGCAGCTGTACCACTAGGAGATTTCTATGACCTCTGTGAGCTCTCTACACCCACTGTGAGTTCTTGATGGCAACTGTAAACTCTTTATGACCATTATAAGTTATGACCATTGTGAACTCTTTGTGACAATTATTAGCTGTAGCCACTATGAGCTCTCTGTCATCTCTGTGAGCCCTCGATGAATTCTATGAGCTATGACCACCCTGACCTCTCAATTTCTAATATGAGCTCTCTATGACCAATGTGAGCTATGTCCTCTGTAAGGTCTCCATAACAACTGTGATCTCTCTATGACCACTAAGAGCAATGATTACTGTGAGCTCTCTGTGACCACTCTGAGCTCTCTATGATTTATGAGATATGATCACTGCGATTTCTTTGTATGAATTATCAGCTGTGATCACTGTGACCTCTCTATGACTACTGTGAGCTCTCTATGACCACTTTGGGCTACAAACACTGTGAGTTTTTTATCAGCACTATAAGCTATGACCATCATGAGCTCTCTTTGATAATTATGAGTTTTCTATCACGACAGTGAGCTGTAGCCACTGTGAACTCTCCATTACCATTATGAGCTATTTCCACTGTGAGCTCTCTGTGACTGCTATGAGCTCTCTATGACCAATATGAGATAAGACCACTGTTAGTTCTATATGACCACAATGAGCTTTGAAAGACCACTGTCAGCTCTATGACCTTTATGAGCTCTCTATGCCCACTGTGAGCTCTCCATGAAAACTGTGAGCACCCTGTGACCACAGATAGCTCTCTATGCTCACCACTAGCTATGTCTACTGTGAACTCTTTATGACCACTGTCAGCTCACCATGACCACTGTCAGCTATCTAGGACCACTATGAGCTCTCTAGGACCATTATGATCTAAAACCACTATGAGCAATCTATGACTACTATGAGCTCACTGTGACATCTTGTGAGCTATGGGCATTGTGAGCTATGACCACTATAATAACTCTGTGGCCACAGTAAGCACTCAGTGACCACTGTGATCTCTCTATGACCACTATGACCTCTCTATGTCCACTAAGAACTATGATCATTGTGACCTCTCTATGAACACTATAAGTTATGACCACTGGGAGCACTCTTTGATCACTGTCAACTCTCTGTGAGCACTATAATCTATAACCACTGTGATCTCTCAATGACCACTATGAGCTCTCACCACCATTAGCTCTTTATGACAACTTTGAGCTGTGACCACTTTGAGCTCACTATGACTACTAAGATGTATGACCATTGTGAGTCATCTATGAAGCCAAAGTTGAGGCTGCAATGAGAGAGTGAGTCTGTGTTGTCACTGGTCATTTCACGATGAAGCTGTGATGTCAATGTGGAGACTGTGATGTAATAGTGTGTCTGTGATGTCACAGTGAGGCTATGCCATCATAGTGAAACTGTGATATCTGTGTTGTGAGTGTGTGATGACATTGTGAGGCTGTGAGGACACATAAAGCTATGATGTCATTGGTGAAGTAATGATGTCACAATGAGGCTGTGATGTCAGTGGTGAGGCTGTGATATCAGAGGAGTGGCTGTAATGTCACCACTGGTGATGTTGTGTCACTAACAAGGCTGAAGTCACAGTGAGTTTGTAACATCACAGAGAGGCTATGATGATACAGTGAAGCTGTTATGTCACAGTTGAATGTGATGTCAGATGTGAGGCTGTGATGCCACTGGTAAACCTATTGTGTCAGTGGCAAGGCTGAAGTCACAGTGTGTTTGTGATGTCACAGAGAGGCTGTGATGTCACAGAGAGGCTATGATGTCACAGAGAGGCTATGATGTCACAGGGAGGATGTTATGTCACAGTGAGAATGTGACATTGGAAGTGAGGCTGAAATGCAAGTGTGAGCTTATGATGTCACTGGCAAGGCTGTGACATCACAGTAAGACTTTGGTGTCAGAGTTGAAGCTGCGATGACACAGTGAGGCTATGATGTCAGAAGTGAGAATGTGGTATCAAAATGAGGCTATGATGTCAGTTGTAAAGGTATGATGTCACAATGAGGCTGAGATGTCAGTGATGAGAATGATGTCATAATGAGGTTAGGACCTCACTGGTGAGGCTGTGATGTCAGTGGTGAATCTATTAGGTGACAATGACACTGTGATGTCTGTGGTGAAGGTTTGATGTTACAGTGATTCTAGGCGGTCAGTGGTGAGGCTGTGAAGTCACAGTGAGCCTGTGATATAACAGTTACCCTGTGACATCACTGTTGAAGCTTTGAAGTCACAGAGACGATATAATATCAGTGGTAAGGCTGATGTCACAGGTGATGTATAGTTTCAAGTGTGAAGCTCTTATGTCACAGTGAGGATATTGTGTCACAATGAGATTGTCATATCACAGTGAGGCTGTGAAATCATAGTGAGGTAGTGATGTCACTGTGAAAAATGTGAAGTCACAGTGAGGCTGTAATATCAGTGGCAAGACTGGTATCTCCAGGAGGCTTGGTTTCAATGGGGAAGCTCTCAATTCACAATGAAGCTATTGGATCACACTGAGGTTCTGATGTCAAAGTAAGGCTTTGATTTTAGAGGAGATGCTCTGATGTGATAGCTGAGGTTCTTGTGTCAGTGGCAAGGCTGAAGTCACAGTGATTTTGTGACATCAGAGAGAGGTTATGATGTCACAGTGAGGCTGTTATGTCACATTGAGGCTGTGACATCAGAGGTGAGGCTGAAACATAACAGTGAGCCTGTGATGTCAGTGTCTGTGATATTACAGTGAGCCTTTTATGTCTGAGTCATGTCACAGTTAAGCAACGATGTCAATGTGGAGTCTGGAATGGCACAATGTGGCTGTGATTTCACAATGAGGCTATGTCCTCGCAGTGAGGCAGTGATATCAGACATTTCACTGTGATGTCACAGTGAGGCTGTGATGTCAGTGATGAAGCTGATTATGTGACAGTAAGGCTGTAATATCAGTGGCAAACCTTTGATGTGACAGTGAGGCTAGGATGTCAGTGGTGAAGTTGAGACAGCATAGTGAGGCTGTGATGTCACAGTGAAGCTGGATATAATAGTGAGATTGTGATCTCAGAGGTGAACCTGAAACATAACAGTGATTTTATAAGATGGTAGTGAGGCTCTAAAATCACAGTGAGATTGTGGAATCACAATGAAGCAAGCTGTCATGTCAGTGTGTCACAATGATGTCACAGGTGAGACTTCTTTTCAATGGTGAACCTCTGATGTCACAGTGAGGCTATTGTATACCACTGAAACTGTGATGTCAGATTTGAGACTGTGATGTCACAGTGAGGCTGTGATGTCATCAATGAGATTGTGATGTCAATGGTGAGGCTGTTGTGCCACAGTTATTTTGTGCTATCACAGAAAGGCTGTGATGTCACAGTGAGGTTGTTATCTCACAGTAAAGGTGTGAAATGTAACAGTGAGCCTGTGATGTCACTGGTGTGACTTCACAGTGAGGCTGTGATATCAGTGTTTAGGCTGTGATTCCACAGCAAGGCTTTGATATCAAAGTGTTGCTGTGATGTAATATTGAGGCTGTACCCTTACAGTTACTTTGTGATGTCAGAGTTGTGGCTGTAATGTCACAGTAATTCTATGATGTCACAATGAGGCTGTTGTGACACAGTGAAGCTCTGATGTCAGTGGTGATTCTACGAGGTGACAATGAAGTTTTGACATCAGTGGTGAGTCTGTGATTACACAGTGAGTTTAGGATATTGTGAGGTTCTTCAGTCACAGCGAGTCTGAGATGTGATGTCAGAGGTGAGGCTGCAAGTGATAAAGAGGCTGTGTTATCACTGGTGTGCTGTGATGTCACAGTGAGGCTGTGATGTCAATACGGAGGCTGTGATGTGAGAGGTATGGCTGTGATGTTACCAGTGAGGTTGTTGTGTTAGAGGCAAGGCTCAAATTACAGTGAGTTTTGTGACATCAAATAGAGACTTTGATGTCACAATGAGGCTGTTATGTCACAGTGAGGTTGTGATTTCAAAGGTGACGCTGAAAAGTAACAGTGAGCCTTTGATGTCAATGATCATGCTGTGACATGTCAGTGAGGCTGTGATGAGAGCTGAGCCTGGGGTGTCACAGTGAGGCTAGGATGTCATTGTAGAAGCTGTGAGTTCACAGTTAGGCTGTAATATCAGTGGCAAGGCTGAGACGTCAGAGTTGAGGCTGCGATGTGATAGTGAGGCTGTGAAGCACTGCCATGCTATGATGTTAAAGTAAGACTAAAATGTCACTGTGGGGGCAGTATGTCATCATTTAGTCTGTGTCATCATTTAGGCTGTGATGTTACAGTGAAGTGTGCTGACACAATAAGTTTGTGATGACACAGTGAAGCTATAACATCAGAGATGAGGCTTTGTTGTCATCCAGAGGCTGTGATGTCAGTGGTGATGGTATGAAGTCACGATGAGGCTGAATTGTCAGTGGCAAGAATGATATCATAATGATGTTATGACATCTCTGGTGAGGGTATCATGTCCGTGGGGAGGCTATTATGTGACAGTGATGCTGTGCTGTCTGGGGTGATGCTTTGATGTCACAGTTAGGCTAAGATATCAGTGGTGAGTCTGTGAAGTCACAGTGAAGCTATGATGTCATTGTGGAAGTTGTAAGTTCACTGAGTCTTTAATATCAGTGGTAAGGCTGATGTCACAGGTGAGTCTTGGTTTCAATGGAGAAGGTCTAATGTCACAGTGAGGCTCTTGTGTCACACTGAGGCTGTGATGTAACAGTAAGTTTGTGCCCTCAAAATGAGGCTGTGATGTCAGAGTTTGTGGCTGTGATGTTACAGTGAATCTGTGATGACACAGTGAGCTTCTGATGTCAATGGCGATTCTATGAGATGACAGGCTGTGATATGAGTCATGATGCAATGAGGTCACAGGAAGTCTGTGATGTCAATGTGGTGGCTGTGATGTCATTGTGGCTATGATGTCACAGTAAAGCTGTAATGATATAGTGAATCTATGAAGACACAGCGAGTCTGTGATGACACAGAGTGTATGATGTGATGTAAGAGGTGAAGCTACAATGTGTCAATGAGACTGTGATATCACTAGTGATGCTGTGATGTCACAGTGCGGCTGTGATGTCAATGTGGAGGTTGTGATATCCCAGTTTGTATGTGATGCCAGCGTAAGGCTCAGACATACAAGTGAAGTTGTGATGTCAGATGTGTAGCTGTGATGTCATAGTGAGAAGGTGATGTCTCAGTGAGGATATGATGTCACAGTGAGGCTGTGATGACACTGTGAGGCTGTGAAGTCAGAAGTGAGTCTGTGATGTCACCATGAGGCTGTGATGTTCATGGTGAAGGTGTCATGTCACAATGAGGCTGAGATGTTAGTGGTGAGAATGATGTCATAGGGAATTTATGATGTTACAGATGAGGCTTTGATTTTAGTGGTGAGCTTATAATGTGACAGTGAAGCTGTGATGTCTGTGGTGAAGCTTTGATATGACAGTGAGACTAGAATACCAGTGGTAAGATTGTGAAATCACAGAAAGGCTGTGATGTCACACTGAGACTGTAATATCACTGTGGAAGCTGTGTGGTCTCAGTGAGGCTGTGATGTCACAGTGAGGTTATAATGTGACTGTGATGACTCTGATGTCCTAGAGTGGCTGAGAAGTCACAGTGAAGCTGTGGCCTCACAGTGAGTCTGTGATGTCAGAGGTGTGACTGTGATGGCACAGTGAAGCTGTGATGTTACAGTAAGGTTAGGACTTCACTGGAGAGGCTGTGCCATCACATTGAGGCTGCAATGTCACAGTGAGGCTGTGATGATAGTTTGCCTGTGCCCTCACAGTGATGCTGTGATGTCAGTGATGAGGCTATGATGACAGTGAGGCTGTGATGAAAGAGTGGAGCTATGATGTCAGAAATGTGGCTGTGATGTCATCATGAGCCTATGATGTCAGTGGTGAATGTGATATCACAATAAAGTTAAAATACCAGGAGTAAAGGTATAATGTCACTATGAGACTGAGAGATCAGTGGCGAGAATGATGTCATAGTGAGGTTATGATCTCATTGGTGAGGCTGTGATGTCAGTAGTGAGCCTATTAGGTAACAGTGAGACTGTGATGATACAGTAAGGCTCTGATGTCAGTGGTGATTCTAAGAGATGACAGTGAGCCTGAGATGTCAGTAATGATGCTGTGATTTCACAGTGAGAATAGGTTATGATGAGTGAGACTGTATCTACATAGTGAGGCTGGGTTGTGATGTCAGAGGTAAAGTTACAATGTGACAGTGAGGCTGTGTTGCCCCTGGTGATGATGTGATGTCACAGTGAGCCTGTGCCATCACAGTCACACCTCTCATTTCACAGCTTCACAACTGATATCCCAGTCTCACTGTCATATCAAAGCTTCACTACAGATATCAAGCCTCATTTAGACTTTCCAGTCTCACCAGTAGATACAGTAGATACAGTCTCACTCATCATAACCTATTCTCACTGTGAAATCACAGCATCATTACTGACATCTCAGGCTCACTGTCATCTCTTAGAATCACCACTGACATCAGAGCCTTACTGTATCATCACAGTCTCACTGTTACCTAATAGGCTCACTACTGACATCACAGCCTCACCAATGAGATCATAACCTCACTATGACATCATTCTCGCCACTGATCTCTCAGTCTCATAGTGAAGCCGTGATGTTACAGTGAGGTTAGGACTTCACTGGAGAGGCTGTGCCATCACATTGAGGCTGAAATGTCACAGTGAGGCTGTGATGCCACAGTTTGTGTCACTGTGAAACTCACTGTGAAATCACAGCATCACCAATGATGTCACAACCTCACATCACAGACTTACTGTGAGGTCACAGCTTCACTGTGACTTCTCAGCCACTCTAGGACATCACAGTCATCACAGTCCCATTATAACCTCACTGTGACATCACAGCCTCACTGAGACCACAGTCCTCAGTTTGAAACTGTGATATTATAGTGAGGCTGTGATGTCACCGTGGAAACTGTGAGGCTTGTAATATCAGTGGCAAGGCTGAGCCACAGGTGAGGCTTGGTTTCAATGGTTAAGTTCGGATGCTACAGTGAGGCTATAATATCACAGTGTGGCTGTGATGTCAGAGGTGAGTCTATGATGTCTCCTGTGAAGCTGTTGTGTCAGTGGCAAGGCTGAAGTCACAGGGAGTTTGTGATGTCACAGAGAGGCTGTGTTTTCACAGTGACGCTATTAAAGCACAGTGAGAGAGTGATTTCAGAGATGAGGCTGAAATGTAATGGTTAGGCTATGATGTCAGTGGTGAGCCGGTGTGGTCACACTGAAGCTGTCAAGTCAGATTTGAGCTGTGATGTTACAGTGAGATATCACTGGTGATGCAGTGAAGTCACAGTGAGGCTATGATGTTAGTGTGGAGGCTGTGATGTAAGAGGTGTGACTGTGATATCACAGTGAGGCTGTGATGTCAATGTGGAGGCTATGATATAAGACTGTGGCTGTGATATTACTATGAGACTGCATTGTCTGAAGTGTGGCTATGACGTCACAGTGAGTTTGCGATGTCAGAGTGAGGCTGTGATGACACGTGAGTCTCTAATGATACAGTGAAGCATAATGTGAGAGGTGAGGCTGTGATGTCATCATAAGGGAATGATGTCAGTGGTGAGGGTGTGATGTCACAATGTGTCCAAGATGTCAATGGATGGCAAGAATGATGTCACGGTGAGGTTATCAATTCTCAGGTGAGGCTATGATGTCAGTGGTGCACTTATTATGTGACACTGACACTGTGATTTCAATGGAGAAGTTTTGATGTCACAGTGAGGTTAAGATGTCAGTGGTGATGCTGTGATGCCTGGTGAGGCTGTGCCCTCACAGTGAAGTTGTGATGTTTTGTGGGAAATGAGGCAGCGATGTGGCAGTGAGGTTATGTTTTCACTAGTAATGCCACGACATCACAGTGAGTCAATGATGCCACTGTGAAGGGTGATGACACAGTGTGGCTTTGATGTCACATTGACAGTGTGCCACCACATTGATGCTGTGCTGTCAATGTGAGGCTTTGATGACACAGTATGGATCTGATGTCAGTCTGAGGCTGTGCCCTCATAGTGAGGCTATGAGCCAGAGGTGTGGCTGTGAAGTCACAGTGAGGCTGTGATGACACAATGAGTCTGTGATGACTCAGTGAGTATATGATGACATAGGTGAGGCTGTGAAGTCATCATGAGGTTGTGATGTCTGTGGTGAAGGTACGATGTTACAATGAGGCAAAGATATCAGTGGTGAAGGTATGATATCACAATGAGACTAAGTTGTCAGTGGCAAGAATGATGTCATAGTGAAGTTATGATCTTACTGGTGAGACTATGATGTCAATAGTGAACCCCATGACAGCAATGCTGTGATGTCTGTGCTAAAGCTTTGATGTCACAGTGAGGCTAAGATGTCAGTGGTGAGGCTGTGAAGTCGCAGGGAGGCTGTCATGTTAGAGGTGAAGTAATGATGACATAGTGGAGCTCTAATGTCAGTGATGATTCAATGCAATGACAGTGAGAATGTGACATCAATGGTGATGCTGTGATTTCACTGTGACATCACAGTATCACCAGTGACAATACAACTTCATGCCTCATCGCAGCATCACTCTGCTATCACATGACAGTGTCATTTGGATGGCACAGCCTATCCACTCACATCCTAACCTCACTGAAATCACAGCATCAACACTGATGTCACAGCCTCACTGTCATAAGGCAGAATCGCCATGGATATCAGAGCCTCATGGTGTCATCATAGTCTCACTGTGACATCACAGCCACAACTCTGACATCACTGCCTCATTATGACATCACAGACTCATCACTGACCTCACATGATTACTGTTATATTTCAGCTTTACATGTGATGTCACACACACACTGTGACATTACAGACTCACTCTGAAATGATAGCCTCTCTGTGATATCACAAACTCACTGTGACTTCAGCCTTTCTGCTGACATCACAGACTCACTGTGACAACAAAGTCTCATGGTGACAGTACAGGCTTACCTCTGATACCATAGTTTCACTGTGACATCACAGCCTCAGTGTGACACACAGCCTCACTGACTCAGAACTTCACCATTGAAACGATGCCTCACAGGTGACATCAGCCTTATGACTGATATTACACTTCACACTGACCTCACAGCTTCCACAGTGACATCACATCCTCACTGTGATGTCACTGCATCACCACTGACATCCTAGCCTCACTGTGACATCAAAACTTCACCACAGACATCACAGCCTCACTCTCACACAACAGGCTCACCGCTGGCATCATAGCCTGACCAGTGAAATCATAATCTCACTATGACAACGTCCTCTCCATTGACAACTCAGCCTTATTGTAACACCATACCTTCACCACTGACATCTCAGACACATTGTGACTTCATGCCTTCACCATTGACATAACAGCCTCATGGTGACATCACAACCACACTTCTGACTTCACAGCCTCACAGTGTGATCATAGCCTCACTATTTCATCACAGAATCACTGTGACATCATAGCCACACTGTGACATCACAATCTCATCATATACTCACTGTGTTGTTACAACCTCTTCACTGATATCATAGGTTCACTATTATATTCAGCATCACCTCTGATGTCACACCCTAACCATGACATAACACCATCATTGTGACATCACAGATGCTCAGACATCACAAATTCATTGCCACTGACACAACAGCCTCACTGGTGACATCATAGCCTCACCTATGAAATCACAGTCCCACTGTGACATCACAGTCTCATGTTGACTTCAGAGTTCACATACATCATAGCCTCATTGTGACATCACAGTCTCGATGTGACACAACAGCCTCATAGTGACACAGCATCACCAAGAAATTCACAGCTTCACTATCATCTCATTGCCTCACTGTGTCAGTACAGCCTCAATGTGACATCACAGCCACACTGACATTATACCATACTCTGACATCACAGTGTTACTGTGAGGGCACAGCCTCACCACAGGTATACTGTGACATTATTTCCTCCACAATGGTATTGGCGTCATCACCAGTGACATCACAGCCTCACTGTGAAATCACAGCCTCACCTATGACATCACATCACAGTTCTCACTGTGATGGCACAAGCTCACAGTGTCATCAAGCTTTGCTGTGATTTAATAGCCTTACTGTGATATCACAACTAGACCTCTGAAATCAGAGCCACACTGTGCCATCACAGTCTCCAAAGTAACACCATAGCCACACTATGGCATCAAACACCACCTCACTGTCACATCACAGCCTTACCTCTGACATCACATCACAGCCTCATATGATGGCACAGCTTCACCATGGACATCCTAACCTCACTAGGAAATCAGTATAAGCACTGACCTCACAGCCACATTGTCATCTCATAGAATCATCACTGACATCAGAGCCTCAGTGTCATCACAGCCTCTCAGTGGTATAAAAGCCTCATGTAATATAATAGTCACACTTCTGAAATCACAGCCTCACTATGAAATCACAGTCTCATGGTGACATCACAGGCTCAACTCTGACAACATAGCTTCACTGTGGCATCACAACATACTTGTCACTTTACAGTGAGGCTGTAATATCTGTGTGAAGATTGATGTCACAATGAGGCAGTGATGTAACCTATGAAGCTGTAGTGTCACTGTTTATGATGTCAAAGGCTATGATGTCACTGCTGAGGCTGTCATGTCACTATGAGCCTGTGCTATCTCTGGTAAGGCTGTGGTGTCATGGTAAGGCTAGGTAGGATACCAGTGGTGAGGCTGTGATGTCACAGTGAAGCTGTGATGTCAGAAATGAGAGTATAATGCCACAGTGAGGCTGTGATATCACTGTGAAGCTGTGAGGTTACTGTGGAAGATGTGATGTCAGTGAGAAGGTGGATTTCATCATAAGGCTATGATGTAACAGGTGAGTCTATGATGTAACAGGTTAGACTGTGAGGTCAGAGTGAGGCTGTGAGGTCACTGTGAAGCTGTGATATCTGTGGGACAATTGATATCACAGTGAGGCAGTGATGTAACCTGTGAGGCTGTGGTGTTACTGTTTATGATGTCAAAGGCTATGATGTCACTGCTGAGGCTGTCATGTCACTGTGAGGCTGTGCTATCTGTGGTGAAGCTGTGGTGTCATCACAAGCCCCGGCAGGATACCAGTGGTGAGGCTGTGATGTCACAATGTGGCTGTGATGTCACCATGAGGCTGTGATGGCACAGTGAGGCTGTGAGGTAACAGTAGTTGTGAGGTCAATAGTTATGCTGTGATTTCAGTATTGAGATGAGGCTGTGATGGATGTCGCATTGACGATGTGATGTAACTGGTGAAGCTGTGATTCCATAGTGAGGTTATGATGTCACCATGAGACTGTGTTGTCACTGGCGAGGCTATAATATCACGGTGAGCCTATAATATCAGTGGTGAGGCTGTGATGTCACAGTGAGACTGTACTGGCACAGTGTGGCTGTGATGTCACAGTGAGGTGGTGATATCAGTAGTGACTGTGCTTTCACAGGAATACTTTGTCATTGGTGAGGTTGTATTGTCACTGGTGAGACTCTAATATCACAGTGAGTTTATTGTGTCAAATTGAGGCTGTGAGTCACAGTGAGACTATGATGTCAGAGTTGAAGCTTTATATCAGTGATGGTTTCATGGCACAGTATGGCTGTGATGTCACAATGAAACTGTGATGTCACTGTGAGGTTTTGATGTCACTAGGGAAGTTGTGATGTCACAGTGAGGTTATGATGTCAATAGTGACACAGGCTGATATAGGGAGGCTGCCATGTTTTAGTGAGCCTGTAAGGTCAGTGGTGAGGCTGTGGTTCCATGGTGAGGATAGGTAGGATATCAGTGCTCAGGGTGTGTTGTTGCATTGCGGCTACAATTTCAGAGGTGAGCCTGTGATGTGATGTGATAGTGAGGCTGTCATGTTACAGTGAGGCTATAACCTCAGAGGTGAGGCTGTGATGTGACAGAGAGGCTGTGTTTTCACCAGTGATGGTGTGATATCAGTGAGGTTGAGATGTTAGTGGAGTGAGACTGTGACATCACAGTGAGGATGTGATGTCTATGGTTAGGCTGTGATATCAAAATAAGGCTGGTGTGAGTGAAGAGGGTGTGATGTCACAGTGAGGTTGGCATGTCACTGGTGAGTCTGTAATGCTACTGTGGGGCTTTCATATCATTGTGTGGCTATGGTGACACTGTGAGCCAATGAGGTCACAGGAGATAGTGATGTCATGGTGGAGGCCGTGAGGTCACAATGATACTGTGATGTCAGTGACAAGGCTGATATCACAGTGAGGCTATAATGTCAGTGAAGATGCAGTGATGTCATATTAATTCTGTGATATCACAATGAGGCTACGTCAGAGGTGTATATGTGATTACACCATGATGCTATTATATCAGTGGCAAGGCTGATGTCACAGTGAGTTTGTGATGTCACAGGTGATCCTGCGATGTTAATGGGAATGTAGAGAGGTGAGTTTGAGGATGTGATGTTACAGTGAGGGTCTGATGTCAGGGATGATTATATGAGATGTCCAGTAAGGCTGTGACATCAGGATTGATGCTTGGATTTCACAGTAAGGTTAGGATGTCAGTGATGAGGCTGTGCAGTCACACTCAGACTGTGATGTCAGAGGAGAGGTTGTGATATCATTGTCAGGTTGTAATGTCACAGTGATGCTGTGAGGACAGTGTGAATATGATATCACAGTGAGCCTCTGATGAAACAGTGATGTTGTGATGTCACTGGAGTGGTTTGGATGGCATAGTGAGGCTGTGATGTTAGTGGTGAGGCTGATGTCACAATGAGGCAGTAATGTCATCTGGTGAAGGTGTGATGTTACAATAAGGCTGGAATGTCATGGTGAGAAAGATGTCATAGTGAGTCTATGATGTGGCTTGTGAGGCTATGATGTCAGTGGTGAACCTATTAGGTGACAGTGACACTGGTGAGTGAGGCTGTGATGAAAAAGGCTGAGTTGTCACTAATGTGGCAATGATGTCAGTGTTTGTCAGTGTTCTGACTAATGTCAGTGGCGATGCTGATGTCACAGGTGAGGCTGTGTTGTCACTGGTGGAGCTGAGATGTTATACTGAGGCTGTGATGCCACTGTGAATGTTGTATGACACTGTGGGCTGTGATGTCACCATGAGGTGATAACACTCTGGAAGCTATGATGTCTCAGTGAGGCTGTAATGTCAGTGATAAGAGTGATGCCAAATAAGCCTATGATGTAACAGGTGACCCTATGGTGTCAGTGCACATGTTGTGAGATCACTGTGAAGCTGTAATGTTGCAGTGAGGCTCTGATGTCAGGGCTGATTCTATGAGATGTCAGTGAGACTGTGAGGTCAGGGATGATGCTTGGGTTTCACAGAGATGTTAGGTCATCAGTGGTGAGTCTGTACAGTGACACTGAGGCTGTGATGTCAGAGGAGAGGCTGTGATGTCACTGTAAGGTGGTGATATTACCGTGAGGTTGACATATCAGAGTGAGGATGTGATATTAGAGGTGACAGACTATAACATCACAGTGATGAGGCTGAGATGTCACAGTGAGGGTGGTATGTAACTAGTGAGTCTGTGATACCACCATGAGGTTTTGATGTCACTGTGTGGCTGTGGTGTCACCGTGAGCCTGTGATATCACAGGGAGTTGGTAATGTTACAGGGGAGGCTGTGAGGCCACAGTGAGACTATGATGTCAATGGCAAAGCTGATGTCTCAGTGAGGCTCTGATGTCATTAGTGATACTGTGAAGTAACATTGAGGCTATGATGACACAGTGAGGCTGTACTGTCACAGTCAGGTTGCAATTCCACAGTGAGGCTGTGAGGACACAGTGTGGCTATGATGTCACAGTGAGGCTTTGTCAGAGGTGTGTATGATGCCACCATGAGGTTATTATGTCAGTCCCAAGACTGATGTCAAAGTGAGTTTGTGATGTCACAGTGAGGCTGTAATGGTATAATCAGGTTGTAATGTCACAATGAGCCTGTGACATCACAGAGAGGTTGTGAGGTCACTGTGGAAGATGTGGCAAGGCTGATTTCACCATGAGGTTATGATGTAACAGGTCAGTCTATGATGTAACAGGTTAGACAGTGAGGACAGAGTGAAGCTGTGAGGTCACAATGAGGCTGATATCTATGGGAACATTGATGTCACACTGAGTCAGTGATGTAACAAGTGAGGCTGTGCTGTCACTGTTTATGTCAAAATCTATGATACCAGTGCTGAGGCTGTCATCTCACTGTGACCCTCTATCTGTGGTGAGTCTGTGGTGTCAAAGTAAGGTTAGGTAGTATACCAGTGGTGAGGCTATGATGCCACAGTGTAGCTGTGATGTCACAGGGAGGTGTGATGACACAGTGAAACTATGAGGTCACTGTGGAAGATGTGATATCAGTGACAAGGCTGATTTCATCATGAGGCTATGATGGAACAGGTGAGTCTATGATGTAACAAATTAGACTGTGAGGTCACAGTGAGGCTGTGATGTCACAATGAGGTTATGTGTAACTGATATCACTGGTTGTGATATCACTGGGGAAGTTATGATGTCACAGTGAGATTGTCAATAGCGACAGTCAATAGCGACACTATAGTGTCACAGGGAGGCTGTCATGTTTCAGTGAGTCTTTGAGGTTGGTGGTGAAGCTGTGGTGCCATAGCGAGGCTAGGTAGGATGTCACTGATGAGGGTGTGATGTCTCATTGAGGCTATGATTTCAAGGGTGAGCCTGTGATGTCATAGTGAGGCTGTGATGAAACAGTGAAACTATAACATCAGAGTCAATGCTATGATATCACAGTTGGTCAATGATTTCAGAGGTGAGCCTGTGCTGTCATAGTGCAGCTGTCATGTCAGAGTGAGGCTATAACCTCAGAGATGAGGCTATGATGTTACAGTGAGGCCATTTTTCATCACAGTGAGGCTGTAATGTCAGTGGAGAATGATTATGACATCACAGTGAGGATGCGATTTCAGTGGTTAGGCTGTGATATAAGAATGAGGCTGATATGATTGATGAGAGTATGATGTCTCCGTGAGGCTTGCATATCACTAGTGAGGCTTTCATGCCACCATGAGGCTTTGAGGTCACTGTGTGGCTGTAGTGACACCATGAGCCCTTGATGTGACAGAGTTGGTAATGTCACATTGGAGGCTGCGAAGTCTCAATGAGACTGATTTCAATGGCAAGGCTGATGTCACAGTGAGGCTATGATGTCAGTGGTGATGTTGAAAATTCACATTGAGGCTGTGATGTCACAGTGAGGACATGTCAGAGGTGTGTATGTGATGTCACAATGAGACTATTATCTAAGTGGCAAGGCTGATGTTACAAAGAATTTGTGAAGTCACAGTGAGGTTGTGATGTTAATAGCAACACTGTGGGAGGCTTTCATGTTTCAGTGAGCATGCGAGCTCATTGGTAAGGCTGTGGTGTTATAGTGAAGGTTCATAGGATATCAGTGATAAGCCTGTGATGTCACAATGAGGACATTGTGTCACAGTGAGACTATAACCACAGAAGTGAGACTGTGAAATCACAATGAGGCTGTGATGTCAGTTGAGCGAGACTATGACATCACAGTGGTTAGTCTGTGATGTCATTATGAGACTGATGTGAGTGATGAGGGTATGATGTCGCAGTGAAACTGGCATTTCACTGGTGAGGCTGTGATGCCACCTGGAGATTTTGATGTCATCCTGTGGCTATCTATGGTGTTACCATGAGGCTATGATGTCACGGGGATTTGGTGATGTCATGGTGGAGCCTCTGAGATCACTGTGAGACTGTGATGTCAGTGGCAAGGATGATGGCACAGTGAGGCTGTGATGTCACAGTGAGGCTGTGATGTCACAGTGCAGCTGTGAGGTCATTGGTTAGACTGAGATTTCAGAAATGAGACTAATGTGAGAGATGAGGCTGATTATGTTGCATTGAAGATGTGATATAACTGGTGAGGCTGTAATGCCATAGTGAAGTTATGATGTCACCATGAGGCTGTGGTATCCCTGGAGCCTGTGATATCACAGTGAGCCTGTCAAATCAGTGGTGAGGTTGTGATGTCACAGTGAGACTGTGTTGCAAAGCTATGCTGTGATGTCACAGTGAGGTTGTTATGTCAGTAGTGACTGCTTTCACTTGCAGACTATGTCATACGTGAGACTATATTGTTACTGGTGAGCCTCTAAAGTCACAGTGACTTTATTGTGTCAAACTGAAGCTGTGATTTCAGAGTGGCTGTGACGTCACCATGAGGTTTTGATGTCACAGTGAGGCTGTGATGTTACAGAGAAGCTGTGATTTCTGAAGTGAGACAGCATTGAGAGAGGAAGCTGAAATGTTGCATTGATTGTGTGATATAACTGGTGAGATTGTGATGCCACAGTGAGATAATAATGTCACCACGAGGCTGTGGTATCCCTGGTGAGACTCTGTCATTGGTGAGGCTGTATTGTCACTGGTGAGGCTCTAATGTCACAGTGAGTTAATTGTGCCAAACAGGCTGTGATGTCACAGTGAAGCTATGATGTCAGAGTGGAAGCTTTATCTCACAGTGATGCATGGATTGCCCGCTATGGCTGTGATGTCACAATGAGGCTGTGATGTCACTGTAAGGTTGTGATGTCAGTAGTGACTATGCTTTCACACGGAGACTATGCAATTGGTGAGGCTGTATTGTCACTGGTGAGGCCGTAATGTCACATTGTTTATTGTGTCAAACCGTGGATGTGATGTCAAAGTGAGGCTATGATGTCAGAGGTGAAGATTTATGTCACATTGATGCTTTGATGCATGGTATGGCTGGGATGTTGCTATGAGGCTGTGATGTCACTGGAGAAGTTGTGATGTCACAGTGTGCAATGTCAATAACGACATTGTGGTGTCACAGGGAGGCTGTTATGTTTCAGTGAGCTGGGGAGGTCAGTGGTGAGGCCGTGGTGTCATAATGATGCTAGTGATCAGTGATGAGCGTGTGATGTTGCATTGATGTGATGATTTCATAGATGAGTCTGTCATGTCTTATTGAGGCTCTGATGTCACGGTGAGGCTCTAACCTCAGAGTTGAGGTTGTGATGTCACAATGAGGCTGTGTTGTTTCCAGTGATGCCATTATACCACAGTGAGGCTGTGATGTCAGTGGCGTGAGACTATGACATCACAGTAAGTATGTGATTTCAGTGGTTATGCTGTTATGTCAGAATGAGGCTGGAATGATGAGGGTGTGATGTCACAGTGAGGCTGGCATGTCACTGGTGAGACTGTGATGCCACCATGAGGCTTTGATATCACCATGTAGCTGTGGTGACACCATGAGCCAGTGATCATATGTAGTTGGTGATGGCACGGTGGAGGCTATGAGGTGACATTGAAACTGCGATATCAGTGTCAAGGTTGATGTCACAATGAGGCTATGATGTCAGTGGTGATGCTGTGATGTCACACTGAGGCTGTGATGTCACTGTAAAATTTGTATGTCACCGTGGGCTGCCATGAGGTGATATCACTTTGGAAGCTGTAATGTCACAGTGAGGCTGTGATGTCAGTGGCAAGACTGTTATGACAAGGAAGCTATGATGTGTCAGGCGAGCCTGTGGTGTCAGTGAGAAGGCTGTGAGGTCACTGTGAGTCTGTGATGTCACAATGAGGCTGTGATGACACTGCAATGTTGTGATGTCACTGGAGAGGTTATGATGGCACAGTGAGGCTGTGATATTAGTGGTGAAGCTGATGTCACAATGAGGCTGTGATGTCACTGGTCAAGGTGTATTGTCAAAATAAGGCTGGAATGTCAGTGGTGAGAAAGATTTCATAGTGAGTCTATGATGTCACTGGTGAAGCTCTGATATCAGTGGTGAATCTGTTATGTGATAGTGACATTGGTGAGGCTGTGATGTGAAAGGCTGTGTTGTCATTGGTATGGCAATAATGTCAGTGTTCTTCCTAATGTCAGTGGAAACGCTGATGTCACAGGTTAGTCTGTGCTGTCATTGGTGAGGCTGTGCTGTCACTGTGAGGCTATGATGTCACTGAGGCCTTTCATGTCACCGTGAAGTGATATCACTCTGGAACTGTGATGTCACAGTAAGGCTGTGATGTCAGTGGGAAGATTGATGTCACAATGAGGCTATGATGTCCAGACTCTGCAGAAATAAAGTATGGTTAACCTTTCCAAGACCTAGGGAAGTGCTTTCTGAAAGTGGAGGAAATACAGAATGGGTAGTAGAAAAAGATATTATAAATACCACCTAAGTCCCTGTAACTAGTTACAGAAATGAAGATTATAATTGCTATGAGTGTTCCTGGTCTTGACTGTCAGGAATAGACTTGTGCATGTGCACATACTCTAAGAAGATATTTATTTTAGGTAATGTAATATTAACCAATAGTTATGTGATGAAATGCTGTAATCTACATTGTGATATTGTATTAGGGGACACTAAACACTAAGAATTTCTCAAGGGGCATTGTCATTAATCTTGTAAAAATAATGCGTGTGCAGTTGTATGTGGATATCTATATTATGTTAGGCAGAATTATGAATCTTACAGTTTTTATCTGGAGATTTTTTAATGTGATTTGGTGTCAAGTTAACAAGCGGTGGAATTGTGATAGTTAAGCCTGGGTGTCAGCTTGACCACCCGATATAACTAAGATAGCTGAGACCACCTCTGAAAAGGATCAACTGAAAACACTTGATAGGATTGCACCCTAGATCCTATCAGAACCTCCAAAGCTCTCATAGATCCTCCCAATACTGCACCATATAAAAAGGAGCCACTAAAGAGAACAGATGCCTTATTGCAGCTGTGCTAGGAATCACTCTTCCTTCTGGCCACCTGATTTCTTTGACCCGCTAGACTTCCAGCCCTCCAAGTTGCTGTTGGCTAGTCTAAAGACTCTAGGAATTCTCCAGCATTCAGCCATTACCCACTTGACCACAAACTGAGCAGCAACCGACATCAATCATTGGACAACCTCGGCTACTGGTAGCCATCATTGGACTACCTTGCCCATACTGTAAGCCATCAAAATACATTCCCTATTTATATATATATATATGTATATATATATATATATATAATATATATATATACATATATATTCATTATCAATTCTTCATCTCTATAAAACCTGACTAATACACCGTGACACCACAGTGTTGCTATTGACATCACAATCTCACTGTGACATCACAACTTCCCCAGTGACATCACAACCTCACAGCAACATCAAAGCCTCATTATGATATCACAGCCATACCATGCCATCAAAGCATCGCTGTGACATAAAGCTTCACTCCTGACATCATAGACTCACTGTGACATCACAGGCTCAGTTTGACACAATAAACTCACTGTGACATTAGAGCCTCACCAGTGACAATACAGGCTCACCAATGACATAGTCTCCCTGTAAAAGCACAGTCACTACTGACATCACAACGTCACTGTGACATCACAACCTCACTGTGCCAGCACAGCCTTACTGTGACATCACAGCCTCTCCTCTGACAGCACAGTCTCAGTGTGCCCAGTCTCACCACTGACATCCGAAACTCATTGTGAAATCCAAGCATCACCTCTGACATCACTGCCTCACTGACATCTCATAGAATCAGCCCTGACATCACAGCCTCACTGCAATATCACAGCCTCATAGTGACCTCACAGCCTGCCCACTGCCCCCTCAGGTTCACCTGTTATATCATAGCCTCATTGTGACATCAGTCTTGCCACTGACATCACAGCCTCACTGTGACATCACAGCTTCCCGAGTGACATCATCTCATGGTGACATGACAGCCCACAGTGACATACAGCACTCACAGTGACATCATATCCTAACAGTGACATCACAGCCTCACTAGTAACAGCACAGTTTCACCTGTGATATCAGCATTACCACTGATATTAGTTAGAACACTGATATCACAGCCTCACCAGTGACATACCAGCCACACTGTGACATCATACCCTCCATAGTCACATCAGCTACATTCTGATATCATTGCCTAACCTCTGAAATCACATCCTTACTCTAATGTCATTGTATCATTCCAAAGACATCACAGCCTCACTCTGATATCATGGATTACTGGTGACAATGGACATTGCCTACAACACGACAATTGTGTCACGACAGTCTCACCTCTGACATGACAGCTACATTGTGACATCACAGGCTCTCCTATGAAATCATTGTCCAATAGTGACATCACAGCATAGACTCTGACATTATAGCCTCACTGCTTCATCACAGTCTCACTATGACATCACAGGCTCACCTCTGAAATCATGGCCTCAATATGACACCACACCCTCAACACTGACATCCTCCCTAGTCTCACTATGATACCACAGCCTCACTACTGACCTCACAGGCTCACTGGAACATGGCAGCCTCCCTTTGACACCACACTGTCTCTATTGACATCACAAATTCACTGAGACATCACAACTTCTCCAATGACATCAAAACCTCACAGTGACATCACAGCCTCTTTGAGACATCAGAGGAGAACTGTGCTTTCAAAGCATCTTATGACATAAAGCTTCAACTCTGATGTCATAGACACACTGTGACATCACAGCCTCAGTTTGAGACAATAAACTCACTGTGTCATTAGAGCCTCACCTGTGACAATAAAGCCTCACCAATGACATAGTCTCCATGTGAAAGCACAGTCACTACAGACATCTCAATCTCACTGTGATATTACAACCTCACTGTGACATGACAGACACACTGTGCCAACACCCCCTCACTGTGACATCACAGCCTCACCACTGATATGACTGGTTCAGAGTGACATCACAGCCTCACCTTTGACATCTAAGCCGCACTGTGACATCATAACATCAGTTTGACACAATAAACTCACTGCAACATTAGAGCCCACCACTGACATTCCAGCCTCACCAATGACATAATCTCCTGGAAAAAGCACACTCACTACTGATACCACAACCTCAGTGTGACATCACAATCTCACTGTGACATCACAGCCACACTGTGCCAGCACAGACTCATGGTGATGTCACAGCCTCAGCACTGACATGACTGGCTCACAGTGACATCACAGCCTTTCCTCTGACATCACAGCCTCAGTGTAAATGTATAGCCTCACAACTATCAAAACTGTCTGTGAAATGCAAACATTACCCTTGATGTCACAGCCTCACTGATATCTCATAGGCTCAGCCCTGACTTCAGAGCCTGACTGTGACATCACAGCCTCACAGTGACCTCACAGCCTGCCCACGGACACCACAAGCTCACCTGTTATTTCATAGCCTCATGCCACTGCCATTACAGCCTCACTGTGACATCACAGCTTCCAGAGTGATATCATCTCATGCTTACATGACAGCCCATAGTGACATACAACCTTCACAAAGACATCACAGACACAGTGTGACATCATGGCCTCACCAGTGACAGCACAGCCTCATCTGTGATATCAGTGTCACCACAGACATTAGTCAAAACACTGACATCACTGCCACAACAGTTACAACACAGCTGTTGACATCACAGCCTCACCAGTGTCACTGTCACATAATAAGTTCACCACTGATGTCATCATCTCACCAGTGACATCATAGACTCACTATGAAATCCTTGTCACCACTGATTTTCCAGCCTTATTGTGACATCACTACCTCTCTGTGATGTCACAGCAAACAGTGATATCATAGCTTCACAGTGATATCAAAGCCTGTCTGTAGCATTATACCCTAATTTCTGACATCACAGCCTGACTGTGATATAACAGGCTAACCTGTTGTAGTCCAAGCTGCAACCTCAAATCCAGGGGTCCACTCAACAAGGTGGGCAAGGCTTAGGCGAATGGAGGACAGGCACACAGGTTTCTTGGCTGAGTGAATCTGAACTTTTTATTAAAATTTTTAGTAGAGTTTATATACATTAGAAAATCAAATGTAATGGCCAGGGGATGTGACACCACACAGTTAGGGAAAACATCAAAGAAATCAAGGACCAAATTCTTTACAGGATTATGTAAAATGTATTCATTCTGGGTAACAATGGAAGAGCAGAGGTGACATACATTTTCTGTGTCAGAATAGACATGATGTCTCCAGGTAAAGTTAAAGTAGACATGACAGTTAGCTGCTAAATGCAAAGGGACAATGAATATTTCAAAGTAGATTTTCCCTGATTTATGTATAAACATTAAATGTGTGGGGGAGGGTCTGTAAACTATTTAGCCCTGTGAAAAACAACAGCAGCAAGAACAAAAAAGATGTAAGAACATACAAGAGGTCGACTCAAATTCCAGAGGGAGGAATCTTCCTGCCAAAGGCAAAACTTAATTTACATAGGGAGAGCCCCTAAGACCTAGCAATCGCCCATTTAGATGTTAATGTGTCACTCCCCAGCCAGCAGGCTTTAGGCCAGAGCATACAGTAACACTAAGGCAGGTAGTAACACTAAGGCCTGACTACTCCCTTATTTTCCTTATTTCTCTTATTTATATCAAATAATGTCATGTCCTTTTTCCAGAAATTGTTTCCTTGAAACAATATTCTGACATGCTGGATCTTGTCAAAACAGCATGGTTGGATAAGGACACACCACTAACCTCTGAAATCATAGCATCAGCTATGACACTACAGCCTCATCACTGACATCTCAGGCTCACGGTCACATAATGTGGAAATGTGCTGAATATATGTGAAAATGTGCTGATGTAGAAATGTGACGACCATATGTGAAAGGAATGTGACAACCATATGTGAAAGGAATGTGACAACTGTGATGACAAACTGTAATGTGAACTTCTATGGTGTCACACCTGCATCCCATTTACTTGCTGACCCTTCAGTTACCTCCCCCCACTTCTAATTACCACATCTGTGTCCTGTTTACACACTGACCTTTCGGTTGACCTCAACTTAACGATCTTGTAAATATGTGACCACCATGATGCACGAAGTAAATCTAAAGATAGAGCTTGCATGTACACCCGCCCCACCTTCTCCTATAAAAACCCTTAGAAAAACTAGCTCGGGGCCGCTCTGTTTTGCTGTACAGAGTGACCCCAGCGCACGTTGGATCAATAAGCCTCTTGCTTTTGCATGGACTCCTGGGTCTTCTAGTTCCTTTGGATACGGTCCCACAGCCCGTCGGAACTCCAGTTCCAATATCCTGGTGCATTGGCCGGGAACTGGGACCCTCCCCCGAAGGAATACAGGACACCAGGTCGAAGGAAATCTTGAGCTCACTGTGAGTGTTTGCTGTCTGTCTTGTCTGCCTCGCTCTGGTTGTTTAATCTTGTTCTTCCTGGGCTCTGAATTTTGGTGGCTGGGGCATTGTGGGTGCCGAGACCAGCATCTGTTGGCTGGGGCACTGTGGGTGCCGACACCAGCATCTGGTAGCCGGGGCACTGTTGGTGCTGAGACCGGTGTCTGGGCTATACCTGTAGAGAGGTGGGCAGATGTGCCTATGATACACCTCAAAGAGTACGGAGTATGCTCCAAACTCGGGAATAGCATTTGAGCTGGATGATCCAGCTATTCGGACAGGAGCCAGGGACATACGGCCCCCTGTCTCCGAGGTATTCTCTCCCAGGCTCACACGTGCTTGCTCTAGTGTGGAGAGCCTTTCAGGGAGATCTGTGTTTACAGCGTGTCTGATTGTTCTGTGTACTACGTTTTTCTGTCTTTGGTTTTGCTTTCATTTCAAGGGAGAAGTGGGGCAAACTGTTTCCACCCCTTTATCTCTGACTTTAGATCACTGCACTGAAGTTAAGGCTAGAGGACATAATTTGTCTGTGGATGTCAGGAAAGGAAACTGGCAGGTTTTCTGCTGCTCAGAGTGGCCAGCCTTCCAGACCGGTTGGCCTTCTGGGGGATGAAATTTATCACCCTCTGTTCTGATGAATGGCCCAATTTCTAGGGCAGCAAATGTTTGTTTTAAGAAAGCTTGATTTAAGCCTCTGCCCCCTGCACTAGGGGGACCATAAAAACTGTTCGTTGTTCTTTGTACTTTGCCTATGATGATAAAGGGTTATTCTAAAAAGTTCTAACTTCTTGGTATCCTACATTTCCTATATTATATGTTTTATGTTTCAAAATAACACAGCTATGGCCATTTCAAATTATTGCGCGCTTATAATTACATCTTGGGTTTTTTTTTTTTTTTTTGACTCTTTATTATTTGGCATGCTCAATTTAAATGCACGTGCACACTTAAGAACAACATAAAAGGCCTGAGTACGTACTGACCAAAATATTTTGTTTTATCTTGATTTCTATGAAGCTTCACAAAAGATGATATTGTGTTTTTACCTAGGATCTGATAACATCACTTTTGTAATTCCTTTAAAAGTTTGTTTACCAACACATCTAACAGCCAGAAAGGAAAACTGATTTCTGAGAAATTCATTGGAATTTCTTCATTCTCCTGGTGTGTATGAGCTCCATTCCTTGGGGACAAGTCTGCTTTCTAATGCTAGGTGTACTCCTGTGTTCTGCTACAATCTTGCTAACTTAATTTGGATATAATGTTTTTAAGATGAGTTCTACTGTTATTGCCTCTTTCATAGGACATTTCTTAAAGTATATCTAATGTGAAAACATTAGGAAACCATCAAGTAAGAAAAAAATATAAAAAATATATATAGTACTTAGATGTAAAGAAGGTTTATGGGATGAGTTATGTTACATAGAAGGTTAAAGTATGAGCAGGAGATTAATGAGTTGGTTACTTACAAAGAACGTTAAAGTATGTTGTGAAAGTTTGTGGAATGTTAGGTTTATGAGAAGACTGAAAATTAGAGATGATGGTTAAAAGAAATGTCATACATTATGCTTCTTCCATATTACAAAGGAAAGGACATTGAACCTCAGAAATTAAAAATTAAGAATTAAGCTTCATGTATTCAAATGTATTTCAATTGTTTGTTTTGATTAAATAAGAATTTGGTTACTAGGATCTGCAGCAACCCTGGCAGGGCTCTCATCCGCTCCCTGGGAAATGGGTTCCCAGAGAGCAGGGCTCTGCTCAGCATCAGACTAACAGGAGGAACCGAGGCCCCGCCCGATGATGCCACCTCAGCTGCAGGTTGGAGCAGACTCAAGGCCAGCTGTTAAACCAACCTCTACTCACCTTTTGGAGCAGGCCTATCCTGGAGGGGGAGGAAAAGGGCACCTGAAAATTGGGGGAGGGAATGTTTTAACCTCTGTATGAATGTGTGAGTGAGTGTCGGCCTGAGGTGGGAAACCTGTAACACCTCTGGCTCGAGTTTGTAGTCCCACGGCGAGATCCCTAAGATCTCTTAAAGCCACGGGATTCGATTGGGCCAGTTCTGCATTTTCATGGTGATAACATATGGTCTAGGATGGGATCGGATGGGATCGGATTAGAATCCAGTCGCAAGTCAGGAGACCGCTGAACCCATTATGGCCAAGTTATCACCCATGACTCTGCAAAGAATGTGGCCAGACTGGTACTTGAATGATCTCTCCTGGAGGGATTCCCAACCTTTGTCTGTCTGCGTCGTGTGGTGGGGAATCAATGTGACTCTAGCTCTTTGTCTACGTAGTACAGTGGGGATCAATGTGACTTTAGCTCTTGTTAGTCTATGGAAGGGAATTCCTAGAAATGTTCGCCCTGAAAGGAAAGACAATGACTATGCTGTTTAAATAGCATAGGGAATACAGGAAGCTTCAGGCATGTATGGACCATGGACTCTACCCTTTTAATGTCATCGGTGGGGCTCTGGTGGCATTGGGTGGAGCGCTGGCATCCCCTGACCATGCCACGGGCAGTGTCAGTAGATGTCTTTGCTGACAACACTGTATATATAGTGATTGGCAGAACTCTGCTTATCCATACATCCTTTCCTCAAGTCCAGATTCACTAAACTGATGCCAAAAGAGAGATTTCCCCTTCCTGTGTCCAGGAACTATATTTAAGCTATAATATATCCAACTAGAAAAACAATAGCAAACAAATGACAGAAAGTTAAGAGACTAAAGAGATCTATACCAAAAGTACTAGCTAGTAACTCAGGAGAAGCTTTGCCTCCTAATGTCCTCAAGACTAAGGTGAAACAGACAGGAATTTCATTTAGCTTCCATGTCAGCAAAACTTCTACAGATGAGGATAGCGCCCTCATCTGTAAGGGAGAGGTTGGCACCATCAGGAAGCTTTCATTTCTGTCTTGGAGGTAGAATCCTTTATTTCTGTTTGTCCTAGGACTTTAAAATAGGACAGGTGACCTAAGACAGTATAGAAAAAGGAGAGAAAAAGAAAAAGAACCAGAAAGCAAAGAAATCATATTGACATTTGCCTTAGGGGATAGATTAACCAGGCATCCCAAACAGATCAACCCAGGACCCCTCCCGACAGGGGAAAGGTGAAAAAGATGCTTTGAATATGACCAGACTGGGCGCTTTGAGATGGTTGTGAGTTCAGAAAGCTTTCATGTGGCCTATGTTCCAAACATGGGAACTTCCACTAGAAGAAAGATTGCCCCCGAACTCCAGGGCCCAGGGGTCGAGCACCCTGGTGGAGATCAATGTAATGGCCTGAAGCTCATAGCTTCCCTCTGATGGAAAAAGAGTTTACAACTGGTAACCAGTGAAAGCCCAAAATGCCAGGTTGAGCATCTCATGAGAACCTTGGGTTTAACATTGCAAATGGGAAGCCTCTTTGTTTCTATGTTAATGGACTAGGGAGCACAAAATTCTAGTGCTCAACTTCCTTCCTAGGCTTTTGTCAACTTTTGATTTTACTAAAATGTTAATGATCAGGGAAGTGACAGGTTCACCAGTCACAAAGTAACTACTGAGATTCCTGATATGCTTAATAGTAATGTTATTTTAGGCATTCCTTTGTTTACATGCCTGAATGCCCGAATATTCTAGGTTTAGGCTTAATAGAATAAAATATTTTAGCACTGTTATAAAGTCATCCGGGTGGTTCTGGTTTCAGATGCACCAAAGATATTAAAAAAAATCATGGATTACAGAAAATGCTAGATAACATATCACAAAAGTCTGCAGTTTAAAGGCCTTGAATGCTACATCCTTATCCAACCATTTCTGATGGATAAGATCCCAACCTGATAAGATATTATTTCAAGCAAACATTTTCTGGAGAAAAGATATGGCTTTATTTAGGAAAAATGAAAGGATGATATCATAGGAAAAAGTATTCTTTTAATAATTAATTATATTGCTTAAGCTCATGCTGGGACTTATAAAATGTTGGGCACACGTATAGTTAATTGTAAAATATGTTCCTTACTGAAATCAAAAGGAGCTCAATCCCTCTCTGTATATTTTAAAAAAAAATTGCAGTCTCTGTTACAACCATGTGGGCCCAGCCTCTTGGCTATCTGGTGGAGCATTATAGACTGGCTAGGTTTGGAACTCCAGGTGTTAGGGTAATGACTCATTAGCAAGCCAAAGCTGGCTTTTCATTTGAATCAGAGGAAGGGGCCTAAGATAATGCTCAGGGATCTGTAGAATTTTCCATGTAAAGGCATATGTTCTTTTACACTCCTTTAGAACGTGACCGTGGAGACTCAAACAGCTGCCAAAAAGAAGAGGGGGGTCTCCAGTATATAGATTAGCTTCTGGCTCTTACACCTTATAACATGATAAGCTTATTTGGTTTATCCCATGTGCCTTCCCAGTTACAATGGTTTATGTTGTAGGCTTAAGTTATCTGTTTTGTCTCCTTTAGATGACCTTAGATAGTCAAAACCTGGACTATCCCAGCATCATATAGATGAGGACTTAGATGAGGGCATCAGACCACTTCATCTCCACCATAGACTCAGCAGGAAGCAGTCAGAAAGAATCATCGACCCTTATCCCCAAAGTGGTCTGAGTTCTCAAATAGGTTTATGGGAAAATGAGGCAGGATTAGAGCAGCCATGCTGGGATGGGTCTCTTAAGGTCTTTAAAGGTCTTTGGAATTCCTAAAAGCCATCCACCACTGCTGGGATCACCATGAAGGAACACTACTGCTGAGGAAAATGAGACCAAGAAACATCCTCCCAATTTTAAGATTAAAATTCCACCAAAAAGAAAAAGGGGGAAATGTGGAAATGTGCTGAATATATGTGAAAATGTGCTGATGTAGAAATGTGACGACCATATGTGAAAGGAATGTGACTGTGATGACAAACTGTAATGTGAACTTTACTCGAACCTTGTATGGCGCCACACCTGCATCCCATTTACTTGCTGACCCTTCAGTTACCCCCCTACTTCTAATTACCACATCTGTGTCCTGTTTACACACTGACCTTTCGGTTGACCTCAACTTAACGATCTTGTAAATATGTGACCACCATGATGCACGAAGTAAATCTAAAGATAGAGCTTGCATGTACACCCGCCCCACCTTCCCCTATAAAAACCCTTAGAAAAACTAGCCCGGGGCCACTCTGTTTTGCTGTACAGAGTTACTCCAGCGTGCATTGGATCAGTAAACCTTTTGCTTTTGCATGGACTCCTGGGCCTCCTAGTTCCTTTGGATACGGTCCCACAGCTCGTCAGAACTCCAGTTCCAACAATAATAGCCTCAACAGAGACACCACAGCCCACTGTGCCATCAGAGCCACACCAGTAACATCCCAGCCTCACTGTGACATCGGAGCCTCATCACTGACATCAGCCTCACTTCTGACATCACAGCCTAACCACTGAAATCTCAGCTGAACTGTGATGCCATAGTCTATCACCACTGATATCACAGCATCACTGTGAACCTCATATTAACATCTCAGACTCATAGTGACATCAACCCTTCCTCCGACATCACAGTCTTAATATGGCATCAAAAACTCACAGTGACCTCAGAACCTTCCTTCTGACACCTCAGGCTCACCTGTTACATCATAGCCTCATTTTGGCATCAATCTTACCACTGATATTATAGTCTCACTGTGACATCACAATCTCATCAGTGACAGCACAGCTTCACCTGTGACATCATGTTGCCACTGACATTAGTCAGAACACTGACATCACTGCCACACCACTGACACTGTAGCCTTTTGCATCACAGCCTCACCAGTGTCACTGTCAAGTAAGAGTTTGACCATGGACATCATAGTCTGACCATTCACTTCATAGATTCAGTATGACATCTTTCTCACCACTGATATTCCAGCCTTATTGTGACATCACACCATCACCCCTGACATCAAAGCCTCATTGTGACATCAGACTCACCAAGAACACCACAGCCTCACTGTGCCAACCTAACCTCTCTGGTGACATCACAACATCACTGTGTCATCAGAGCCTCACTGTGACATCATAGCCACACTGTGTCCTCACTGTGACATCACAACCTGACAGTGACACCACAGCCTCATTGTGTCCTTACAGTCTAACCTGTGACATCATAGACTCACCTGTTGCATCATAGTCTCATGTTGAAATCAGCCCTGCCACTGACAGTGGCCTTACATCCTCGATATGACTTGACAATCCATCTGTGATATCACAGCCTCAAATAGACTTCATAGCTTCACTATGATATCATAGCCTCACTGTGGCATTTTAGTCTTATTTCTGACTTCACGGCCTCACTGTGGCATCACAGCCTCATCACTGGTAACCTACCTAGCCTTAACATGACAACATAGCCTCATCATAGAGAGCACAAGCTCGCAGTGACACCATAGCCTTTGACATAAACAGAGATACCACAGCCTCACATATTACATCACTGCCTCACTGTGACATCTTCCCACAAATATAATAGCTTGACAGTGACCTCACAGTGTCACTGTGACCTCACAGTCTAACCTGTTACATCATAGACTCACCTGTTCCATCATAGCCTCATAGTGAAATCAGCCTTGCCACAGACATCACATCTTCCACAGTGACTTCACAGCAACACTGTGACATCAGAGCCTCTCTGTGATGTCACAGCCTCATAGTGACATGACATCTTCATATTGATATCACAGCCTCACTGTGGCAATGCCTTAATTCTGACATCACATCCTCACTGTGACATCACTGACTCACCAGTGACATCAAAGCCTCACTGTGACATAACAAGCTGACCTCTAACAGGCTGACCTCTAACAGGCTGACCTCTAAAATCATAGCATCAGTGACACCACAGACATTTTGCCTATCCTCGCTATGACACCACAGCCTCATCACTGACATCTCATGCTCACGGTCACATGACAGCCTCAACAGTGACACCACAACCTAACTGTGGAATCACAGCCTTATCACTGACATGAGCCTCACTTCTGACATGATAGCTTAACCACTGAAATCTCAGCAGAACTGTGAGGTCATAGTCTATCACTATTGATATCACAGCCTCCCTGTGATATCACAACCTCACGATAACATCATGGCCTCACAGTGGCATCACAGCCTCTCTCTTTTACATCACAGCCACAGTGCAACTGCACAGCCTCACCATTGACATCCTAACCTCACTGTGAAATCCATGCATGATCCCTGATGTCACAGTCTCACTGATATCTCTTAGAATCAGTCCTGACTTCAGAACCTCACTGCGAAATCACAGCCTCACAGTGACCTCACAACCTGCCCACTGACAACACAGGCTCACCTGTTACATCATAGCTTCATTGTGACATCAGTCTTGCCACTGACATCAAAGCCTCATTGTAACATCACAGCTTCCAGAATAACAAGTCATGGTGACATGATAGTTTATAGTGACATATAACCTTCTCAGTGACATCACAGCCTCAGTGTGACATCATGGCATCACCAGTTACAGCACAGCTTCACCTGTGACATCAGTGTGGCCTCTGACATTAGTCAAAACACTGACATCACTGCCACACCAGTGAAAACACAGCCTTTGACATCACAGCCTCACTAGTGTCACTGCCATTTAATAGGTTCACTTCTGACATCATAGCCTCACCAATGACATCATAGACTCACTATGTCATCTTTCTCAACAGTGACATTCCAGCTTTATTGTGACATCACACATTCACCACTGACATCACAGCCACATTGTGCCTTCAGCCTCACCAAAAACGTCACAGTCTCACAGAGTTATTAAAACCACTCCAGTGACATCAAAACATCACTGGATTGTCAGAGCTTCACTGTGACATCATTGCCACATCGTGTCCACATAGCTTCACTGTTTACAACTTGACTGTGACATCACAGTCTCATTGCTTACAACTTGACTGTGACATCACAGTCTCATTGCTTACAACTTGACTGTGACATCACAGTCTCATTGTGACATCACAAACTCATTGTGACATCAGCCTTGACATTGACATAATAGCCTCATGGTGACATCACACACACCTCTAACATAGTCCCATTATGACATCAGCCTCAATGTGACATCACAGCATCACCTCTGACATCTTAGCCTCACTGTGACATCAGCCTTGCCACTGACATCATAGTCTCACTGTGACCTCACAGCCTCCACTGTGGCATCACCAACTCCCTGTGCCATCATAGGCTCATGGTGACACCACAGCCACATGGTGACATTAAAGACTTACATGGCATCGCAGGCTCACTGTGACATTACAGCCTCATCTCTGAGTTTATAGCCCCCACTGTTTCATCACAGCCTCACTATGACATCACAGGCTCACCTCTGAAATCATAGCCTCAATACGACATCACACCCTCATTACTGACATCCTGCCTAGACTCACTATGACACCATAGCCTCACCACTGACTTCACAGGCTCACTGAAACATGACAGCCTTCCTGTGACACCACAGTGTTGCTATTGACATCAGAAACTCCCTGTGACATCACAACTTACCCAGTGATATCATAGCCTCACAGTGACCTCACAGTCTCACTGTGACCTCACAGTATAACCTGTTGCCATCACATATTCCACAGTGAACTCACAGCCTCACTGTGACATCACAGCCTCAACAATGGTATCCTACCTAGCCTTACTATGACAAACTCACCACACATAGCACAGGGTCACAGTGGTGTGACATCCTCAACAATGATATCATAATCTTTAACATCATAAACAGTGACAGAACCACCTCACATGATACATCACTGTCTTATTGTGACATCAATCTTCCTACAGATATCACAGCCTTACAGTGATCTCAGAGCCTCACTGTGATCTCACAGTCCAACCTGTTCCATTCTACACTTACCAGATACATCATAGCCTCATGGTGAAATTATACTTGCCACTGACATCACATCTTCCACAGTGACCTCACAGACACACTTAACATCACAAACTCACTGTTATGTCACAGACTCATAGTGACATCAAAGTTTCAAAGTGATATCACAGCCTCACCTTGGAATCATAGCCTCATTTCTGACATCACAGCCTCAATGTGATATTACAGTTTCACCTCTGATTTGACAGCCTCACTGTGACATAACAGGGTAACCTCTGAAATCATAGCATCAGTGACACCACAGACATGCTGCCTAGCCTCTCTATGACACACAGCCTCATCACTGACATCTCAGGCTCCGTGGTCACATGACAGCCTCACTAGTGTCACCACAGCCTCACCGGTAACATCCCAGCCTCACTATGACATCTTAGCCTCATTACTGACATCAGTCCTCACTTTTGACATCACAGCCTAACAACTGAAATCACAGATGAACTGTGATGTCATAGTCTATCACCACTGATATCACAGCTTCACTGTGATATCACAACCTCATAGTAGCATTAGAGCCCCACAGTGACATCACAGCCTCTCCTCTGATATCACATCCTCAGTATGACACCACAGCTTCATCACTACCTTCCTAACCTTCACCACTAACATCACAACCTCACTGTGCCATCAAAAAACTCTGCAATGATATCACAACATCACTGTGTCATCAGAGCCTTTCTGTGGCATCATAGCCACACTGTGACCTCACGGCTTCACTATGACATTACAACCTGTCAGTGACATCACAGCCTTACTCTGACTTCACAAACTCTCTGTTACATCAGCCTTGCAACTGACACAATAACCTCATATTGACATCACATGCACACCCCTGACATAGCCTCACTGTTAAATCACAGCCTCAACGTGACTTCTCAACATCACCACTGACATTATAGTCTCACTGTGACATCAGCATTGCCACCAACATCACAATCTCACTGTGACCTCACAGCATGCACCATGACATCACCTACTCCCTCTGACATCATGGACTAATGGTGACTTCACAGACACAAGGTGACATCAAAGCCTCACTGTGGCATTACAGCCTCATAGTGACCTCACAACCTGCCCCTTGACACTACAGGCTCACATGTTACATCATAGGCTCATTGTGGCATCTTTCTTACCACTGACATCACAAACTCAGTGTGACAACACAGCTTCACGAGTGACAGCACAGCCACACCTGTGACATCAGTGTCACCACTGACATTAGTCAGAACACTGACATCACTGCAACAACAGTGACAACATAGCTGTTGACATCAAAGCCTCACCAGTGTCACTGTCAAGTAATAAGTTCACCATGAAATCATAGCCTTACCAGTGATATCAGAGCCTCATTGTGACATCAGCCTCACCATTGACATCACAGCCTCACTGTGCCATCAAAACCACTTCAGTGACATAACAACATCATTCTGTCCTCAGAGGCTCACTGTGACATCATAGCCACACTCTACTCAGAGCCTCACTCTGACATCACAAGCTAACCTTTCAAAACATAGTCTCAATGCGACATCACACCCTCATCATAACTAGCCTCAATATGGCACCACACCCTTGCCACTTATCTCACAGGCTCTCTAAAACACAACAGCCTCCCTGTGACACCACGGTGTTGCTATTGACATCACATCCTCACTGTGACATCACAAATTTTCTGTGACATCTGCCTTGCCTCTGACATAATTGACTCATGGTGACATCACATACATAACTCTGACATAGACTCACTGTAACATCACAGCCTAATCCCTGAAACCACAGCTGAACTGTGATGTCATAGTCTATCACCACTGATACCACAGTGATGCTTTGATGGCACAATATGATTGTCATGTCACAATGAGGCTATCATGTCACTGAAAGATTGTGATGTCACAGGGAAAGTTGTGATGTCACAGTGAAGTTGTGATGTCAATAGCAGCACTGTGTGGTGTTGCAGGGAAGATGTCATGTTTCAGTGAGCCTGTAAGGTCAGTGGTGAGGCTGGGGCATAATAGTGAGGCTAAGAAGGATGTCATTGATGAGGGTGTGATGTCGCATTGAGGGTATTATTTCAAGTGAGCCTATGATGTCATAGTAAGGCTAGGATGTCACAGTGAGGCTACAGCTTCAGAGTTGAGGCCGTGATATCACAGTAAAGCTGTGTTGTCAGTGGAGTGAGACTATGTGATCAGAGTGAGGATGTGATTTCAGTGGTTAATGGCTGTGATATCAGAATGAGTCTCATGAGTTATGATGGTATGATGTCACAGTTAGGATGGCTTGTCAATGGTGATGCTGTGATGTCACCAAGTGATTGTGGTTTCTATAATGAGCCCGTGAATGTCACAGGGAGTTGATGATGTCACAGTGGATATCACTGTAAGGCTGTGAGGTCACAGTGAGACTGTGATGTCAGTGGCAATGATGATGTAACAGTGATGCTATGATGTCAGTGATGATACTGTCATGTCACAGGGAGGCTGTGTTAAAGGTGTGTATGTTATGTCACCATGAGGCTATTATGTCAAGGGCAAGACTGATGTCACAGTAAGTTTGTGATGTCACAGTAAGGCATTGATGGCTCTGTCAGTTTGTAATGTCACAATGAGGTTCTGAGGACGCAGTGTGCTATGACGTCACAGTTAGGCTCTGATAACACAGTGCTATTGTGATGTGACTGGAGAGGTTTTGGTGGCAGAGTGAGGCTGTGTCATCACTGTTGAGACTGTAATGTGACCGTGAGCCAGAGATGTCACTTTTGAGATACTGTTGCGGTATTATAGCGAGGCTAGGTAAGATGTCCATGGTGTCACTGTTGCTATGATGATTTCAGAAGTTAGCCTGTTAGATCATATCGAGGCTATGATGTCAGAAGTGAGGCTGTGATGTCAGAAATGAGGCTATATTGCCACAGTGACCTGTGATATCACTGTGAGGTTGTGAGGTCACTGTGGAAGATGTCAGTAGTAAGGCTGATTTCACCAGGAGGCTATGATGTAACCCATATGTCTATGATGTAACAGGTTGGACTGTGAGGTCACAGTAAGGCTGTGAAGTCACTGTGAGTCTGTGATATCTGTGGAAAGATTGATGTCACAATGAGGTAGCGATGTAATATGAGGCTTTGGTGTCACTGTTTGATTTCACATGCTGTCACTGCTGAGGTTGTCACATCACTGTAACCCTGTGCTATCTGTGGTGAGGCTGTGGTATCATGGGAAGGTTAACTAGGATACCAGTTCTGAGGCTGTGTTGTCCCAGTGTGGCTGTGATGGAACAATGAGGCTGTGATGTCACAGTGACACTGTGGTGTCACAGTGATGCTGTGATGTCACAGTGCTGCTGTGAGGCCAGTGGTGAGGGTGTGTGTCACAGTGTGACTGTGATGTCACCGTGAGGCTGTGATGTCACACTGAGTCTGTGATGTCACAGTGCAGCTGTGAGGTCAGTGGTTAGGCTGTGATTTCAGAATTGAGACTAATGTGAAAGATGAGGCTGAGATGTCGCCTTGATGATGTGATATAACTGATGAGGCTGTGATGTCACAGTAAGTTTATGATGTCACCATGGCCCTGTTGTGTCACTGGGGAGGCTGTAATATCACGGTGAGCCTGTTCCGTCAATGGTGAGGTTATCATGTCACAGTGAGGCTATGTCATAGATGTGTATGTGATGTCACCATGAGGCGATTATGTCAGTGGTAAGGGTGATGTCACAGAGAGTTTGTGATGTCACAGTGCATCTATTATGTCAGTGGCCAGTTATAATGTCACACTAAGGCTGTGAGGACACAGTGAGGCTCTGATGACACAGAGATGGTGTGATGTCACTGGAGAGGTTTTGAGGGCACAGTGAGGCTGTGATGTTAGTGTTGAGGCTGATGTCAAAATGCAGCTGTGATGTTACTGTGAAGTTGTGATATACAGTGAGTCTGTGATATCAGTGGTGATGGATTATGGCATCACAGTTCAGCTGTGTTTTCAGTGGTTAGGCTGTGATGTCAGTAGTCAGGCTGATGTCAGTGATGAGGCTGAGATGTCACACTGAGACTGGAATGTTATTGGTGAGGCTGTGGTGCCACAGCAAGGCAGTGGTGTCACTTTTGAGCCTGTCATGTATCCATCATCCTGAGATGTCAGTGATGAGGCTGTGCTGTCATAGCGAGGCTAAGCAGGATGTCCATGGTGTCACTGTATGATTTCAGAGTTTAGCCTGTTATGTCATAGGGAGGCTTTGATGTCAGAGGTGAGGCTGTATTGTCACAGTAAGGGTGTGATGTCAGAAATGAGGCTATAATGCCACAGTGTGGCTGTGATATCACTGTGAAGCTGTGATGTCTCTGTGAGGCAGTAACATCACAGAGAGTTTGTGATGTCACAGTGAGGGTATGAGGTCACTGTGGAAGATGTGATGTCAGTGGCAATGGTGATTTATCCATGAGGCTATGATATAACAGGTGAATCTATGATGTAGAAGCTTAGGCTGTGAGGTCACAGTGAGGGTGTGAGGACACTGTGAGGCTATGATGTCTGTGAGAAGATTGATGTCTCAGTGAGTCAGTGATGTAACACGTGAGGCTCAGGTGTCACTGTTTATGATATAAAAGGCTCCAATGTCACTGTTGAGGCTGTCATGTCACTGTGAGCCTGTGCTAGCTACAGCTAGATAGGATACCAGTGGTGAGGCTGTGATGCCACAGTGAAATTATGATGTTGCCATGAGGCTGTGGTATCTCTGGTGAGCCTGTCAAATCAGTGGTGAGGTTGTGATGTCACAGTGAGGATGTGCTGGCACAGTGTGGCTATGATGTCACAGTGAGGTTGTGATTTCAATAGTTACTTTGCCTTCACAGGGAGACTATGTCTTTGGTGAGGCTATATTTTCGCTGGTGAGGATCTAATGTCACAGTGAGTTTATTGTGTCAAACTAAGGCTGTGATCCCAGTGAGGACATGATGTAAGAGGTCAAGCTTTATGTCACAGTGATGCTTTGATGGCACAATATGGCTGTGATTTCACAATGAGGATAGGATCTGAAGTTGTGATGTCATGGGGAAGTTATGATGTTACAGTGAGGTTGTGATATTGATAGCGACACTGTGGTATCACAGGAAGGCTGTCATGTTTCAGTAAGCCTGTGAGATCAGTGCTGAGGCTGTGTGGTCATAGTGAGGCTAGGTAGGATATCAGTGATGAGGATGTGATGCCGCATTGAGACTATGATTTCAGAGGTGAGCCTGTGATATCATAGTGAGGTTGTGATGAAACATGAGGCTGTAACGTCAGAATCGATGCTGTGGTGTCACAGTTGGGCAATGATTTCAGAGATGAGCCTGTGATGACATAGTGAGGCTGTCATGTCATAGTGAGGCAATAACCTCAGAGGTGAGGCAGTAATGTCACAGTGAGGCTGTGTTTTTACCAGTGATGCCATGACATCACAGAGAGTCTGTGATGTCAGTGGAGTGAGACTATGACATCAGAGTGAGGATGTGATTTCAGTGGTTAGGCTGTGATATCAGAATAAGGCTGATGTGAATGTTGAGGGTATGATGTCACAGTGAGGCTCACATGTCACTGGTTAGGCTGTGATGCCACCATGAGGCTTTGAAGTCACAGTGTGGTTATTATGTCACCATGAGGCTGTGATTTCACAGTGAGGCTGTGATGTCACAGTGCCACTGTGAGGTCAGTGGTTAGGATGTGATTTCGGAAGTGACCCTTATGTGAGAGATGAGGCAGAGATGTCACATTGATGATGTGATATAACTGGTGAGGCTGTTATGCCACAGTGAGGTTATGATGACACCATGTGGTATCACTGGTAAGGTTGCAATAGCACGGTGAGACTATAATATCAGTGGTGAGACTGTGCAGTCACACCGAGACTGTGCTGTCAGAGAGAGACTTTGATGTCCCTGTGAGCCTGTCATATCAGTAGTAAGGCTGTGATGTCACAATGAGTCTGTGCTGGCACAGTGAGGATGTGTTGTCACCATTGTTGCTATGTTATCACAGTGAGGCTGAGATGTCATTGGAGCAAGAGTATGACATCACAGTTAGGATGTGATTTCAATGGTGAGGCTGTGATATCAGAATTAGGCTGGTGTGAGAGATGAGGGTATGATGTCAGTGAGGCTGGCATGTCACTGGTGAGGCTCTGATTCCACTTTGAGGCTTTGATGTCACTGTGTGCATTGTGGACACTATGAGCCCGTGATGTCACAGGGAGATGGTGATGTCATGGTGGAGGCTGTGAGGTCACAGTGAGATTTTGATGTCACTGGCAAGGCTGATGTCACAGCGGGGTTATAATATCAATGGTGAAGTTGTGGTGTAACATTGAGGCTGTGATGTCATAGTGAAGCTATGTCAGAGGTGTGAATGTGATATCACCATGAGGCTGGTATGTCAGTGGCAAGGCTGATGTCACAGTGAGTTTATGATATCACAGTGATGCTGTGATGACCCCATCAGGTTGTAATCTCACAGTGAGACTGTGAGGACACAGTGTGTCTATGATGTCTCAGTGAGGCTCTGACAGCACAATGATGTTGTGATATCACTGGAGAGGTTTGGATGGCACAATGAAGATGTGATGTTGGTGGTGAGGCTGATGTCACAATGAGGCTATGATGTCACTGGTGAAGGGGTGATGTCACAATAAGGCTTGAATGTCAGTGGTGAGAAAGATATCTTAGTGAGTCTATGATGTCACTGGTAAGGGTATAATGTCAATGGTGAACCTATTACGTGACAGTGACACTGATGTGGCTGTGATGTCAAAGGCTGCATTGGCACTGTTGTGGCAGTTATGTAAGTGTTCTGACTAATGTCTGTGGTGACGCTGATGTCACAGGTGAGGCTATGCTGTCAGTAGTGAGGCTGTGATGCCACACTGAGGCTATGATGTCAATATGAAGGTTGTATGTCACTGTAGCCTGTCATGTCACCATGAAGTGATATTACTCTAAATGTTGTGATGACACAGGGTGGCTATGATGTCAGTGGCAAGATTGAGGCTATGATGTAACAGGTGAGCCTGTGGAGTCAGTGGATAGGTTGTGAATTGACTGTGAGGATGTGATGTTGCAGTGAGGCTCTAATGTCAGGGCTGATTCTATGAGATGTCAGTGAATCTGTGATGTCAGGGGGGATGCTTTGATTTCTCAGTGAGGTTAGGATTTCAGTGGTGAGGCTGTGTAGTCACACTGAGGCTTTGATGTCAGAGAAGAAGCTGTGATGTCACCATGAGGCTGTGATGTTAATGTGAGGATGTGATATCACAGTGAGGTTATGATATCAGTGGTAATTGAGTATAACATCACAAATTGGCTGAGATGTCAGTGGTTAGACTGTGATGTCAGAAGTCAGTCTGATGTCAGTTATGAGGCTCAGATTTCACAGTGAGGCTGGGATGTTACTGGTGAGGATCTAATGCTATGGCGTGGCTGTGGTGTAACTGTTGAGGCTGTCATGTGACTGTGAGCCTGAAATGTCATCGTTGAGGCTGTGATGTCATAGTGAGGCTAGGCAGGTTGTCCATGGTCTCATTGATGCTATGATTTCAGAGGTTAGTGGTGTGTCCTTATCCAACCATGCTGTTTTGACAAGGTCTAGCATGACAGAATATTGTTTCAAGGAAACAATTTCTGGATAAAGGACATTATGTTATTTGATTTAAATAAAAGAAATAAGGAAAACATGGGGATAGTCAGGCTTTGGTGATATTGCCTGCCTTAGTGTTACTGTCTGGTTCTAGCCTAAATCTAGCTGGCTGGGAAGTGACATATTAACATGTAAATGGGCAATTGCTAAATACTATGGAGTCTCCCTATGTAAATTAAGTTTTGTCTCTGGCAGGAGGATTCCTCCCTCTGGAATTTGAGTCTACCTCCTCTATGTTCTTACATCTTTTTTTGTTGTTGTTGTTTTTCTCAGGACTGGCTAGTTTACAGTCCCCCCTACACACATTTGATGTTTATACATAAACCAGGGAAAATCTACTTTGAAACATTTATTGTCCCTTTGCTTTTAGCAACTGAGTGTCATGCCTGCATTAACTCTACCTGGAGACATCAAGTCTGTGACAACACAGAAAATATATGCACCTCTGCTCTTCCTTTTATACCAGGAATGAATACATTTTACATAATCCTGTAAAGAATTTGGTCCTGGTTTTCTTTGATGTTTTCCCTATGGGTGTGGTGACATCTTCTGGCCTTACTCTGGATTTTTTAAAGTATATAAACTCTCCTAAAAATTTCAATAAAGAGTTCAGATTCACTCAGCCCAGAGAGCTGTCTGACTGTTCGTTTGCCAAAGCCTTGCCCACCTTGTTGAGGGGAGCCCTGGCTTCAAGGTTGCAGCTTGGACTGCAACATCTGGTTCCCAAACCTGCGACACTCGACTAGGTAAGTCTTTCCTTTTCTCTTTTTTTTTTTTTTGCTTTAAGGCTTTCAGGCAAGTTTAGGAACCCAACAGGGTGCAGAAGACCCCTAGGACCAAGTGGAGCCAAGCTAAGAAGATGGGTAAGGATAGGATTCTGTCAGGGCACAGAAAACTCCTCGATGAGAGTGGAGCTGAGTGAAGAAGATGGGTAAAAAAACATGGGCAATACTGAGTCTAAAGAAAGTAGACTCTTTGTTGGAATGACTAAGCAATTGATAAATGCATGAGGTGTTCATGTTCTTCTGAGCAGCTAAGAAATTTTTTTCATTTTGTACAAAAATGTTGTCCAGAGAAAGGAACCTTGGATCTAGAAACTTGGAAAAGATAGGAAAAGAGAGAAAAAAAAACTATTATCATGTTCATGGACCATGCATAAAAATTACAAAAGCTTAATTAAGCCTCAACATGTCATAACAGTAAGTTTAGAGGAGGAAGTGGACAATGATGTCCTGTTTTCCTCTGAAGAGAATGATTTAGGGAAAGAAGCAGACAGTGATGTCCTTTCTCCTTCTGAGGAGACTGATTAGAGAAAGAAGCAGCACCTCACAATAGTGAGGATGAGGCATATTTCTAAAGGCTTCAATGCTATTTCCCCTGAGAGCTCTAGGAAGCCTCCTACAAAGGAAGGCTTTCTTGGAGCAGTACAACAGGCTAGAAGAATGGAAAGTGAAGATCCCACATGGGATTCAAATCTAGAAGCTACAGAAATAGTTATAAAGCAATTGGCCTTTGAGAATACAAATACAATGTGCCAGGCTTTATTAAGATCAGTCAGACAACAAGAGTTTATGAGAAATTACATCAAAGTATGTATGGATGCCTCACTAGCCTATATGTAGGGAGTACAAATGTTAAAATGGTCAGGTGATATTAAATCAAAAAGTTTCCTGTCTTCTGTCAATCTCTCTTTTCCTTTTCCGTTATGGGGAAGAGGTGTTTTATCCTCAATGGAAATGGCTTCCTGATCCTGTAGAATCAAAACAAAAAATTTTAATTGGGGCCATTGTTACTTATTTTGCTAAAAAGATATAATGGAAATCAAAAGATTTCCTAACATCAAAAGATGTTAGATTCATGAAAACATTAAAAATTAGAGATGATGATTAAAGGAAAGAATGCCTTTGACATACAACTGTCCTAACCAGACCCAGGGCACTTTGGAGTCTCAGAGGTCTTTGTGTTTCTCCATCAGCAGGCTCAGCTCTGTGGATTCTCAAACATTTATTCTACGCAGTGGAAAATCATAAAGAGTCTCCCTGACAAGATGATAGCTCTCAGCCTACAGGAAAAAAGGAGTTGACATTGATACAGAATAAGTCAAAGAGCCAGATCCTTACCTGAAGGAGCCAGAAATGTTTCCTTCTAGGATGGACTCCTGACCCCTGTTTGGACTGACTCTGAGAGTTTTTCACAAACTGGACTTTAAAAGTTAACTGTTTTCCCACCATATACTAAAGAATTTTATTTTCAATTTAAAAATTCACTAGTGTGTACTCGCTACATGTTTTGCTTTTGATTCCTAAAAATGTATAATTTTCTGTTGAGTTTTGCTAATATTTATACCACCAATTGTATCTACTCTTTAATGGCTAATTATATTTCTCTTAACTTAGACACCAAGTTAAAATTTATATTTGGGGCAAAATTCAGACTCATTTAAACTCCAGAATAGAATTTAAAATGTTCTCATTAAAACTTCAGTTCCAACATCTTAAAAGTTCAATGTTTTTTAACTTTAAAAGGGTATTAAATCAGAATAAGTTAAATACTTTAAAACAAGTAAAACATTAAAACAGAAGGATCTGGATACAATAAGAAAACATATAAATTAAGATCAAAGTCCAGCAAATTACTGCATCCTGTACTTCAATGTCCATCTTCTGTTTCTCATCATGTAATCACGGTAGCTCAAAGATTTCAGGAATTCCCAGTCCGTGTTTGCAGCTCAAAGTTGTAAAAGCAGAGTTCCTTTAGTCCTCAGCATACATCCCATGGTTCTGGCATCTCCAATACTCTGGGTTCGCCTCTGCAACTATAAGCTTCATCTTCTCTTGCAGGACTCTGTGCCTGCCACTCAGTGCCAAGCTTTTCCTGCTTTCCATGAACCCCTCAAATCGTTCACCAAAACCAGTACCACCTGGTGGATGCTGCCAGACTCTGAAGTGAATTTGAAATGTAGCTTAGTCCACATGAGCCACTGCTATATCAAGCTTTATGGGCTGATGCTAGAAAAACCTTTGTTAGGCAGCCAAAAAATCAAAGGGCAAGATACAGCTTTAACTCCTTGGGCTTTCAACCCCTGAAGGAATTTGAGTTTTCAAACCATGAACTTGTCATATGGTGGTTTTCATGTCTTCCACCATGCAAGTCACTAGGTTTGCCTTCACTGATACTCATTTCTCCAACAGCAGCAGATATTCTGCTGCCTTCCCTTTGAACATCCAAACCTTTGAGGCTACCAACATAGCTCTCCTTTGTCAAGCAATGTCCTCTCCAGCAGGACCAGTTATTCGTGGGTCCGAGGAGGATCAAGCCTGGAGGGAACGATGGGCGAGAAAGAAAGAGGGAGACCAAGCAAAGTGTTGTCAAGATCTCGTTTATTCAGGGTTTGGGTGCAGCTTATATGCTCAGGCTGGAGGGGGAAGAGGGGCAAGAGAAAAGAGATAAGCATCGGTTGAGGCGTCTAGTGGTCACGACATCTGGCAGTTGCGATATCTGTCATCCGGACCTGGGACGTTTTTATGGTTCTTCTGGAATGTCCTGGTACACTGGGTCCCGGGGGCATATGTCAAACAAGTTTTATGAGTTCCTTTTGGCCTTTTAGTGACTCTGGTCTCTTACATATCCCCCTTTTCTATATAGTAAAGGAGGGGGGCAGCTAAACAGCTATTGAGCGAGGCAGGTTTGGGAAGAATATTTGTGTGTCCCGGAGCCGTTTTTGTGGCCGTTCCTGTCTTAGGTTCGACCTCATCGCCCCTAGCCTTCCCGTCATTGGGGTGGCTCTGTCATCTTCAGAGTTCCTGTCTTAGGTTGGTCTTAAGGGCCGAGGAAGTTGCCTGTCTTTGGAGCAGCCACCTGGGCTCAAAAACCTCCTCTTAAAGGCCCAAGGATGATACAGCTGTAGCTAGACCAGGTCTCAGAGGCCACATGTGGGGTTGATGCTGTTGATGACTGTCGATGGGACCAGTGTTGAAGGGGCAGCGGGCAGGACCTATATTATGAAGTAATCTCAAGAGAAGAGTGGTTAATAACATTCCACCATGAGACTTTATTAGCAGTAAGGGCAGAGAAGTTAAGCCTCTCAGTAGGTGCGTTTGTGAATGAGTTGTTGTAATAACGAAAAAAAGGGGGGGAAGCGTTGGTGGAGGGACGAATGAAGGGAACAGTCTCCAACTATCAGTATACAAGTTGAAAGGTTGTTGTGAAAGAGTGGTGAAAACCTGAATAATAGCAGTAAGTTCAACAAGTTGAGCGGAGGAGTGGGTGGTGGGAGATTGATACATAACTCCATTTATGGAGTAGGCAGCCATTCCGTTTGAAGACCCATCAGTGAAAACAAGGGTGGCGTCAGGGATGGGAGAGGCACGTGCAAGTTTAGGAAAAATGAAAGGAGTTTTTTGAAGGAATTGTAACAGGCGATGGGCTGGATAATGATTATCAATGTTTCCCTGAAAGGAAACACAGCTTATGGCCCATTCTGAATCATGTTGGGTGAGCCACTGGATCTGATGTGGGCTATAGGGAACAATTAAATGGTCAGGCTCTTTGCCAAACAGTTTTATTGAATGTTCTCGCCTGAGTTTAATTATTTGTGACACTAAGGTGAGATAGGTTGTCAGAACCCGACAGGGTGAAGCTGAAAGGTGGACCCAGTACAGGGGACGAGTTTGCCAGAATAATCCCGTAGGCGAAAAGGGTGTAGATAATATAAGAAAGTATAAAGGGAGGGTGGGGTTATAGTAGGAAGAAAATTGGTCATTAATAGCTTGTTCCACCAAGGAGAGAGCCTGTATGGCTTCAGGGGTGAGACGTCTGAGGGATAGAGGGTCAGAGTCTCCTTTTAATATATCAAAAAGTGGTTTTAATTCCCCTGTGTAATTTTTAAATAAGGTCTTAGCCAGTTAATATCACCCAATAGTCATTGAAAATCATTAAGGGTTAGTAATTTGTCTTTTCTTAATTAAAGTTTTTGAGAAATAACTTTATGGGGGAATAATTCAAACCCTAGAAATAAAAAGGGATGTTGAGTTTGTATTTTATCCGGGGAGATTTGAAGGCCAAGCTCTTTAAGAGCCCTGACTAACTTTTGTGAGAGGTCAGCTAGGGTGGATTCAGAAGGACCTGCCAGCAGAATGTCATCCATATAGTGAGTAATGTAGTGGTCGGGATGGGACAATCTAAAAGGATCAATAGCCCGGGTGACATATTTTTGGCAGAGGGTGGGACTGTTTGCCATGCCTTGGGGCAGGACTTGCCATTGGAAGCGAGGGGAGGGCCCGGTACAATTAGTGATGGGAAGGGTAAAGGCAAAGCATTTACAATCATCAGGGTGTAATGGAATGGAGAAAAAACAATCTTTTAGATCAATAACTATTTTGTGAAAACCTTTAGGTATAGCAACTGGGGATGGGAGGCCAGGTTGTAGAGCACCCATGGGTACCATTGTTTTATTAATGGCTTGGAGATCTTGGAGTAGCCGCCATTTCCCCAATGTTCTTTTTTGGATGACAAATATGGGGGTGTTCCATGGAGAGGTGGAGGGCTCAATATGTCCAGCGGCTAACTGTTCCTGCACCAACGTGAATGCCGCCTGTAATTTATGGGAGGGGAGGGCCCATTGGTCAATCCAGACAGGCAAATCTGATTTCCATGTAATTTCATCTGCCTCGAGTTCAGGAGGAGCAAGGGCCCTTATGAAAAATTTTCATATCCTAAACCAAAAGTGTTAGTTTTAACAGGAGGAAGAATGGGTAAGGGGTTGCCTTGGCCGTTTTTTCCAAGGCCCTGTCCAGGAAGATATCCTTGTGAGAGCATTTGTCGGGTAATTACCTCATTGGGGCTACACGTGATGACATTTAATTGTCCAAGAATATCACGACCCCAGAGGTTGACTGGGAGGCCAGGGACCACATATGGTTGTACAGTGTCATTGTTTCCCTCTTCATCTGACCAAGTAAAAACTTTGGAACTTTGTTGAGGATTAGAAATCTGTTCTATGCCCTATAAGTTGGTAAGGGATGTTGTCAAGGGCCAGTTAGGAGGCCAGTTTTTGGCTGAGATAACTAATGCATCAGCCCCTGTATCTATGAGGCCCTCAAAAGGTTTGCCATCTAACTTTAATTTAAGAAGGGATTTATTATCGGTTATTTGTCATATCTAATATACATCAGGAGAACTAAGGCCTTGATCATTATGACGTTTTGGAATAAATTTTTTGGAGTCTTTATTGATAAGGGGAAGCAAGATTAATTGGGCAATTTTTTGTTTAGCCATTATTTTAAGGGGTCCATTGTTAGAGTAGGCAAGGATTTTTATTTAACCTGTATAATTAGAATCTATAATCCCTGGATAAACATGGAGGCCTTTTAGGGTAGAATGGGTAAAGGGCCATATATGTCTGTGAGTAGGACTTGAACTGCCATATCAGGGGTTAATATTGAGTCGGTGGAGGGACTGAGGTCCAATCCTGTGTTGTTTGAGGTTGTTCTGTGGAAAGTGGAAATTTTATTGGCTGGGATGTTTTGGTTTGAGGGACGAACCTGATAGCTCCGGGGTTGAGTCCCTGAGTTGTCTGAGCTGGGGCCAGGGGCTGGCCCCTCTGGAAGTTTTTTGGCGGTAATGGGTTTCCCTGGGCATCAGCTTTTGAGCGACAATCAGAGGCCCAGTGTTTTCCTCTTTTGCATCGAGGGCAGGGTGTTGTAGGTGGTGGGTGGGAGGCCTTAGGCACCATAGAGTTTTTGAAAAACTGGCCAGGTTGTTTACAATTAAAGCAATTTTTGTCTTTGGTAAAATCTTTTAAGGCAACTCCTATGGCGATGCCCATAGCATGAGCCGAGCCAATGCCTGAACACAGTTTTATATAGTCAGAGATGTCACAGGACCGGTGAGGGTGGATAGCATCCTGACAAGCAGGATTGGCGTTCTCAAATGCTAAGTATTTTGCAAAAGCACTCTCGCTTTCACCCCCACTGAATAGCTGCTCAGCTGCGTCTGTGAGGCGGCTGATGAAATTACTATAAGGCTTATCGGGTCCCTGATGAAGTTTAGCCAAGGAGGTGGTAGCGGACTCTTTAGGGGGAAGCTGTTTCCATGCCTTGAGACCTGCATTTTGAATCTGAGACAGGAGGCCAGGAGGGAAACGTGTTTGAATTTCATTAGTTTCATATGGAGGGCGCCCCATAAGTCTATCTCTGGTCCAGTTTTTAGTCTTAGGCGTTTGAGAATTATGCTGGGCAATCTCTCTGCAATTTTCTGCAAACTCAGTTCTCCAAAGAACAAAATCACCGCCAGCTAGACAGGCATGGGCCAGATGATGCTAGTCATTTGGGACAAGCCAGCGCTCACTCAGGTTTTTTAGTAAAGCTACTGTAAATGGCGCTGTAGGGCCATAATTAGAAATTACCGCCTTCAAGTCTTTTAAATGTTTTAAACTTAGGCGGTGGTATTGTTGATTCTGGACCACCTGTGGGGTGTCCTAGGAGTCTGATTCCTCTGAGGGACTTTCTCCATCTCTCTGATTATCAGATTCATCCCCAGTATCAGTGATTTCTTCCCCTTGGAAAGAGGAAGGTTCTTGGGAATTTGTGGAAGCTTTGCTCCAGGTGACTGGGAAAAGTTGAAGGCTTTTAGAGGCTGTCTGGTGTTTTTTAGGGTTTGAATTTATAGAGGGAGACTGCGAAGTTTGACTTAATTCTAAATCTGTGGCAGGAAGCTCTTTTATCAGAGTGAGATGTTCCCTCTTTTGTTGGAGGAGTTTTAAGGAGGCTGATTGCTGAGAGAGCTCAGCTTTGGCTTGAGTGATAAGATCTAAGGAGTTGTCTGAAGGAAGAACAGGGGCGCAAAAGAGAGGAGCTGAAGCATAGGGGGGTGGGTAAGAATGGAAGGTTTTTTGAGGATGGCAGTTGGGTGTTTTACAGTTAGTAGCCTCATTGTTTGAGGAAGTTTTCTCATCAGGGGGTAGGGCATTATCATCAGAGCCTGGGTTAAGAATCTCTGGAATGTCTAATGAGGGGTAGAGAGGGCTGGGAGGGGACTCTAAGTGAGGGGAGTTGTCCAAGGGAGGGGGATCTGAAGGAGGAGCAGGCATATTAACAGCAATTGACTCGCAAGCCGAAGGGGGCCTGGAGCAACGTTGTAAAACTTTTTCTCCCTCTAAAATAACCTTTTGAATATCAGGAGATCTAGTATAAACCTGTATAATAACATTAATAAGATTTTAATATGCGAAGGTTTGGACCAGAACCTTTTCAGGGCCAAAGGTCCTATAGTAATCCTGTAAACAATTTCCAACTCTAAGCCAACGTTCTCAGACTTCTCTAGTTTTTACTCATGACCCCAGAATAAGCTTCCTGCTGCCCTTGAGAAGTTGGATTTTATGAGTAACCAAATTCCTGCTTAATCAAAACAGACAATTAAAATACATTTAAATACATGAAGCTTAATCTTAATCTCTAACTCCCGAGGCTCAATGTCTTCTATAGCAGAAAAGAAGCACAATGTATAACTTTTTTTTAACCATCTCTAGTTCTTAATCTGTTTATAAACCCAACATCTTATAAACCTTATTTAAAAACCTTTTATACATTTAAGTACCATACCTTTTTATTTATACCTTTTTTATCTTTTTTGATTTTTTTTTGTTTTAATATTAGATATCCTGTAAGAAAAGTTCTTTATATATATAGGAATTAACAGTAGACCCTGTCTTAAAAATCACTGTACTTGAATTAAATTTGTAAGATTATAACAGAACATAGGAGTATACTTGGAATTAGGAACCAGATTTTTTCCCAAGGAAGGGAGCTCATAATTTCTCAGAAACCAGTTTTATTTTTTGGCTGTTAAATACGTTAACATTACACATGTGAAAACAAAGTTTCCTAGGTAAAAACACATTATTTCTTTGTGAAACTTCATAAAAAGATATTTTAATCAGTACGTACTCAGGCCTTTGGATGGTAATTTTTAAGTGTGCACGTGCATTTAAATTGAGCATGCCAAATAATGAACAAAGTCAAAACCAAAAATGTGATTACAAGCGCGCAATAACCTAAAGTGGCCACTTTTTTTTTTGTTATGAAACATAAAATACACATATTCATAGGGAATTCAAATAGCCAAACAAGTTAGAACCTTTTAAAAGTAACTTTGTATGTCAGCCCCCCCCAGCTCCTCACTCTAGCCTGCCCTGGGACAGGTTTCTGTGAAGATGCATAGGAAGCGGGTTTTTTTTTGTTGTTGTTGTTAACTGTTTCCATCCTCCTTCTCCTCTATGAAGGGAACCATGAGGCATTTTCTCTCCCGGCAGCCATTTTTCCACACGCTGGGATCTCTCCCCAGCCTTCAAAGCCAGCAACTCTGCCCACAAACTTTTTTCACGCTGGGACAAGCGGACCGCTTTGCCCCCAAACATTTTGTTTTGCGCATGTGCACTACAGCCGGCGCCACCGCTGTGCGCCGCCATTAAATTCCTGAATTATATCGTTGATTAAGTTCCAGTAACTAAAAGTTTGAATGGGAATCGCCTCAGGCCCTTGTTCCAAAAGGAGCCGGTTTAAATTATGACCTACTTTAGTCCAAGTCCGGGGGGGTGAATCTCCGGACCCGTAATAACAATCCAGGGACAAGCTTCAGAAATGAAAGAAAAAAATGCTACTAAATCTTTTCATTTAACTCGAACTCCCCTTTCTCTAAGAGAGGACTTAATGTCCTTAATAAAGACAGCCTCTTTAGAAACATTTTGGCCCATCGCTGAGAATGAGACGAAGACGGATCACTTACCGGAGATGGCTTTCCCTTGTGAGCGGCAAGGGCGATCTCCTCTATGAATTCCACTGGAGACGGCTTTCCCTTGTGAGCGGTAAGGGCGGTCTCCTCTATGAGTGTGGGAGATGACTTTCCCTCGTGTGTGACAAGGGCGATCTCCTCTATGAACATCTGGTTCACGCGGCTGGGTCTCCGTCCAACTCGTGGTCCATGCCTTGAGCCCCACGTTTGGGTGCCACTTGTCCTGTCCAGCAGGACCAGTTATTCGTGGGTCCAAGGAGGATCGAGCCTGCAGGGAATGATGGGCGAGAAAGAAAGAGGGAGACCCAACAAAGAGTTGTCAAGATCTCGTTTATTCAGGGTTTGGGTGCGGCTTATATGCTCAGGCTGGAGGGGGAAGAGGGGCAAGGGAAAAGAGATAAGCATCGGGTATGTGGCAGTTGCGATATCTGCCATCTGGACCTGGGACATTTTTATGATTCTTCTGTAGGGTCCCGGGGGCATATGTCAAACAAATTTTATGAGTTCCTTTTGGCCTTTTAGTGACTCTGGTCTCTTACAAAGCAAACCAGTCCATCATCTTTAAATTCAGCTTTACCAAAATCTTTGTTCCCCTCATCACAAATTGGACCAAAACAATCCCTCTCAGCAATTGGCCCACTAAACTCTGAAGAATGGTATTTATAAATCCACAAAGTGAAAATTCTCAAGCATTTCCAATTTTGTCCAGCAAAACCATTCAAAAGCCACAAAGTCAATATAGTCATATTTATCAACAACACCCCACTTCCTGGGTACCAAATTCTATTGCAGTCAGCTGGCATGGTTGCTGATAAATGACCATTAAATGGCTTAAGGGAACAAGGGGTTTATTCTCTTATGATTTCTGGTTACAGTTCTTAATCCAGCTTGATGAGAGAGCATGCACCAACACCAGGGCTGAGGGAACTGGCCACACCATCATTGCATAATGGCTGAGACATGGACAATCCTTAACTTGCCAAACTAGCATGTCTGGCAAAGTATACAGAAAGATGCCAACTCTCTCCCAGCTTTCTGTAATTTATCCAGGGCCTAATCCCACCCACCATGGGCTGGGTCTTTCCTTTAGGTTTACTCTGGGCTTAACTCAACCATCAACTCTCTACAACTGTGCCCAGAGCTCAAACCCTCAACAGTCAAGTTGACACCTGTGCTTAACTATGATAACATCTTAAAAAAATCAAAGAGAGGAAATGCTGCATCCTTATCCAACCATGCTGTTTTGACAAGGTCCAGCATGACAGAATATTGTTTCAAGGAAACAATTTCTGGATAAAGGACATTATGTTATTTGATATAAATAAGAGAAATAAGGAAAATAAGGGGTTAGTTATGCCTTAGTGTTACTGCCTGCTTTAGTGTTACTGTCTTGTTCTGGCTTGAAGCCTGCTGGCTGGGGAGTGATACATTAACATCTAAATAGGGAATTGCTGGATCCTAGGGGCTCTTCCTATGTAAATTAAGTTTTGCCTTTGGCAGGAGGATTCCTCCCTCTAGAATTTGAGTCTACCTCCTGTATGTTCTTACATCTTTTTGTTGTTGTTGTTGTTTTTCTCAGGACTAGCTAGTTTACAGTCCCTCCCCACCACATTTGATATTTATACATAAACCAGGGAAAATCTACTTTGAAACATTCATTGTCCCTTTGCTTTTAGGAACTGAGTGTCATGCTTGCATTAACTCTACCTGGAGACATCATGTCTGTAACAACAAAGAAAATATATGTCACTTCTGCTCTTCCTTTTATACCAGGAATGAAAACATTTTACATAATCCTGTAAAGAATGTGGTCCTGGTTTTCTTTGATGTTTTCCCTATGGGTGTGGTGATATATCCCCTGGCCTTTACTGTGGATTTTCTAAAGTTTATAAACTCTGCTAAATACTTCAATAAAGAGTTCAGATTCACTCAGCCCAGAGAACTGTCTGACTGTCTTCCATTTGCCAAAGCCTTTCCCACCTTTCGAGGTGAGCCCTGGATTCGAGGTTGCAGCTTGGACTGCAACAGGTTAGCCTGTTATATTGCAGTAAGATTATGACTTCAGGGGTGATGCTTGGATTTCACAATGAGGTTAGGATGTCAGTGGTGAGGCTGTGCAGTCACACTGAGGCTGTGATATCAGAGGAGAGGGTGTGATGTTCCTGTGATGCTGTGATGTTAACATGAGCTTGTGATATCTCAGTGAGACTATGATATCAGTGGTGATAGATTATGACATCACAGTTCGGCTGACATTTCAGTGGTTAGGTTGTGAAGCTAGAAGTGAGGCTGGTGTTGTTGATGAGGCTGAAATGTCACAGTGAGGCTGGGATGTCACTGTTTAGGCTGTGATGCCATGGCATGGTTGTGGTGTCATTGTTGAGGCTATCACATGACTGTGAGCCTGAGATATCAGTGATGAGGCTGTAGTGTCATAGCAAGGCTAGGCAGGATGTTTGTTGTGTCACTGATGCTATGATTTCACAAGTTAGCCTGTTATGTCTCAATGAGGCTGTAATATCAGAGGTGAGGCTATGATATCACAGTGAGGCTGTGATATCAATTTTAAGTTGGCATGTCACTGTGAGGCTGCGATATCTGTGGGAAGACTGATGTCTTGGTGAGGCAGTGATGTAACATGTGAGGCTGTGGTGTCACTGATTAAGATGTCAAAGGCTATGATGTCACTGCTGAGGCTGTCACGTCAATGTGAGCCTGTGCTATGGGTGAGGCTGTGGTGTCATGGTAAGTCTATGTTCGATACCATTGATGAGGCTGTGATGTCTTAGTGGGGCTGAGATGTCATCACAAGGATATGATGTCACAATGAGGCTGTGATGTCACAGTGCATCTGTGAGACTGATGTGAGAGATGAGGATGAGATGTCCCATTGATGATGTGATATATCTGGTGAGGCTGTAATGCATCAGTGAGGTTGTGATGTCACAATGAGGCTATGGTCTCACTGGTAAGGCTGTAATATCACAGTGAGCCTGTCCAATCAGTAGTAGTGAGGCTGTGATTTCAGAGTGAGGCTGTGTTAGCACATTGTGGCTGAGGATGTGATTTCAGTGGTTATGTTGTGATATCAGAATGAGGCTGATGTGAGTGATGAGGGTACAATGGCAGAGTGAGACTCACATGTCACTGGTGAGGCTGTGATTCCACTCTGAGGCTTTGATGTCACCATGTGGATTTGGTGTTATCATGACGAAAGTTGGTGCTATCATGGGAGACTGTTAGGTCAGTGGCAAAAGTGATGTCAGAGGTAGGCTATGATATCATGGTAATGTTGTGATGTCACATTGAGGCTGTGATGTCACTGTAAGGTTGTAATGTCACAGTGAGTCTGTGAGGACACAGTGTGGCTATGACATCACAGTGAGGCTCTGATGACACAGCAATGTTGTGATGTCATTGGAGAGGTTTTGATGATACAATGAGGCTGTGATGTTAGTGGTGAAGCTGAGGTCACAATGAGTCTGTGATATCACTGTGGAAGGTGTGATTTCCCAATAAGGCTGCAATGTCAGTGGTGAGAAACATGTCATAGTGAGTGTATGATGTCACAGGTGATGCTCTGTTGTCAGTGGTGAACCTATTATGTGACAGTGACATTAGTAAGGCTGTGACATCAAAGACTATTGTGGCAATGATGTCAGTGTTCTGACTAATGTCCTTGGCAATGCTGATGTCACAGGTGAAGTTGTACTGTCACTGGTGAAGCTGTGATGTCACAGTGAGGCTGTGATGTCATAGTAAGGCTGTGATGTCAGAAGTGAGGCTGTGATGTCACAGTGAGGCTGTGATGTCAGAAATGAGGCTATAATGCCACAGTGATGATGTGATATCATTTTGAGGCTGTGACATCACAGAGAGGCTGTGATGCCACAGAGAGGTTGTGATGCCACAGTGAGCTGTGACTTCACTCTGAAAGGTGATGTGTGTGGCAATGCTGATTTTTACCATGATGTAACATGGTGTTATATATTGTAACTATGCAGCTATGATGTAACAGGTGAGTCTATCATGTAACAGGTTTGAATGTGTGGTCACAGTGAGGCTGTGAGGTCACAGTTAGGCTGTGATATCTGTGGGAATATTGATGTCACAATGAGGCAGTGATGTAACATGTGAGTCTGTGGTGTCACAGTTTATGATGTCAACTGCTGTCACTGCTGAGGCTGTCATGTCACAGTGAGTCTGTGCTATCTCTGGTGAGGCTGTGGTGTCTTAAGAAGGTTAAGTAGGATACCAGTGTTGAGTCTGTGATGAAACAGTGTCTGTGATATCACCATGAGGCTGTGATGTCACAGTGACATTGTAGTGTCACAGTGATACTGTGATGTCACAGTGCAACTGTAAGGGCAATGGTTATCCTCTGATTTCAGAGGTCAGACTGCTGTGAGAGATGAGGCTGAGATGAGGCTGACGATGTGATATAACTGGTGAGGCTGTGATGCCACAGTGTGGTTATTATGTCACCATGAAGCTGTGTTGTCACTGGTGAGGCCATAATATCACAGTTAGCCTGTTCTATCAGTGGTGATTCTGTCATGTCACAGTTAGGCTTGGTCAGAGGTGTTTATGTGATGTACCATGAGGCTATTATGTCAGTGGCAAGACTGATGTCACAGTCAGTTTGTAATGTCCCAGTGAGGCTGTGATGTCACTGTCAGATTGTAGCATCACAATGAGACTGTGAGGATATAGTGTAGCTATGATACATCAGTGAAGCTCTGATGACACAATGATGTGATATCACTGAAAAGGTTTGGGTGGCACAGTGAGACTGTGATGTTAGTGGTGATGCTGAGGTCACAATGTGGCTGTGATGTCACTAAAGGTGTGATGTCCCAATAAGGCTGGAATGTCAGTGGTGAGAAAGATGTCATACTGAGTCTATGATGTCACTGGTGAGGCTATGATATCAGTGTTGAAGGTATTATGTGACAGTAACCCTGGTGAGGCTGTGATGTGAAAGGCTGTATTATCACTTGTATGGCAGTGATGTCAGTGTTCTGACTAATGTAAGTGGCGATGCTATTGTCACAGGTGAGGCTGTGCTGTCACTGGTGAGGCTGTGATGTCACCCTGAAGGTTATATGTCACTGTGGGCTGTTAGGTGATATCATTCTGGAAGCTGTGATGTCACAGTCAGACTGTGATGTCAGTGGCAAGACTAATGTCACAATGAGGCTATAACATAAGAAGTGAGTTTGTGGTGTCAGTGGGCAGGTCGTGGGGTTCCTGTTAGGGTATGATGTTGCAGTGAGGCTCTGATTTCAGGGCTGATTCTATGAGATGTCCATGAGACTGTGACGTGAAATGTGATGCTTGGATTTCAGAGTGAAGTTAGGACATCAGTGATGAGGCTGTACAGTCACACTGAGGCTGTGATGTTAGAGGAAATGCTATGATGTCACTGTGAATCTGTGATGTTACCGTGAGGTTGCGATATCACAGTGATGCTGTGATATCACATGAGCCTGTGACATCACAGTTCAACTGAGATTTCAGCGGTTGGGTGTGATGTCAGAAGTGAGGCTGATGTTAGTGATGAAGCTCAGATGTCACAGTGAAGTTGGGATGTCAGAGGTGAGGCTGTGATGTCACAGTGAAGCTGTGATGTCAGAGTTGTGGTTGTACTGTCACTTTAGAGTCTGTCATGTGACCGTGAGCCTGAAGTGTCACTGATAAGTCTGTGGCGTCATAGAGAGGCCAGGCTGGATGTCTGTGGTGTCACTAATGCTATGATTTCAGAGGTTAGCCTGTAATGTCACAATGAGGCTGTGATGTCAGAGGTGAGGATGTGATGTCACAGTGACGCTATGATGTCAGATATGAGGGAATAATGCCACAGTGAGTCTGTGATGTCACTGTGATGCTGTGACATCACAGAGAGGTTGTGATGTCACAGTAAGTCTGTGAGGTCACTGTTAAAGAAGTAATGCCAGGGGCTGGAGAGGTGGCTCAGGGATTAAGCCTCTGCCTTGCAGGCAGAAGGTCCTGAGTTCAGATCCCAGACCCTGCATATAGACGCCGGGCAGAAGCGGGGGCAGCCAGCGTTTCTGGTCCTGGTAGGGCAGAGCCTGTGAATCTCGGGGCAGAGTAAAACAAGGAGGCGGTGGAGGCAGTCCATGGTGGTTCCCAAATTCACCCGTGGTTCTACACACACACACACATACATACACACATGCATGCACACGCACATTGAATAAATAAATTAAAAAAATTAAAGAATTTAAAAAAAAATAAAAGAAGTGATGCCAAAGATAAGGCTGATTTCACCATGATGTTATGATGTAACAGGTGAGACTATGATGTAACAGGTTAGGCTGTGAGGTCACAGTGAATCTGTGAGGTCATTGTGAGGCTGTGATATTTCTGGTAATATTGATGTCACAATGAAGGAATGATGCAAATGTGAGGCTGTGGTGCCACTATGATGTCCAAGGGTATGATATCACTGCTGAGGTTGTCTCATCACTGTGAGCTTGTGCTAGCTGTGGTGAGGCTGTGGGGCTGTGGTGTCATGGCAAGTCAGGTATAATACCACTGGTAAAGTTGTGATGTCACAATGTGGTTGTGATGACATCATGAGGCTGTAGTGTCACTGGGGATGCTGCAATATCACACTGTCCAATCAGTGGTGAGGCTGTGATGTCACAGTGATGCTCTGTTGGCACAGTGTGACTGTGATGTCACAATGAGGTTGTGATGTTACAGTGAGGTTGTTTATGTCAGTAGTGACTGTGCTTTCATAAGGAAACTATGTCATTGGTGAGACTGTATTGTCACTGGTTAAGCTCTAATGTCATGGTGAGTTTTTTGTGTCAAACTGAGGCTGATATGTCACAGGGAGGCTGTGAAGTAACATTGAGACTGTGATGTCACAGTGAGGCTATGTTAGAGGTATGATATGATGTCCCATGAGGCCATTATGTCAGCGGTATGGCTGATGTCACAGAGAATTTGTAATGTCATAGTGAGGCTGTGATGGCACTGTCAGTTTATAATTTCACAGTGAAGCTGTGAGTACACAGTGTGGTAATGATGTCACTGAGAGGCTCTGATGCTATAGTGATGCTGTGATATCACTGGAGAAGTTTGGATGGCACAGTGAGGCTGTGATGTCAGTGGTGAAGGTGTGATGTCACCATAAGGCTGGAGTGTCAGTGGTGAGAAAAATGTTATAGTGAGTCTATGATATCCCTGATTATTGCTGAATCCCCACCGGGATACTAGGGAAAGAGAAGGAATTCAGCAGCAGCATCATGGGCTTGAGGCAAGGGGGCAAGCAGGCACAGAGTCACCACCCAGAATCCAGAAGTCAGGCGAGAAGCAGCAGGCAGAGGGTGAGTTTGCTGCAGACTCACTATTGAGTGGCCCCATACTAACACCAACTCCAACAAACCTGAGCTTTATCAATTCCTGCCATTGTTGGTCCAGGATGTGCAATTCTTCCATCATTTCTGCCACTGTCGCCGCTCCACAGTCTACCCATTAGTGGCCCTGACCCATGGCAGGAGGTTTCCCATTTGCTAACATTTTCCGTTGTCTTTCTATCTCTTCTCTCTGTGAATTTATACATTACTGTTTCTTGAGAAAGCAATTAGTCACTTCCTCAGTGGAGGATCCTTTAAGGCTTGCTATGATGCCAAGGAGGATGTGAACAAAGGGTGCAGGAGGCATATGGCCTTCCTGGACTTCCCTCTTATGGGGCAGGAAGAGCACTCCCATCCAAATCTGTGTGTCCCAGACATTTTCTGGGGAAATCCAAGGAGCTAACATTAAAGCTTCCTCCCATAAATCTTCTAAGTCCTTTGGTTTCATTTTGATCCTATGTAAGTCTAGTAGAGAGTTAGGGGCAATCAGCTGGGGTGCCTTCTGATGGGGTGGTAAATTACCCATTATGGAGAGGAAGGTTCTTTAGTGAAGCAGAGATGACTAAGAGGTGAGCAGACAAGGTGAAAGAGAGCAGAAAATAAAAAGTAATGACTAGAACCAAGGTGAAAGTGAAAACAACTCTTGAAAGGGTAACCAATGTCTAAGGAGAGATCTACTGCAGGACATATGCAGAGGTGTTTGGGATCTAAGCGTCCTGTGCTTAGTAAGGAACTTAAAGGGCTCATTACTCCCCTGGGCCATATGCCCCCGGGTCAGGATTGACAGATTGATAGCTCTTTCTCGATTCAGTGAGTGGTGGTACATGGCCGTTTTTAGTTGGTGGAGTAATTTGTCTGGTTAATTCTGATAACGAACGAGACTCTGGCACTCCAACATGGGGTGGTGTCATCTTCCCTTTGGTGTAGATGAGACACGCAGTCTGGTAAAGTTCAGTGAGTGGCCCCTTTGGTTTTGTGTTCCTATGCTTATGGTGCTTGAAGTTGAGCAGATGCCCCCCTTCCCCTTTCCCTGTTGTCCATCATTGCTCTCTTAAGGTTAGGAATGCATAACCATCATAACGCATAATTCATCACCACTATGATGTAACTGGTGAACCTATTACATGACTGTCACTGGTGAGGCTATGATGTCAAATGTTATGTTGTCACTGGTGTGGCAATGATGACAGTGTTCTGACTTATGTCAGTGATGACACTGATGTCACAGGTGAGGCTGTGCAGTCCCTCATGAGGCCATGATTTCACACTGAGTCTGTGGTGTCACAGTGAAGATTGTATGTCACTGTGGGCTGTCATGTCACCATTAAGTGATATCACTCTGGACGCTGTGATGCCACAGTAAGGCTGTTAGGTTACTGTGGAAGATGTGAGGTCAATAGCAAGGCTGATTTCACCATGAGGCTATGATGTAAAAGGTGAGTCTATGATGTCACAGGTTAGATTGTGAGGTCAGAATGAGTCTGTGAGGTCACCGTGAGGCTGTGATATCTGTGAGAATATTGATGTCACAATGCAGCAGTGATGTAACATGTGAGGCTGTGGTGTCACTGTTTATGATGTCAAAGTCTATGATGTCATTGCTGAGGCTGTCACATCACTGTGCTATCTGTGGTGAGGCTGTGGTGTTATGGTAAGGCTAGGTAGAATACCAGTGCCTAGCCTGTGAGTCTGTGATGTCACCATTTGGCTGTGATGTCACAATGCAGCTGTGAGATCAGTGGTTAGGCTGTGATTTCAGAAGTGAGACTGATGTGATAGATGAGGCTGAGATGTTGCATTGATGGTATGATATAACAATTGAGGTTGTGATTCCACAGTGAAGTTATAATGTTACCATGAGGATGTCATGTCCCTTGTGAGGCTGTGATATAACGGTGAGCCTGTCCTATCAGTGGTGAGGCTGTGATGTCATAGTGAGGCTGTGTAGGCACAGTGTGGCTGTGATGTCACATTGAGCTTGTGATATCACAGTGAGGTTTGATATCAGTAGTGATAGACTATGATATAATTTTGGTTGAGATTTCAGTTTCTAGCCTGTAATGTCATACTGAGGGTGTGATGAAACAGTGAGGCTATAATGTCAGAGTCAATTCTGTGATGTCACAATTGGGCAATAATCTCAGAGGTGAGCCTGTTATGTCATAGTGAGGTTGTCATGTCACAGTGAGGCTATAATTTCAGAGGTGAGGCTTTGTTGTAACAGTGAGGCTGTGTATTCCCCAGTGGTGCTGATATCACAGTGAGGCTGTGATGTCAGTAGACCAAGACTATGACATCATAGTGAGGATGTGATTTCAGTGGTTAGGCTATGATATTAGAATGAGGCTGATATGAGTAATGAGGGTATTATGTCACAATGAGGCTGTGATGTCACTGTTGAGGCTGTGATGCCACCATGATGTTTGATGTCACAGTGTGACTGTGGTGTCACCGTGAGCCTGTCATGTCACAGGGAGTTTGTGATGTCACGATGGAAGCTGTGAAGTCATGGTGAGACTGTGATGTCAGTGGCAAGGCTGGTCACAGTGAGTTTGTGATGTTACATTGAGGCTGTTATAGCACTCTCAGGTTGTAATGTAACAGAAAGGCTGTGAGGACACAGTGTGGCTATGATGTCACAGTGAGGCTCTAAAGACAAAGTGATTTTGTGATGTCACTGGAGAGTTTTTGATGGCACAGTGAAGCTATAATGATCCTGATGAGGCTGATATCACAATAAGGCTGGAATGTCAGTGGTGAAGGTATGATGTCACAATAATGCTGGAATGTCAGTGGTGAGAAAGATGTCATAGTGAGTCTATGATGTCACTGGTGAGGCTATGATGTCAGTGGTGAACCTATTAGGTGACAGTGGCACTGGTGAGGCTGTAATGCCAAAGACTGTGTTGTCACTGGTGTGGCAGTCATGTCAATGTTCTGACAATGTCAGTGGTGACACTGAAGTCACAGGTGAGGGTGTGATTTCAGTGATAAGACTGATGCCACAATGAGGCTATAATGTAACAGGCAAGCCTGTGGTGTCTGTGGGCAGGCTGTGAGGTCAGTGTTAGGCTGTGATGCCACCATGAAGTTTTGTTGTTTCCATCTGTCTGTGGTGTAACCATGAACCTATGATGTCACAGGGAGTTGGTAATGTCACGGTGGAGGCTGTGAGTTCCCAGTGAGACTGTGATGTCAGTGGTAAGAGTGATGTCACAATGAGGCTACATTGTAATATTTGAACCTGTGGTGTTAGCAGTTAGGCTGAAGGTCGCTATGAGGTTGTAATGCCATTGTGAGATTTAATGTCAACATGTGGCTCTGGTGTCACAGTGAGCCCATAATGTCACAGGGAGTTGGTGATGTCATGGTGGAGGCAGTGAGATAACAGTGAGACTGTTATGTCAGTGGCAAGGCTGATGTCACAGTAAGGCTATTAGGGCAGTGGTGATGCTGTGATGTCACCTCGATGCTGTGATGTCACAGTGAGACTATGTCAGAGGAGTGTATGTGATGTTACCAGGAGACTATTATGTCAGTGGCAAGGCTGATGTCATGGTGAGTTTGTGATGTCACAGTGAGGCTGTTATGGCACTGTCATGTTGTAATGTCACAGTGAGGTTGTGAGGACACAGGAGGTTATGATGTCACGATGAGACTGTTGTGTTACTAGTGAGGCTGTAATATCATGGTGAGCCTATCATATCAGTGGCGAGGCTGTAATGTCACAATGAGGCTGGGACATCAAGGGTGATGCTTGCATTTCACAGTGAAGTTAGGATGTCGGTAGTGAGGTGGAGTCACACTGAGGCTATGATGTCAAAGGAGACGCTGTGATGTCACTGCAAGCCTGTCATATAAGGGGGAGGCTGTGATGTTACAACGAGGTTCTGCTGACACAGTGTGGCTGTGATGTCACAGTGATGTTGTGATATTATGGTGAGGTTGAGATATCAGCGAGGCTGTGATATCAGTCATGATAGAGTATGACATCTGTGTTTGGCTGAGATTTCAGTCATAGGCTGTTATGTCAGAAGTCATTCTGATGTCAGTGATGAGGCTGAGATGTCACAATGAGGCTGGGATGTAACTGGTGAGGCTGTGATGCAGCAGCGAGGCTGTGGTATCATTGTTGAGGCTGTCATGTGACCATGAGTCTGAGATATCAGTGATGAGGCTGTGGTGTCATAGGCTAGGCAGGATGTCCATCATGTCACTGATGCTATGATTTCAGAGGTTAACCTGTTATGTCACAGTGAAGCTATGTTGTCAGAAGTGGGGCTGTGATATCACAGTGAGGTTGTGATATCACAGGAAAGGCTGGGATGTCATAGTTAGATTGTGATGTCACACTGAAGCTGTGATTTCACTGTGAAGTTTGTACACCATTGTGGGTTGTCATTTCACCATGAGGTGATATCACTCTGGAACCTGTGTGTCACAATGAGGTTGTGATGTCATTAGCAAAACTGTTGTCACAATGAGGCTATTATGTAACAAGTGAGCTTGTGATGTCATTGGGCAGGCTGTTAAGTCTCTGTGAGACAGTGATATGCAGTGAGACTCTGATGTCAGGACTGATTCTATAAGATGTCCATGAGGCTGTGACATCAGGGGTGATGCTCGGATTTCCCAGTGAGTTTAGGATGTTCATAGTGAGGCTATGCAGTCACACTGAGGCTGTGATGTCAGAGGAGAGGCTATGATGTCACTGTGATTCAGTGATGCTACCATGAGGTTGTGATATCACAATAAGGCTGTGATATCAATGGTGATAGACTATGACATCACAGTGCAGCTGAGATTTCAGTGGTTAGGCTGTGATATGTTAAGTGTAGCTGATGTCAGTGATAAGGCACAGGTATCACAGTGAGCCTGGGATATTACTGGTGAGGCTGTAATCCCATAGCGAGTCTGTAGTGTCACTGTTGAGGCTGTCATGTGACTGTTAGCCTGAGAGGTCAGTGAGGAGACGGTGGTGTCATAGTGAGGCTAGGTTGGATATCAATGGTGTCACTGATGCTATGATTACAGAGGTTAGCCTGTTAGGTTATAGTGAGTCTGTGATGTCAGAGGTGAGGCTGTGATGTCAGAAATGAGGCAATAATGCCACAGTGAGGCTGTCATGACAGTATTAGGCTGTGATATCAGAGAGAGATTGTGATGTTACTGTGAGGCTTTGAGGTCACTGTGAAAGATGTGATGTCAGTGCAAGGCTGATTTCACCATGAGGCTATGATGTAACAAGTGAGTCTATGATGTAACAGGTTAGACTGATGTCACAGTGAGGATGTGATGTAACAGGTTAGACTGTGATGTCATAGTGAGGCTGTGATGTCACAGTGCAGCAGTAAGGTCAGTTGTTAGGCTGTGATTTCAGAAGTGAGACTGATGTGAGAGATGATGCTGAGATTTCACATTGATAATGAGATAGAACTCATGAGGCTGTGATGCCACAGTGATGTTATGATGTCATCATGAGGCTGTGGTGTCATTGGTGAGGCTGTGATAGCACAGTGAGCCTGTGTTATCAGTGGTGAAGCTGTGATATCACCTTGAATCTGTGCTAGCACAGTGTAGCTGTGATGTGATGTTGTGATATTATGGGTGACTGTGCTTTCACAGAGAGACTATGTCATTGGTGAGGCTCTATTGTCACTGGTGAGGCTCTAATGTCCCAGGGAGTTTATTGTGTTAACCTGAGACTGTGCTATCACAATGAGGCTATAATGATAGAAGTCAAACTATATATCAAGTGATGCTTTGAGGGCACGGTATGGCTGTGATGTCACAATGAGGCTGTGATGTCACTGTGAAGGTGTGAAGTCACTGGGGAAGTTGTGTAGTCACAGTGAAGTTGTGATGTCAATAGCGACACTGTGGTGTCACAGGGAGGCTATAATGATTCAGTGAGCCTGTGAGGTCAGTGGTGAGGCTGTAGTGCCATAGTGAGGCTAGGTAGGATATCAGTGATGAAGATGTGATGTCGCATTGAGGGTGTTATTTCAAAAGTGAGCCTGTGATGTCATAGTGAGGCTGTGATAAAACAGTGAGGCTATAAGAGATATAGCTTTGATGTTATAGTGTGGCTGTGATGTCACCATGAGGCTGTGATATCACAGTGAGGCAGTGATGTCACAGTGGAGTTGTGAAGTTAGTGGTTAGGCTGTGATTTCAGAAGTGAGGCTGTTATATCACAGTGAGGCAGTGATGTCACAGTGGAGTTGTGAAGTTAGTGGTTAGGCTGTGATTTCAGAAGTGAGACTGATGTAACAGATGAAGCCGAGATGTCATATTGATAATGTGATATAACTGGTGAGGCTGTGAGGCCACAGTGAGATTATGATGTCACCATGTGGCTGTCGAATTCCTGGTGAGGATGTAATATAACAGGTGATGTCAGTGAGGTTGTGATGTCACGGTAAGGTTGTGATGTCATATACTTACGCTTCTGACATCATAAGCTCACTGTGACATCACAGCCACAGTGACCTCAAAGCCTGCCCACTGACAACACAAGATTACTTGTTACATTATAGTCTCTTTGTGGCATCAGTCTTACCAGTGATATCACAGCATCATGTGACATCACAGCCTCATCATTGACAGCACAACCTCAACTGTGACATCAGTGTCACCACTGATATTAGTAAGAATGCTGACATCATTTCCACACAAGTGACAACACATCCTCACCACTGACCTCACAGGCTCACTAAAACATGACAGCCTCCTTGTGACACCACAGTGTCACTATTTACATCACAACCTCATCATGACATCATAACTTCTCTGGTGATATCACAACCTTACAGTGACATCACAGCCTCATTGTGACATCATAGCCAAACCATGCAATGAAAGCATCATTGTGACATAAAGCTTCACCTTTTACATCATAACCTCACTGAGACACCACAGATAGCACAGGCTCACAGTGACATATCATCAGCAGTGACATCATACACAGTGACATCACACACTGTGACATCACAGACTCACTGCTACATCACTGCCTCATTGTGACATCAGTCTTCCACAAATATCACAGCCTCACAGTAACCTCACAGTCTCAATGATATCTCACAGTCTGCTTCAGTTCTGAAATCACAGCCTGACCACTGACCTCACAACTGCACTGTGACATCACAGCCTCAAGGTAACTTCACAGACTCTGCAACATCACACAATCACCACTGACAGCATAGATTCACTGTGATATCACCCTTGCCACTGTCACAGTCTCACTCTGAACTCACAGCTTCCACCATGACATCACCCTGTGACATCACAGGGGCAAGGTGACACCACAACCAAACAGTGGAATCACAGCCTAACTGTGATGCTACAGCCTCAACTCTGAGGGTATAGTCTCACTGTGACATCATAGTTTCACTATTACATCACAGGGTCACCTCTGAAATTATTGCCTACCTGTGACATCACAGGAACAATTCTGATGTTATAACCTCAGTTTCATCACAGCCTCACTATGACATCATAGACTCACCTCTGAAATTATACCCTCAACGCAGCATCCAACCCTCATCATTGATATCTTACCTAGACTCACTATGGCACCACAGCCTCACCACTGACCTTACAGCCTCAATGAAACATGACGACCTCCCTCTGACACCACAGTGTTGCTATTGACACCATAACCTCGCTGTGACATCACACCTTCCCCAGTGACATCTTAACCTCACAGTGACATCACGGCATCACTGGTGACTACACAGCCTCAATGTGACAACACAGAATCATCACTGACATCATAGCCTCACTGTAACATCAATCTTGCCACTGACATCACAGTCTCACTGTGAACTCAGTCTCCACCGTGACTTCACCAATTCCCTGTAACATCATGGCATCAAGGTCATACCACAGGCACACAGTGACATAAAGCCTCAATGTGACATCACAGCCTCACTTGGTCATTATAGGCTCATAGTAACATCACAGCTTCATAGTGAAATCACAGCCTCACTGTGGCATTATAGCCTCATTTCTAATATCATCACCTCACCAGTGACAGCAAAGCCTCACCAGTAATATCAACATCACCACGGACATTAATCAGAACACTGACATCACTGCCATACCAGTGATAACAAAGCCTTTGACATCACAGCCTTGCCAGTGTCACTGTCATGTAATAGGTTCTTCCCTGACATCAAAACCTTACCAGTGATATCATAGACTCACTATGACATCTTTCTCACCACTGTTATTTCAGACTTCTTGTGGCATCACATCTACAGTGACATCAAAAACATCACTCTGTCATCAGAGCCTCACTGTGACTTCATAGGCACACTGTGTCCTACAGCCTCCCTGAGATATTTACAACACTGTGATATCACAATCTGTGACATCAGCCTTGCCTCTTACATGAAAGCCTCATGGTGACATCAAATACACACCACTGACATAGCCTCACTATGAATTCTCAGCCTCAATTGGACAACACAGCATCAACAATGACATCATAGCCTCATTGTGACATCAAGCCTCAGTTTGAAACAATAAACTCAGTGTGACATTAGAGTCTCCAGTGATAACACAGAATCCACAATGACATAGTCTCCCTGTGAAGGCACAATCACTACTGACATCACAACATCACTCTGCTATCACAACTTCACTGTGACATCACAACCACACTGTACCAACACACCTCACTGTGACATCACAGTCTCACCACTGATAGCACTGTCTCACCATGATATTACAGCCTCACCAGTGACACCACATCCTCATTTTGACATCATAAAATCATAGTGGCATCACAGTCTCACAAGTTATATCACATCATCAATGCAACATCTCAGCCTCACCTCTCACATCAGTCTCACATCTGAAATTACAGCCTAACCACTGACTTCACAGATGCACTGTGACATCACAGCCTCACGGTGACATCACAGCCACACTGTGACCACAGAGCCTCACCACTGGTATCCTACCTAGCCTTATTAGGACACCATAACCTCACCACAGAGAGCACAGGTTCAGAGTGACATATCAGCATCACTAGTGACATCATAGCCTTTGACGTCATAAGTAGTGACACCACATCCTCATATGTTACATCACTGCCTCATTGTGACATCAATCTTCCCACAGAAATCACAGCATCACAGAGACCTCACAATCTAGCCTCTTTAAAAAAATTTTTTTATTATTGATTCAATTGTGCATGTGTGCGTGCGTACATGTGTGCGTGTGTGTGTGCGTGTGTGTGTGTGTGTGTGTAGAACCACGGACGAATTCGGGACCCACTATGGACACCTCCACCTCCTCCTTGTTTACTCTGCCTCGGGATTCACAGGCTCCGCCCTACCAGGGTCAGAAACGCAGGCCACCCTCCGCTTCTGCCCAGAGTCTATATGTAGGGTCTAGGACCTGAACTCAGGACCTTCTGCCTGCAAGGCAGAGGCTTAACCCCTGAGCCACCTCTCCAGCTCTACAGTCTAACCTCTTACATCATAGACTCACCTGTTACATCATAGTCTCAAGGTGAAATTTTCTATAGTGACTTCACAGCCTCACTGTGATATCACAATCTCTCTGTGATGTCAGAGCCTCATAGCGACATCACAGCTTAACTGTGATATCACAGCCTCACTGTAACATAACAGACTACCCTCTGAAATCATTGTATCAGTGACACGACAGACATCCTGCCTAGATTGGCTATAACACCACAGCCTCATTACTGATATCTCAGGCTCATGGTCACATTACAGCCTCAACTGTGACAACACAGCCTCGCTGTGCCATCACAGCCACACTAGTAACATTCCAGTCTCCCTGTGACATCTCAGCCTCATCACTGTCATCAGCCTCACTTCTTACATCACAACTTAACTACTGAAATCTCAGCCAAACTGTGATGTTATAGTTTATCATCATTTATTTCTCAGCCTAACTGTGACATCACTATCTCACAGTAACATCACAGCCCCACCGAGACATCACAGCCTCTCCTGTGACATCACAGCCTCAGTGTGACTGCACAGCCTCACCTATGATGTTATAGCCTGTGTCATCAGAGCCACAATATGACATCACAGGCTCACTTCTGAAATCATAGACTCAATGCAATATCACACCCTCGTCACTGACATCCTACCTAGTCTCACTATGGCACTACAGCTTCACCACTGACCTCATAGCCTCACTGAAACATGACAGTCTCTCTGTGACACCACAGTGTGGCTATTGACATCACAGCCTCAGTCTGACACAATAAACTCACTGTAACACTAGAGCCTCACCAGTGACAATACAGCCTCACCAATCGCATAGTCTCCCTGTGATAGCATAGGAACCGATGACATCACAACATCACCGTGACATCACAGCCACACTATGCCAGTAGAGCTTTAAGGTGACATCACAGCTTCACAACTGATATGCCATGGTCACAGTGATGTCACAGCCTCTCTTCTGACATCACAGCCTCAGTGGGGCTGCAAAGCCTCACAACTGGCATCAAAACCTCACTGTGACATCACAGCCACATTGTGCCAACATAGCCTCATTGTGACATCACAACCTCACCACTGATATGACATGCTCACCATGATATGACAGCCTCACCAGTGACACCACAGCCTCATGGTGTCATCATAACTTCACTGTGGCATCACAGCCTCACTAGTTATATTACATTGTCAATGTGACATTTCAGCCTCACCTCTCACTTCAATTTCACTTCTGAAATCACAGCTTAACCACTGACCTCACAGCTTAACTGTGACATCACAGGTTCAGTGTGATATCACAGCCTTACTGTAACTTCTCAGGTTCACTGTGACATCTCAGTCTCACAACTGGTATCCTACCTAGTCTTACTAAGACACCATAGCCTCACCACAGAGAGCACAGGCTCATAGTGACATGACAGCCTCAGCAGTGACATCATAGTCTTTGATTTCAGAAAGTGACACCATAGCGTCACATGTTGTATCACTGTCTCATTGTGACATCAATCTTCCCACAGATATCACAGCCTCACAGTGACCTTATAGCCTCACTGTGACCTCACAATCTAAGCTGTTACATCATAGAATCATGGTGAAATCAGCATTGCCACTAACTTGACATCACAGCTTTATAGTGATATCACAGCCTCATTGTGGTATTATAGCGTTATATCTGATATCACAGCCTCACGGTGACATCATAGCCTCACCTCTGACATCACAGCGTACTGTGACATAACAGGCTAACCTCTGAAATCATAGTATCAGTGACACTTTGGGCATCCTGTTTAGCCTTGCTATGACACCACAGCCTCTTTACTAACATCTCAAGCTCACAGTCATGTGACAGCCTCAACAGTGACATCACAGCCATGCTTTGGCATCAAAGTCTCACCAATAACATCCCAGACTCACTGTGACATGTCAGTCTTATCACTGACATCAGTCTCTACTTCTGACATCACAGTCTAACCACTGAAATCTGAGCCAAACTGTGATGTCATAGTCTATCACCACTGATATCATAGCCTCACTGTGATATCACAACATCATGATAACATCACAGCCTCACAGACAACACTGTGACAGCCTCAGTGTGACTACGCATCCTCACCACTGATGTCCTAACCTCACTGTGCAATTGTAGCACAGCCTCGCTGTGACATAATAGGCTCACCTATTGCAGTCCAAGATGTAACCATGAATCCAGGGTCCCCTTGACAAGGTGGGCAAGGCTTTGGTGAATGGAGGACAGACAGACAACTCTCTGGGTTGAATGAATCTGAACCCTTTATTGAAATTTTTAGCAGAGTTTATATACTTAGAAAATTGAGAGTAAAGCCAGAGTATGTGTCACCATGCCGTAGGGAAAACATCAAAGAAAACTAGGACCAAATTCTTTACAGGATTAGGCAAAACTTAATTTACATAGGGAGAGTCCTAATACCTAGCAACATTTTTCTCACTACTGACATTCCTCATCACAACTTCACCAGTGGCATCACAGCCTCACTATCCCATCAAAACCTCTTTAGTGATATCACAGCCTCACTGTGACATCAATACTTCTTCAGGGACATCACAACATCACTGTGTTGTCAGAGCCTCACTTGGACATCAAAGCCACACTTTGTGCTCTCAGCCTCACTGTGACGTTCCAACTTGACAGTGCCATCACAGCCTCACTGTGACATCACAAACTATCTGTGACATTAGCCTTGCCACTGACATAATAGCCTCATGGAGACATCACATACATACCTCTGACATCTCCTCACTGTGAAACCACAGCCTTAATGTGACATACAGCTTCAACACTGACATTATAACCTCACTGTGACATCAGCCTTGCCACCAACACCACAGTGTTACTGTGACATCACAGACTCCATTGTGACATCTCCAACTGTCTGTGACATCATGGGCTCATGGTGACACCACAGCCAGACAGGGAAATCAAAGCCTCATGGTGGCATCACATCCTAACTGTGAACTCACAGATTTCCCACTGACATCACAGGGTCACCTGTTACATCATAGCCTCACAGTGGCATCATTCTTACCATGAAATCAGAACCTCACTGTGATATCACAGCCTCACCTGTGACAGCACAGCTTTACCTGAGACATCAGCATTACCACTGATATTAGTCAAAACACACACCACTGCCACACCAGTGACAACACAGCCTTTAGCATCACAGCATCACCAGTGTCACTATCACATAATAGGTTCACCATTGACATCATAGCCTCACCGGGGACATCTTAAACCCACTATGACATCTTTATCACTACTGAAATTCCAGCCTTATCGTGACATCACACCTTCACCAGTGACATCACAACCTATTGTGACATTAGACTCAATTCACATAATAACCTCTCCAATGACATCACAACATCACTGTGTCATCAGAGATTCATTGTGACATTACAACCTGATAGTGCCATTACAGCCTCATTGTGACATCACAGCATCACCACTGATATGATAGTGTCACCGTGATATTACAGCCTCAGCAATGACAATACAACCTTATGGTGACAGCATAACCTCATTGTGGCATCACAGCCTAACCAGTTATATCACATTGTCAATGCGACATCTCAGCTTCAACACTCACATCAGTCTCACTTCTGGAATCACAGCCTATCCACAGATCTCACAGCTGCACTATGACATCACAGCCTCATGGTGACATCACAGCCTCACTGTGACTTCACAGCCTCGTCACTGGCATCAGCCCCACTTCTGACATCACAGCCTAACCACCGAAATCTCAGCTGAACTCTGATAGAGTGGTAATATAGACTATTACCACTGATATCATGGCCTCACTGTGATATCATAATCTCACTGTGACATCAGCTTTGCCACTGGCATAATTTCCTGATGGGGTCATCAAATACACACCTCTGACATACCCTCACTGTGACATCACAGTCTCAATGTGACATCACAGCATCACCACTGACAACATAGCCTCACTAGAACATCAGCCTCATCACTGACATCACAGTCTCACTGTCACCTCACAGCCTCCACTGTTACATCACAAAATCCTTGTGACATCATGGGATCACTGTGACACCACAGCCACATGGTGACCTCACAGCCTCAAGGTGGCATCACAGCCTCACTGTGACATGACTGCCTCAACTCTGATGTTATTGCCTCACTGTGACATCACAGCCTCACCATGAAATGACAGGCTCACCTCTGAAATCATTGCCTGCCGCAGACCAGAGTCGCGGCCTCAAGACCAGAGCTCCCTGGGACCGGGCGGAGAATAGAACATATACAGCTCCTTCTTGTCCGAGTGCATCCTGAACCCGTTTATTGAAACTTTCGTGACAACTTTTATACAGAAAATTTTTGGGTAAAGAATGTTGCATACACAATAGATAATCAGCAAAATCACCTTCAGGGTGGACCCTTTTTTCAAGAACCTAACCCATTGCTTCAGGGCAAAGGCACTTAATGGAATTATTCTCTTATCTAATCTATAATGCTTCACCAGATAGCTATGGGGCTGAGCCCACATTCTAACAGAGACTGCTTTTTTAAAATACATAGAGGCAGAATGATCTCCTTTTGATTTTAGCAAGGAACATATTTTACAATTAACTATAGGAGTCCCCAACACCCCAGCATGAGCTTTTGCTATTGTCCTCTCCAGGTTGATACTCTCGGTCAGCCAGGTCGACATAGGCACCAGGCATGGCAGTAGGTTATAACTTGGGAAAATATATGCAGCTCATGTAGTGTCTACTATCCAAGCTTAAACCACATCTCTAAGGGGAGCCTTGACTTGGATATTCAAGGCCCATAAGCTATAGCTGGTTCTGTCGATGGAGCACTATAGCTGGTTCTGTCGATGGAGTTAAGTGAAGAAAACACTTAAGCAATATAATTATTAAAAGAATAACTTCTATAATAACTTCCTTCTATTCCTTTAATAGTAATGTTGCTTATGTCTTCCTTTGAGGAATTCCAGAAGCGTATTGCCATCAGTTAGATGACCCATCTGTGAACCATGCATATTCCAAACCTGACGTCCAGTCAGGCCCCATATGCCAAGGGTGTCTCTTTTGGGGCAGAGGCGATCATTGGTGGGAGTGCACTCGAATGGTCCATCTCTGTAATTTCTCATAAGAGTGCTGTTTGGGGTAGGAAAGACATGGCCCCCTTTGCTTTTGACATGGATTCTCCCAGTTTGGATTGCAAATACCATCTCCAGGGGCAGTCTTGGCATCTAGACTTTCTGGCATGATGGTCTCTTCCTTGGCCTTCAGCCAGAGTAAGAGGGTATCACAGTTTCTTTTAAGGTTCTAGTGGACTGAGAGCATAGTCTTGTACTTCTGGAATTTCTGAGTTAATACATAGGTGGGAATCTTATCCAACCTATGTTTTAAGACTCTAGAAATTATTCTCTAATTTCCTTAAAATCAGTGCACAAATTCTGGCTAACAAGTCTACTTATTGTAAATGACTAGACATGAAATTTCTATTTAGTATTTGACTGAAACTTAAAAAGCAGGCTTCTTCTCTAGAACAGAGAGCAGGAAGCTAGTTCCAAAAAAATCTAAGAGCAGATAAAGGGCACTCCTAATTCCCAGAAGAATTCTTCCTGCCAGAGGCAAAACTTGAATTGTCCCAAAAAAACAAAACGTAGGTGAAGGGCACTCCTAATTCCCAGAATTCTTCCAGCCTGAGGCAAAACCCGAATTATCTAGCAGAGGGTGTCCAGCCCCTGTTCATGGGCATTACTGTGACCTTCCTCAGGGGACAGACTTTAGGCCTGAGCTGGGAAGAAACACCAAGGCCTGACAATTCCCATATTTTTCTTTATTTCTCTTAAATAAAGCCATGTCCTTATCCCAAAACATGTTACTTTGAATCCATTTTTCCAAACTGAGACATATACTACCAGATTAGTTGGATAGGGATGCGTCAATTGCCACACTTTGACATCACAGCATCGATTCTGACCTTAGAGTCTCACTGTTTCATCACAGACACACTATGGCATCACAGGCTCTGTGATGTCATAGCCTTGTTTCTGAAATCACAGCTACACTGTGACATCACAGGCTCACCTCTGACATCACAAATTCACTGTGACATAACAGGCTAGCCTCTGAAATCAGCATCAGTGACACCATGGACATCCTACTTAGCTTTGGTATGACACCACAGCCTCATGACTGATCTCACAGGCTTGCTGAAACATGACAGCCTCCTTGTTGCACCACACTGTTACTACTGACATCACAATTTAACTGAGATATCACACGTCCCCAAGGACATCATAACCTCACAATATCACAACCATACTGTGCCTTTAAAACAAAACTATGACATAAAGCTTCACCACTCACATCATAGCCTCAATGTGACATCAAAGACTCAGTTTGACACTACAAACTCACTGTGACATTAGAGCCTCACCAATGACATGTGGCATTATCGCCTCATTTCTGACATCACAGCCTCACTGTGACATCACATCTTCACCTCTGACATCACAGACTCACCACAGGCAAACCTCTAGAATCATGGCATCAGTGATACCAGGGACATCCAGCCTAGCCTCTCTATGACACCACAGACTCATCACTGATATCTTAGGCTCACAGTCACATGACAGCCTCAACAGTAACCCCACAGGTGCGCTGTGGCATCAGAGATTCACCAGTAACATCCCAGCCAAACTGTGAAATCTCAGACTCATCACTAACATCAGCTTCATTTCTGACATCTCTGCAGGCAAACTGATGTCACAGACTTTCACCACTGAAGTCATATCTTCCCTGTGATGTCAGTTACACTACACTGATATCTCAGCCTCACTGTGATATCATGGCACCACTAGTGACAACACAGCTTCACTGTGACATCACAACCTCACCTCACAACATCCCCAGATATGGCACCACTGGTGACAACACAACCTCACAGTGACATCACAGCCTCATTGTGACATCACAACCATACCATGCCATCAAAGCATGACAGTGACATAAAGCTTCACCTCTGAAATCATAGCCTCACTGTGTGATATGGCAGCCTCGGTTTGACACAATAAACTCACTGACATCACAAGCTCAATGTGACATCACAACCTTACTGTGACATCACATCCATACCATGATATTACAGACTCACCATGGACACCACAGCCTCATGGTGATATCATAACCTCACTGAATCATCACAGCATCACCAGTCAAATCACATCGTCCATGCAACATCTCAGCCTCATCTCTCACATCATCTCACTTCTGAAATCAGAGCCTAAGCACTGAACTGACAGCTGCACTGTGTCATTACAGTCACACTGTGCCAACACGGCTTCACTGTGACATCACACCCTCATGGTAACATCACAGCCACACTGTGACTTCACAGTCTCACCACTGTATACTACTTAGCCTTACTATGACGCCACAGCCTCATCACAACACAGATGCACAGTGACATGACAACTCATCACTGACAACTCAGGCTCATGATCACATGACAGCTATTAACAGTGTCACCACAACCTTGCTGTGTAATCACAGCCTCACCAGTAACATCCCAGCCTCAGTGTGACATCTCAGCCTCATCATGGACAACACTCTCACTTCTGACATCACAGCCTAACCACTGAAATCTCAGCTGAACTATGATGTCTTAGTCTATCACCATTAATATCACATACTCATTGTGATATAACAACATCATGGTAACATCACCATCTCACAGTGATATCACAGCCTCTCATCCAACATCACAGCCTCAATGTGACTACATAGCCTCTACAGTGAGGTCCTAAACACACTGAGAAATCCAAGCATCACTCCTGATGTCACCACCTCACTGATGTCTTATTGAATCAGCTCTTACACCACAGCCTCACTGAGACATCACACTGTGACCTAACAGCCTCAACCTTGACATCACCAACTCCCTGTGACATCACAGGCTCATGGTGAAACCATAGACACAAGGTGACATCAAAGCCTCATGGTGTCATCACAGCCTAACAGTAACATCACAGTCTGCCCACTGACATCACAGGCTTACCTGTTACATCATACCCTCATTGTGGCATCGGTCTTACCACTGACATAACATCCTTACTGTGACATCACACCTCACCTCTGTGGTTATAGCCTCAAAGTGACATGATGGCTCACTATGACATTACAGGCTCACCTTTGGAATCATTGCCCAACTGTGTCATCACATCATCAACTCTGACATTATAGCCTCCCTGTTTCATCACAGCCTCACTATGACATCACAGGCTCAACTCTGAAATCATAGCCTTAATGCAACATCACTCCCTTATCACTGACATCCTACCTAGCCACACAATGACACCACAGCCTCACCACTGACCTCCTGAAACATGACATCCACCCTGTGACACCCACTGTCGCTACTGATATCACAACCTCACTGTAACATCGCAAATTCCCAAATATCATCACAACCTCACAGTGACATCAAAACCTCATTGTGACATCACAGCCATATTGTGCCATCAAAGTATCACTGTGACATAAAGCATCACATCTGACATCATTGCCTCACTGTGACATGGCAGCCTCAATTTGACACAATAAATACACTGTGACATTAAAGCCTCACCAGTGACAATACAGCCTCACCCATCACATAGTCTCCCTGTAAAAGCACAGTCACTACTGACATAAAAAACACTGTGACATCACAACTCACTGTGACATCAAGCCACACTGTGCCAGTAGTCTCACTGTGAAATCAGCCTCAACACAGATAGCCAAAACCACAACCTCACATGTTACATCACTGCCTCAGTGTGACATCAATCTTCTCTGAGATATCACAGCCTCACAGGGAACTCACAGCCTCACTGTGACCTCACAGTCTAACCTGTTATATCACAGACTCACTTGTTACATCATAGCCTCATGGTTACATCAGCGTAGCCACTGATATCACATCTTCCACAGTGACTTCACAACCTCACTGTGATATCACAATCTTGCTGTGCTGTCACAGCTTCACATTGGCATCACAGCTTCACAATGATATGACAGCCACACTGCAACATTGTAACCATTTCTGACATCATAGCCTCACTATGAAACCACAGCTTACAGAGTGATATCAACTGACATTGACATGACAGCCCAGATTGAAATGCAAACCTTGCAGTGATATCACAGCCTCAGTGTGACATCACAGCCTCATCAAGGATATGACATGCTCACCTTGGTATTACAGCCTCACCAGTGCACCACAGCCTCATGGTAACATCATGACCTCAGTATGGCATAACAGCCTCACCAGTTATATCACATCGTCATAGTGATTGTCAGTTATATCACTGATATCAGAGTGAGTTTATGATGTCACTGGTGAGGTTATAATGTCAGTTGTGAATCTATTACATGACAGTGACATTGGTGAGGCTGTGATGACAAAGGATGTGTTCTCACTGGTATGGCAGTGATGTCAATATTCTGACTAATATCAGTGGCAATGTTGATTTCACAGGTGAAGTTGTGCTGTCATGGGTGAGGCTGTCATGTCATCAGAGGGGATATCTCTCTGGAAGCTGTGATGTCACAGTGGGGCTGTGATGTCAGTGGCAAGACTGATGTCACAATGAGGCTATGATGTAACAGGAAAGCCTGTGGTGTCAGTGGGTAGGTTGAGAGCTCACTATGAGGCTGTGATGTTACATTGAAGCTCTGATCTCAGGACTGATTCTATAAGATGTCAGTGAGGGGCTGGAGAGTGGCTCAGGGGTTAAGCCTCTGCCTTGCAGGCAGAAGGTCCTGAGTTCAGATCCCAGATCCCACGTATAGACGCCAGGTGGAAGCAGGGGCAGCCTGTGCTTCTGGTCCTGATAGGGTGGAGCCTGTAAATCCCAGGGCAGAAGGAGGTGGAGGCGTCCATGGTGGTTCCTGAGTTCGTCCGTGGTTCTACATATACACTTACACACATGCACGTGCACATACATATGTGCATACACACACAATTGAATAAATAATAATAAAAAAGTTAAAAAAAGATGTCAGTGAGGCTGTGATGTCGGGGGTGATGCTTGGATTTTACAGTGAGGTTAGGATGTTAGTGGTGAGGCTGTGCAGTCACACTGAGGCTGTCATGGTCAGAGGAGAGGCTGTGATGTCACTTTGAGGAAGTGATTTTACCATGAGGTTGTGACATCACAGTAAGGCTGTGATATCGTGGGTGATACACTATGACATCACAGTTCATCTGTGATTTCAGTGATTTGGCTGTAATGTCAGAGTGAGACTGAAGTCAGAATGAGACTGATGTCAGTGATGAGGCTAAAATATCACCTAATGGAGCAGAGATAACTAGGAGGCAAGCAGATAAGGGGAAAGACCACAGAAATTAAAAAACAATGACTAGAACCAAGGTGAAAGTGAAAACAACTCCTAAAAGGGTAACCAACGTCCAAGGAGAGACCTAGTGCAATACATATGCAAAGGTGTTTTGTATCTAAGCATCCTGTGCTTAGTGAGGGACTTCAGGGGTTCATTACTCACCTGAGCCATGTCCCTGGGTTGGAATTAAGAGATTGAAAGCTCTTTCTCAATTCCATGGGGGGGGGTGCACGGTTGTTCTTAGTTGGTGGAGTGATTTGTCTGGTTAATTCCAATAATGACCAATACTCTCGTGCTCCAACATGGGGTGGAGCTGCTCTCAGTGTAGATGAGACAGCCACTTTTGTACAGTTCGGTGAGCAGCCCCTTTGGTTTTATGTTCCTGTGTTTACGGTGCCTGAAGGTGAGCAGGTGGCTCTCTTCTCTTCCCCTTTTTCTGTTTGTCCATATTTATGCTCTTAAGGTTAGCAACGCAATACACATCACCACAATGATGTCAGCGTTGAACCTATTATGTGACAGTGACACTGTGAGGCTGTGATGTCAAAGGCTGTTTTGTCACTGGTGTGGCAGTGATGTTAGTGTTCTGACTATGATCAGAGATGATTCTTATGTCATGGGTGAGATTGTGCTGTCACAGGTGAGGCCTTGATGTCACACTGAAGTAGTGATGTTACTGTGAGGGTTGGATAGTGGACTGTCATGTCACTGTTGAAGCTGTGATATCACAGTGAGGCCGTGATGTCAGAGTGGCAAGACTGATGTCACAATGAGGCTATGGTATAACAGGTGAGCCTGTGGTGTCAGTGGGCTGGTTGTGAGGTCACTCTGAGGCTGTGAAGTTACAGTGAGGCTGTGATGTTAATATGAGGTTGTGATATCACCGTGAGACTGTGATATCAGTGGTGATAGATAATGACATCACAGTTTGGATGAGATTTCAGTGTTTAGGCTGTGATGTCAGAAGTGAGGCTAATGTCAGTAATGAGGCTGAGATGTCACAGAAAGGCTGAGATGTTACTGGTGAGTCATGTGACCATCAACCTGAGATGTCAGTGATGAGGCTGTGGTGTAATAGCAAGGCTAGGCAGGATGTCCATGGTGTCATTGATGCTATATCAGAGACTAGCCTGTTCTGTCACAGTCTTTAATGTCAGAGGTGAGGATGTAATGTCACTGTCAGATTGTAATGTCACAGTGATGATGTGAGAACATAGTGTTGCTATGATGTCACAGTGAGGCTGTGATGACACAGTGATGTTGTGATTTCACTGGAGAAGTTTGGATGGCACAGTGAGGCTGTGATATCAGTGGTGAGGTTAATATCACAATGAGGCTGTGGAATCAGTGGTGAAGGTGTGATGTCACAATAAGGCTGAAATGTCAGTGGTGAGAAAGATGTCATAGTGAGTCTATGACATCATTGGTGAGGTTATAATGTCAGTGATGAACCTAACACCTGACAGTGACCTTGGTAAGGCTATGATGTCAAAAGCTGTGTTGTCACTGGTGTGGCAGTGATATTGTTCTAATGTCAGTGATGACACAGATGTTGCAAGGGAGACTGTGTTCTTATGGTGAGGCCGTGGTGTCACAATGAGGCTGTAATGTCACTGTGAGGTTGAATGGCAATGTACTTTCATGTCTACGTGAGATGATATGACTCCAGAGGCTGTGATGTCACAGTGAGGCTGTGATGTCACATTGAGGTTGTAATGTCAATAGGGACACTGTGGTGTCACAGAAAAACTGTCATGTTTCAGTGAGTCTCCGAGGTCAGTGGTGAGGCCAGATTGTCATTTGTGTGCCAATGATGTCAGTATTGTAACTACTGTCAGTGGCGACGCTGATATCAAAGTTGAGGCTGTGCTGTCACTGTTAAGTCTGTGATGTCACTAGCAAGTATGATGTCATGGTGAAGTTATTTCAGAGTTGTGTATGTGTGAAGTTATTTCAGAGTTGTGTATGTGATGTTATGATGAGCCTATTACGTCAGTGGTAAGGCTGATGTCACAGAAAGTTTGTGATGTCACATTGAAGTTATAATGCCACTGTCAGGTTGTAATGTCTCAGCAAGGCTGTGCAGACACAGTGTGACTATGTTGTCACAGTAAAACTCTGATGACAGTGATGTTGTGATGTCACTGAAGAGGTTTTGATAGCACAGTGAGATGTGATGTTAGTGGTGAGGCTGATGTCATGAGACTGTGATATCATTGGTGAAGGTGTGCTATCATAATAAGGCTGCAATGTGAACCTACTATGTGACAGCGACACTGGTGAGGCTGTCTTGTCAAGGCTGTACTGTCACTGGTGTGGCAGTGATATCACAGTTAGGCTGTGGTATCAGTTGTAAAACTGATGCCACAATGAGGTTATGATGTAACAGGTGAACCTGTGTTGTCCAAGGTCAGAAATTGAGGTCGCTGAGGCTGGGTTTTCGCAGTGAGGCTCTGATGTCAGGGCTGATTCTATGAAATGTCAGTGAGGCTGTGACATCAAGGGTAATGCTTGGATTTCACAGTGAGTTTAGGATGGCAGTGGTGAGGCTGTCCAGTCATACTAAAGGTGTGATATAAGAGGAGAGACTGTAATGTCACAATGAGGCTGTGATATCACTGTGCGGTTGTGATGTCATTAGTGGGGCTATGATGTCACACTGAATCTGTGATGTCACTGTGAAGGTTGTAAGTCACTTTGGGCTGTAATGTCACTATGAGGTGGTACCACTCTTGACGTTGGGATTTCACAGTGAAGCTGTGATGTCAATGGCAAGACTGATGTCACTATGATTAACAGGTGGGCCAGTGGTGTCAGTGAGCAGGCTGTGAGGTCACTTTGAGTCTCTGATGTCGCAGTGATGCTCTGATGTCAGTGCTGATTCTATAAGATGTCAGTGAGGCTGTGATGTTAGGGGTGATGCTTGGCTTTCATAGCGAGGTTAGGATGTCAGTGGTGAGGCTGTGCAGTCACACTGAGGCTGTGATATAAGAGGAGATCAATGTGAGTTGGTGATGTTACCATAAACCTGTGATGTCACAGTGAGGCTGTGATGTCAGACATGAGGCTATAATGCCACAGTAAGGCTGTGATATCACTGTGAAGCTGTGATGACACTGTGAGACTGTGACATCACAGAGAGATTGTTATGTCACAGTGAGGCTATGAGGTCATGGAGAAAGATTTGGTGTCAGTGGCAAGGCTGATTTCACCAAGAGGCTATGATGTAACATGTGAGTCTATGATTAAGAGGTTAGACTGTGAGGTCACAATGAGGCTGTGAGGTCACTGTGAGGCTGTGATATGTGAGGGAAGATTGATGTCACAATGAGGTGGTGTTGTAACATGGGAGACTGGGTTGTCTCTCTTTATGAGATCAAAGGCTGTCACTGCTGAGTCGTCACATCACTGTGAGCCTTTGCTAACTGTGGTAAGGGTGTGGTGTCATGGTAAGTCTAGGTAGGATGCCAGTGGTTAGGCTGTGATATCACAGTGCTGCTGTGATGTCCCAGTTACTCTGTGTTGTAGTCACCTGTATCGTTGCTGATAAATGACCATCAAGTGGCTTAAGGGAACAAGGGATTTATTCTCTTATGATTTCTGGTTACAGTTCTTAGTCCAGCTGGCCATACTATCACTGCATAACAGCTGAGAGATGGACAATCCTTACTTGCCAGACCAGCATGTCTGGCCAAGTGAACAGAAGGATGCCAACTCTCTCAAACAGCTCTCTGTGATTTATCCAGAGCCTAATCCAACCCACCATGGGCTGGGTCTTCCCCAAAAGCTAGACAATCTCCTTCAGGTTTGCTCTAGGCTTAACTCAACCATCAACGCTCTACAACTGTGCCCAGAGCTCAAACCCTCAACAGTCAAGTTGACACCTCTGCTTAACTATGACACTCTGTGATGTCACAGTGCAGCTCTGAGGTCAGGCTGTGATTTCACAAGTGAGATGGATGTGAGAGATGAGGCCGAGATGTTGTATTGATGATGTGACATAACTGGTGAGGCTGTGATGCCACAGTGAGGTTATGATGTCCCACTGAGGCTGTGGTGTCACTGGTAAGGCTGTAATATAGCAGTGAGGATGTCATATCAGTGGTGAGGTTGTAATGTCACAGTGAGGCGTGCCTGCAGTTCTTAGTCCAGCTTGACAGGAGAGCATGAGGGAACTGGCCACACTCTCACTGCATCACTGTGTGATGACACAGTGAAGTTATGATGTTACAGTGATGTTGTAATGCCAGTAGTGACTGTGCACATTTGTGAGGCTGTATTGTCACTGGTGAGGATCTAATATCACAGTGAGTTTATTGTGTCAAACTTAGGCATGAAGTCACAGTGAGTATATGATGTCAGAAGTGACTATTTATGTGACATTGATGCTTTGATTGCACAGTAAAGCTGTAATGTCACTGTGAGGTTGAGATGTCAGTGGAGAAGTTGTGATGTCACAGTGAGATTGTGGTGTCACCGTTGAGGCTGCCATATAACCCTGAGCCTGAGATGTGACTGATAAGTCTGTGGTGTCACAGTGATGCAAGGCAGGATGTCCATGTTGGCACTGATATTATGATTTCAGAGGTTAGCCTCCTATATCACAGTGAGGCTGTGATATCACAGTGAGGCTGTTATGTCAGAAATGAGGCAATAATACCACAATGAACCAATAATATCAATGTGAAGCTGTGATATCACTATTATACTGTGACATCACAGAGAGGTTGAGGTCACAGAGGAAGATGTGATATCAGTGGCAAGGCTAATTTAACCATGAGGCTGTGAGGTAACAGGTGAGTTTATGATGTAACAGGTTAGACTGTGAGGTCACATTGAGACTTTGAGGTCAGTATGAGGCTGTGCTATAACTGGTGACGCTGTGATATCATGGCGAGCCTGTCATATCAGTGGTGAGGCTATGATGTCACAGTGAAGCTATGATGTCAGAGGTGAATGTTTATGTGACAGTGATGATTGCTCGGTATGGCTGTAATGTCACTGTGAGATTGTGGTGTCACTGGGGAAGTTGTGATGTTACAGCGAGTTTGTGATTTCACAGGGAGGCTGTTAGGACACAATGTGGCTATGATGTCACAATGAGGCTGAGATAACACAGTGATGTTGTAATGTCACTGGTGAGGTTTGTATTGCATTGTGAGACTGTGATGGTGGTGAGGTTGATGTCACTGCGAGGTTGTGATGTCACTGATAAAGGTGTGCTGTAACAATGAGGCTGGAATGTCAGTGGTGAGAAAGATGTCACAGTGAGTCTATGATGTCACTGGTGAGGCTTTGATATCAGTGTTGATTCTATTATGCGACAGTGAGCCTGGTGAGGTTGTGATGTCAAAGGCTGTGTTGCCACTGGTGTGGCAGTGATGCCAGTGTTCTGACTAATTTCAGGGGCAATGATCATGTCATAGGTGACGCTGTGCTGTCACTGGTGAGGTCGTGATATCACACTGAGTCTGTATGTCACTGAAGTTTTTATGTCATTGTGGGCTGTCATGTCACGGTGAGGTGATATCACTCTGGAAACTGTGATGTTACAGTGAGGCTGTGATGTCAGTGGCAAGACTGATGTCACAATGAGGTTATGATGTAACAAGCAAGGCTGTGGTGTCAGTGGGCAGGCAGTGAGGTTCCTGTGAGACTGTTGTGTCGCATTGAGGCTCTGATTTCAGTGATGATCTATGAGATGTCACTGAAGCTGTGATGTCAGGACTGATGCTTGGATTTCACAGTGAGGTTAGGATGTCAGTGGTGAGGCTGTGCAGTCACACTGAGTCTGTGATGTCAGAAGTGAGGCTGATGTCAGTGATGAGGCTGAGATGTTACACTGAAGCTGAGATGTTACTGGTGAGGCTGTGATGCCACAGCGAGGCTGTTGGGGCTATCATGTTATTGTGAGCCTGAGATGTCAGTGATAAATCTGTGGTATCATAGTGAGGCTAGGCAGGATATCCGTGATGTGACTGATACTATGATTTCAGAGGTTAGCTTGTTATGTCACAGAGAGGCTGTGATATCAAAAGTGAGGGTGTGATTTCAGAGTAAGGCTGTGATTTCAGAAATGAGGCTATAATGCAACAGTGAGGCTGTGATATCACTGTGAAGCTGTGATGTCACTATGAAGCTGTGACATCTCAGAGAGTTTGTGATATCACAATGAGGCTATGAGGTCAATGTGGAAGATGTTATATAAGTGGCAAGGCTGATTTCACCATGTCACTATGATGAAATAAGTGAGTCTATGATGCAACTAACAGATTAGAATGTGAGGTGACAGTGAGGCTGTGATATCTGTGGGAAGATTGATGTCACAATGAGGCGGTGATGTAACATGTAAGGCTGTGGTGTCACTGTTTATGATATCAAAGGCTATGATGTGACTACTGAGACTGTCATGCCACTGGGAGCTTGAGCTATCTGTGTTAAGACTGTGGTGTCCTAATAAGGCTAGGTAGGATACCAATGGTGAAGTGAGGTCACCATGAGGCGGTGATGTCACAATGCCTCTGTGATGTCAGAATGAGGCTGTGATGTCACAGTGCAGCTGTGAGGTCAGTGGTTAGGCTGTCATTTCAGAAGAGACTCATGTGAGAGATAAGGCTGAGATGTTTTATTGATGATGTGATATAACTGGTGAGGCTGTGATGCCACAGTGAGGTTATGATATCACCATAAGGCTGTGGTGTTACTGGTAAGGCTGTAATATAGTGGTGAGCATGTCATATCAGTGGTGAGGTTGTAATGTTCCACTGAGGCTGTGCCAGCACAATGTGGTTGTGATGTCACAATGAGGTTGTGATGTCACAGTGAGGTTGTGATGTCACAGTGAGGTTGTGATGCCAGTAGTGACTGTGCTCACACAGGGAGTCTATGTCATTGGTGAGGCTGCATTGTCACTGGTGAGGCTCTAATGTCACAGTGAGTTTATTATGTCAAACTGAGGCAGTGATGTCATGGTGTGGCTATGATGTTAGAGGTGAATGTTTACATGACAGTGGTACTTTGATGGCATGGTATGGCTGTGATATCACTGTAAGGTTGAGATGTCACTAGGGAAGTTGTGATGTCCATAGCAACACTGTGGTGTCACAGGGAGGCTGTCATGTTTCAGTGATCCTGTGAGGTCAGTAGTAAGGCTGTGGTGTCATAGTGAGGCTAGGTAGGGTGTCAGTAATGAGGGTGTGATCTTGCATTGAGGCTATGATTTCAGAGGTGAGCCCGTGATGTCATAGTGAGGCTGTGATGAAACAGTGAGACTATAATGTAAGAGTCGATGCTGTAATATCACAGTTTGGCAATTATTTCACAGGTGAGCCTGTGATGTCATAGTGGGGCCGTCATGTCACAGTGAGGATATAACTTCAGAGGTGATGCTGTGATTTCACAGTGAGGCAGTGTTGTCACCTGTGATGCTGTGATATCATAGGCTGTGATGTCAGTGGATTGAGACTATGATATCAGAGTGAGGATGTGATTTCAGTAGTTAGGCTGGAGTATCAGAATGAGTTTGATTTGAGTGATGAGTTTATGATTTCACAGTGAGTCTGGCATGTCACTGGGGAGGGTGTGATGCCACTGTGTGGCTTTGATATAACTGTCTGGCTGTGGTTTCATCATGAGCCCATGATGTCATATGGAGTTGGTGATGTCATGGTGGAGGCTGTGAGATCACAGAAAGACTGTGATGTCAGTGGCCAGGCTGATGTCAGAGTGAGTCTGTGATGTCAGTGGTGATGTTGTGATGTCACATTGAAGCTGTGATATCACAGTGAGGCTATGTCAGAGGTGTGTATGTGATGTCACCATGAGGCTATTATGTCAGTGGCAAGGCTGATGTCCTAGAGTATTAATTAGGTTCTCTAGAGATGCAGAATGGACAAAATGACTATAATATAGGGAATGTATTGAGTCAGCTTCCAGTGTGGCCAAGGTAGTCCAACGATGCCTATCAGTAGCTGAGGTAATCCAATGATGGCTTCTGGTAGCTGCTCTGTTCAGTAACAAAGTGGGTGATGGCTGAATGTTGGAGAATTCTTAGAGTCTTTAGTTGAGCCAACAACAACTTAGTGGGTTGAAAAGCTAGAGGGTCTAAGAAACGGGCAACTAGAAGGAAGAGCAATTCCTAGCACAGCTGCAAAAAGGCATCTGTTCTCTTTGGTGAGTCCTTTTTATATGATGCAGCACTGGGAGGATCCTATGAGAGCTTTGGAGGTTCTGATAGGATCTAGGGTGGGTACACTCCTATCAAGGGGTCTCAGTTGATCCTTTTCTAGAAGTGTTCTCAGCCCATCTTAGTTAATACCGGGTGTGTCAAGTTCATACTCAGGCTTAACTATCACACACAGTGAGTGTGTGATGTCACAGTGAGACTGTGATGGCACTGTCAGGTTGGAATGTCACAGTGAGGCTGTGAGGGCAGTGGGGCTATGATGTCACAGTGAGACTCTGATGACACAGTGATGTTGTAATGTCACTATAGAGGTTTTGATGGCACAGTGAGGCTGTGCTGTTAGGGGTGAAGCTGATGTCACAATGAGGCTGTGATGTCATTAGTGGAGGTGTGATGTTGCAATAAGGCTCAAATTTCAGTGGCGAGAAAGATGCCATAGTTAGTTTATGATGTCACTGGTGAGGTTATGATGTCAGTGGTGAACCTATTATATGACGGTGACACAGATGAAGCTGTGAAGTTAAAGGCTGTGGTGTCAATTGTGTGGCAGTGATGTCAGTGTTTTGACTAATGTCTGTGGCATCGCTGATGTCACAGGTGAGACTGTGCTGTCACTAGTGAGGCTGTGATGTAACTGTGAGGCTACGATGTGACTGTGAAGGATGGATGTCACTGTGGGCTTTCATGTCACCATGAGATGATATCACTCTGAAAGGTGTGATGTCACAGGGAGACTGTGATATCAGTGACGAGACTGATGTCACAATGAATCTATGATGTAAAATGTGAGCCTGTGGTGTCAGTGGGAAGGCTGTGAGGTCACTGTGAAGCTGTGATGTCGCAGTGAGGCTCTGATGTCAGGGCTGATTCTATGAGATGCCAGTGAGGCTGTGACGTCAGAGGTGATGCTTTGATTTTACAGTGATTTCATCAGTGGTAAGGCTGTGCAGTCACACTGGAGCTGTGATGTCAGAGGAGAGGCTATGATGTCACTGTGAGGCAGTGGTGTTATCGTGAGTTTGTGAAATTACAGTGAGGCTGAGATATCAGTGGTGATAGATTATGATATCAGAAGTTTTGCTGTGATTTCTGTGATTAGGCTGTGATGTCAGAAGTTAGGCTCATGTCAGTGATGAGGATGAGATGTTACAATGAGGCTTGGATATTACTGGTGAGGCTGAGATTATACAGCAGGACTTTGGTAGCACTGTTGAGGCTGTCATGTAACTATGAGCCTGAGATGTCAGTGGTGAGGCCGTGGTGTCATAGTAAAACTAGGCAGTATGTCCGTGGTGTCAATGATGATATTATTTCAGATGTTAGCCTGTTATGTCACAAGTGAGGCTGTGATGTCAGTGTGGAGACAGATGTCACAGTGAGACTGTGATGTCAGAAATTAGGCTATAATGCCACAGTGAAGCTGTGATATTACTGTAAAGTTGTGATGACACTATGAGCCTGTAATATCACAGAGAGGTTGTAATGGCACAGTGAATCTGTGAGGTCACTGTGGAAGATGTGATGCTAGTGGCAAAGCTGATTTCACCAAGAGGCTGTGATGTAACAGATGAATGTATGGTGTAACAGATTAAATTGTAAGGTCACAGTGAGGCTATGAGGTCACTGTGAGGCTGTGATATCTATGGGAAGATTGATGCCACAGTAATGAGCCTGTGATGTCATAGCGAGGGTAGGCAGGATATCTGAGCTATCACTGATGCTATGATTTCAGTGGCTAGCTTGTTATGTCACAGTGGCTGTGATGTCACAGATGAGGCTGTGATGTCACAGTGAGGCTGTGATGTCAGAAATGATGCTATAATGCCACAGTGAGGCTGTGATATCATTGTGAAACTGTGATGTCACTATGAGGCTGTGACATCACAGAGAAGTTGTAATGTCACAGTGAGCCTGTTAGGTCACTGTGCAAGATGTGATGTCAGTGACAAACCTGATTTCACCTTGAGGCTATGATGTAACAGGTTAGACTATGAGGTCACAATGAGGCTTTCAGGTCACTGTCTGTGATATCTGATCTCACAATGAGGCAGTGATGTAACATGGGAGGTTGCGGTGTCACTGTTCATGATGTCAAAACTATGATGTCACTGCTGAGGCTGTCATGACACTGTAATCCTGTGCTATCTGTGATGTCATAGCAAGGGTAGGCAGGAAATAAGTGGTGTGGTTGTGATATCACAGTGTGGCTGTGACATCCCCATAAGGTTGTGATGTCACAGTGCAGCTCTGAATCAGTGATCAGGCTGTGATTTCAAAAGTGAGACTGATGGGAGAGATGAGGTAGAGATGTCTCATTGATGATGTGATATAACTGGTGAGGCTGTGATGCCAGAGTGAGGTTATGATAAAACCATGAGGCTTTGGTGTCACTGGTGTAGCTTTAATATCACTGTGAGACTATCCTATCAGTGGTGAGGCTGTGATGTCACAGTGAGTCTGTGAAGTCACCATGAACCAGTGATGTAATCGAGAGTTTATGATGTCACAGTGGAGGCTGTGATTTCACAGTGGGTGTGTCATTTCAGTGGCAAGTCTGATGTCATAGTGAGGCTATGATGTCAGTGCTGATGCAGTGATTTCACATTGAGGCTATGATGTCACACTTAAACTATGTCAGAGGTGTATTGTGATGTCACCATGAGGCTATGTCAGTGGCAAGGCTGATGTCACAGAGAGTTGTGATGCCTCAGTGAGGCTGTGATGTCACTGTCAGGTTGTAATGTTACAATGAGACTGTGAGGACACAATATGGCTCTGATGTCACAGTGGAGGCTCTGATGACACATTGATGTTGTGTTGTCACTGGTGAGGTTTTGATGGAATGGTAAGGCTGTGATGTTAATGGTGATACTGATGTCACAACGAGGCTGAGATATCACTTGTGAAGGTGTGATGTCACACGAGGCTGGAATGTCAGGGGTGAGAAAGATATCACAGTGAGTCTATGATGTCACTGGTGAGGCTATGATGTCAGTGTTGAGGCTATTATGTGACAGTGACACTGGAGAGTCTGTGATGTCAAAGGCTGTGTTGTCACTGGTGTGGCAGTGATGCAGTGTTCTGACTAATGTCTGTGGCGACGCTGATGTCACAGGTGAGACTGTGCTGTCACTGGTGAGGCTATCATATGACCATGAGCCTGAGATGTCAGTGACGAGCCTGTGGTGTCACAGCTTGGCAAGGGAAGATGTCCATGATGTCATGAGTGCTATGATTTCAGAGGTTAGTCTGTAATGTCACAGTGAGGCTGTGATATCAGTGGTGAGTCTGTGATATCACCCTGAGGCTGTGATGTCAGAAATGAGGCTACAATGCCACAGTGGGGCTGTGTTATCACTGTGAAGCTGGGATGTCACTATGAGTCTGTGACATCACAGGGATGTTGTGATGTCACAGTGAGGCTGTGAGGTTAAGGAGAAAGATGTGATGTCATTGGCAAGGCTGATTTCACCAGAGCCTGTTATGGAACAGATGAATCTATGATGAAACAGGTTAGAATGAGAGTCACAATGAGGCTCTGAGGTCAATGTGAGGCTGTGACATGTTAGGGAATATTAATGTCACAATGAAGCAGTGATGTAACCTGTGAGCTATGGCATCACTGTTATGTCAAGACTGATGTTACTGCAGAGGCTGTCATGCCACTTATGAGCCTGTGCTACCACTGGTGAGTCTGTGGTGTCATGGTAAGGCTAGGTAGGATACCAGTGCTGAGGCTGTGAGATCACAATGTGGCTGTGATTTCACCATGAGCTGTGATGCCAGAGTGAGGTTATGATGTCACCATGAGGCTGCATTGTCCATTGGTGAGGCGTAATATCATGGCAAGCCTGTCTTAACAGTAGTGAAGTTGTGATGTCACAGTGAGATTGTGCTGGCACAGTGGGTCTGTGAAGTCACAGTGAGGTTGTAATGTCACAGTAAGGTTATAATATCTGTAGTAACTGTGCTTTCACAAGGAGACTATGTTATTGGTGAGGCTGTATTGTCACTGGTGAGGCTCTAATGTCACAGTGAGTTTATAGAGTCAAACTGAGGCTGGGATGTCACAGTGAGACTATGAGGTCAGAGGTGAAGGTTTATGTCACAGTGATGGTTTCGTGACATGGTATGGCTGTGATCCCACAAAGAGTCTGAGATGTCACTGTGAGGTTGTGATTTCAATAGCAACACTGGCATCACAGGCTTTCATGTTTCACTGAGCACTAGTTGTGAGACTGTGATGTCATAGTGAGGCTATGATTTCAGAGGTGAGCCTGTGATGTCATAGAGAGGCTGTAATGTCATAGTGAGGCCATAACCTCAGAGTTGAGGTTGTGACATCACAGTGAGGCTGTGATTCCACTGTGTGGCTGTGGTGTCACATTGATCCTGTGATGTTACAAGTAGTTGATGATGTCATGGTGGAAGCTGTGAGGTCACTGTGAGAACTGTGATGTCAGTTGCAAGGCTGATGTCACAGTGAGGGTATGATATCAGTGGTGATGCTATGATGTCACAGTGAGGCTGTAATGTCATATTGACGCTGTGATGCCACAGTGCAGCTGTGAGGTCAGCAGTTAGGCTGTGATTTCAGAAATGAGACTGTTGTCATAGTGATGCTTTGATGGCACAGTATGGCTGTGATGTCACTGTGAGATTGTGATGTCACTGGGGACGTTTTGAGGTCACAGTGAGGTTGTGATGTCAATAGTGACACTGTAGTGTCATAGGGAGGCTGTCATGTTTCAGTGAGCCTGTGAGGTAAGTGGTGAGGTGGTGGTGTCATAGTGAGGCTAAGTAGGCTGTCATGTCACCATGAGGTGATGTCACTCTGGAAGTTGGAATGTCACAGTGAGGCTCTGATGTCAGTGGCAAGGCCTATATCATTTTGAGGCCATGATGTAACAGGTGAGCCTGTAGTGTCCATGGGCAGATTGTGGGATCACAGTGAGGCAAAAACCTCAGTGGTAAGGTCGTGATGTCACAGTGAGGCTGTGTTGTCACCAGTATTGCTGTGATATCTCAGTGAGGCTGTGATTTCAGTTGTGCCATAATATGATATCAAAGTGAGGATGTGATTTCAGTGGTTAGGCTGTGATATAAGAATGAAGCTGATGTGAGTGGTGAGGGTATGATATCACAGTGTGGCTGCCATGCCACCTGGAGGCTTTGATTTCACCGTGTATCTGTGGTGTCACCATGATTTCATGATGTCACAGGGAGTTGGTGATGTCATGGTGGCGGCTGTCAGATCACATTGAGACTGTGATGTCGGTAGCAAGGCTTATGTCACATGAGTCTATTTTGTCAGTGGTGATGCTCTGAAGTCACATTGAGGCTGTGACGTCACAGTGATTCTATGTCAGAAGTGTATGTGATATCTCCAAGAGGCTATTATGATAGTGGCAAGGCTGTTGTCACAGTGAGTTTTGGATGTCACAGTGAGGCTCAGTGGACACAATGATGTGATGTCACTGGAGAAGTTTTGATGACACAGTGAGGCTGTGATGTTAGTGATGAGGCTGATGTCACAATGAGGCAGTCATGTCACTGGTGAAGGTGTGATGTCACAATAATGCTGGAATGTCAGTGGTGACAACGAAGTCATAGTGAGACCATGATGTCTCTTCTGAGGCTATGATGTCATTGGTAAACCTATTTCAAGACATTGACACTGGTGAGGCTGTGATGTCAAAGGCTGTGTTATCACTGGTGTGGCATTGATTTCAGTTTCAGGCTAATGCCAGTGGCATTGCTGGTGTCACAAGTGAGGTTGTGCTGTCACTCGTGAGGCTGTGATTTCACAATGAGGCTGTGATATCAGTGGTAAAGCTTTATGTCACAGTGATGCTTTAATATCAGTGAATGCCTATGATGTCACAATGAGGCTGTTATATCACTGAAGTTGTGATGTCACTGGGGAAGTTGTGATGTCACAGTGAGGTTGTGATTTCAATAGTGACACTGTGGTGTCACAGATAGGCAGTCATGTTTCAGTGAGCCCGTGAACTCAGTGGTGAGGCTAGGGTGTCATAATGAAGCTGGGTATGATGTCAGCAATGAGGGTGTGATGTTGCAATGAGACTATGATTTCAGAGTTGAGCCTGTGATGTCACAGTGAGGCTATGATGTCAGAGGTGAGGCTTTGATGTCACAGTGTGGCTGTGATGTCAGAAATGAGGCTATAATGCCACAGTGAGGCTGTGATATCACTGTGAAGCTGTGATGTCACTGTTAAGCTTTGACTACACAGAGAGGTTGTGATGTCACAATGAGGCTGTCATGTCACCGTGAAGTTATGTCACTCTGGAAGTTGGAAGGTCACAGTGAGGCTCTGATGTCAGTGGCAAGGCTGATGTCATTTTGAGGCCATGTTGTAACAGGTGAGCCTGTAGTGCCCATGGGCAGATTGTGGGATCATTGTGAGGCTGTGATATCACAGTGAGATTCTGATGTCAGGGCTGATTCTATTAGATATCAGTGAGGCTGTGAAATCATGGGTGATGCTTGGATTTCACAGTGAGGTTAGAATGTCAGTGGTGAGGCTATGCAGTCACACTATGAATGTGATGTAAGAGGAGAGCCCGTGATGTCACTGTGAAGCTGAGATGTTACTGTGAAGTTGTGATGTCACTGTGAAGCTGTGATGTTACTGTGAGGTTGTGATATCACACTGAGCCTGAGATATCAGTGGTTATAGATTATGACATCACAGTTCAGCTGAGATTTCAGCGGCCAAGCTGTGATGTCAGAAGTGAGGCTATAATGCCACAGTGTGGGTGTGATATCACTGTGAAGCTGTGATATCAGTATGAGTCTGCAACATCACAGAGAGATAGTGATGTCACAGTGAGGCCATGAGGTCACTGTGGTAGAGGTGATGTCAGTGGCAAGGCTAATTTCTCCATGAGACTATGATGTAACAGATGAGTCTATGATGTATCAGGTTAGACTGTGAGGTCACAGTGAGACTGTGAGGTCACTGTGAGGCTGTGATATCCAAGAGAAGATTGATGTCACAATGTGGAAGTGATGTAACATGTGAGGCTGTTATGTCAGTTTATGATGTGAAAGGCTGTCATTGCTGTGGCTGTCACATCACTGTGAGCCTGTGCTATCTGATGAGGCTGTGTTGTCATGGTAATGGTAAGCAGGACACCAGTGGTGAAGCTGTGATGTCAGAGTGTGGCTTTGATGTCACCATGACACTGTGATATCACAGTGAGGCTTTGATGTTACAGTGTAGCTGTGACGTCAGTGGTTAGGCTGTGATATCACAGTGAGGCTGTACAGGCACAGTGTGGCTGTGATATCACAGTGAGGTTGTGTAGTCACAGTGAGGTTGTTATGTCAATAGTTACTGTGCTTTCACAGGAAACTATGTCATTGGTGATGTATTGTCACTGGTGAGGCTGTAATGTCACAGTGAGTTTATTGTGTCAAACTGAGCCTGTGATGTCACAGAGAGGCTATGATGTCAGAGGTGAAGTTTTATGTCACAATGATGCTTTGATGGCACGTTATAGCTGTGGTGTGACAATGAGGCTGTGATGTCACTGTGAAGTTTTGATATCAATGTGGAAGTTGTGATGTCACAGTCAAGTTGTGTTGTAAATACCAACACTGTGGTGGCACAGGTAGCTTGTCTTGTTTCAGTGAGCCCATGAGGTCAGTGGTGAGGCTGTGGTGTCATAGTGAGGCTAGGTAGGATGTCTGTGATGAGGGAGTGATGTTCCATTGAGAATATGATTTCAGAGGTGAGCCTGTGATGTCATGGTGAGGCTGTGATAAAACCGTGAGGCTATAATGTCAGAGTCCATGCTGTGATGTCGCAGTTGGACACTGATTTAAGAAGTGAGCCTGTGATGTTTTATTGAGGCTGTCATGTCACAGTGATGCTATAATCTCAGAGGTGAGGCTGTGATGTCACAGTGAGGCTGTATTGTCACCAGTGATGCCATGATATTACAGTGAGTCTGTGATGTCACAGGAGCAAGACTATACATCACAATGAGGCTGTGATTCCAGTGGTTATGGTGTGATATCAGAATGAGGCTAATGTGAGTGATGAGGGTATGATGTTGCAGTGAGACTGGCATGTCACTGGTGAGCCTGTGATGTCAACATGAGGCTTTGATGTAACCATCTGGCTTTTGTGACACTGAAAGCCTGTGATGACACAGCATATGGTGATATCACAGTTGAGGTTGTGAGGTCACAGTGAGACTGTGATGTCAGTGATGTCACATTGAGGCTGTCATGTCACAGTGAGGCTTTGTCAGAGTGTGTTTGTGATGAAACCAGGAGGCTATTATGTCAGTGGCAAGACTGAAGTCATAGTGAGGTTGTGATGTCACAATGAGGCTTTGATGGCACTGTCAGGATTTCATGTCACAGCGATGCTATGAGGACACAGTGTGGCTAGATGTCATAGTGAGACTCTGATGACACAGTGATGTTGTGATGTTATCTGAGAGGTCTTGATGGCATGGTGAAGCTGTAATGTTAGTGGTGAGGTTGTTGTCATAATAAGGGTGTGATCTCACTGGTGAAGGTGTGATGTCACAATAAGGCTGGAATGTCAGTGATGAGAAAAATGTCATAGTAAGTCTTTGATGCCACAGGTGAGTCCATGATGTCAGTAGTGAACCTATTAAGTGACAGTGACACTTGTGAGGCTGTGACATCAAAGGCTGTGTTGTCACTGGTGTGGCAGTGATTTCAGTGTTCTGACTAATGTAAGTAGTGATGCTGATGTCACAGGTGAGTCTGTGCTGTCACTGGTGAGGCCATGATGTCACATTGAGGCTGTGATGTCACTGTGAAAGTTGTATGTCACTGTGAGCTGTCATGTCAACATGAGGTGATATCACTCTAGAAGTTGTGATGTCACAATGAGGCTATGATGTAACAGGTGAGCTTGTAGTGTTAGTGGGCCCACTGTGAGGTCACTGTGAGGCTGTGATGTTGCAGTGAGGCTCTGATGCCAGGGCTGATTTTATGATTTTTCAGTGAGGCTGTGATGTCTGGGTGATGCTTGGATTTCACAGTAGGTTTATTATGTCAGTGGTGAGGCTGTGCAGCCACATTGAGGCTGTGATGTCAAACAAGAGGCTGTGATGTCATTGTGAGGTGGTGATGTTACCATGAGATTGTGATATCACAGTGAGGCTGTGATATCAGTGGTGAGAGGCAATGACATCACAGTTCGGCTGAGATTTCAATGGTTAGACTGTGATATCAGAAGTGAGGATGATGTCAGTGATGAGGCTGAGATGTCACATTTAGACTGGGATGTTACTGGTGGGTCTGTGATTACACAGGGAGTCTGTGGTGTCAGTGTTGAGGCTGACATGTGACCAAGAGTCTGAGATGTCAGTGATTAGGCTGTGGTGTCATAGCAAGGCTAGGCAGGATGTCCGTGGTATCACTGATGTTATGATTTCAGAGGTTAGCCTGTTATTTCACTGTGTGGTTGTGAGGTCAGTGATGAGGCAGTGATATCACAGTGATGCTGTGATATCAGAAATCAATCTATAATACCACAGTGAGGCTGTGATATCACTGTGAGGCTGTGATGTCATTATGATGCTGTGAGATCTCAGAGAGGATGTGATGTCAAAGTGAGGCTGTGAGGTCACTGTGAGGCTTTGACACTTGTGGGAAGATTGAAGTTACAATGAGTCAGTAATGTAACATATGAGGCTCTGGTGTCACTGTTTATGATGTCAAAAGCTATGATGTCACTGCTGAGGCTCTCACATAACTGTGAGCCTGTGCTAACTGTGGTGAGGTTGTAGTCATAGTAAGTCTAGGTATGATACCAGTGTTTAGCCTGTGATGTCACAGGGTGGCTGTGATGCACTGGGAGGCTATTATGTCAGTGGCAAGCCTCATGTCACAGAGAGTTTGTGATATCACCATAAGTCTCTGATGTCACTGTCATGTTGTAATATCACAGTTCATCTGTGAAGATGAACTTACTGTTGTCACAGTAAGGGTCTGACAAAACAGTGGTGTTGTGATGTCAATGGAAAGGTTTTTTGCTTTTTTTTAAATAACTTTTTTATTATTATTTCAGCTCATACAAATTTAACAGGAACACCAGTTCCCTCCCTCTCTCCTCCTCCCCCCCGAACCCCCTGCTCTTCCTCCTCTCACCTCCCTCTCCATCCCCCAATGCCTCCCGCCCCAATTCCCAGAGAGTTCTTTATTGTGCATGCCTGACTCTCCTCTGAGCTCTCCTCTCTAATGACGTACAAGGACCCAGTGGCATTTCCCTGAACCCTTTCCCGTGTTCCCCTTAAGCACAGGAACACTATTGTGGCTGCCAATCCCTTGCCTCCAAGGATCTTGGTGCCTTTACCTGATGCTAGACTTTGTGAGGTCAATAGTGTGTTGGACATTGCGCAGGGCATGTAAAGTCCAATTATGATTTCTTCGACCCTAACTAGTGTGGAGTATCTTGCAAATCATTGCTCCTCTCATCCTTTTGCTCTTAGACTCTTACCGCCCCCTCTTCCGCAAATGTCCCTGAACTTCAGGATGGGGAGAGATTAGGCTGGCCTAGTTAGGTGGTTGATATAGGGTCTCTGAAGTTCTGGATTGTGGTTTGTTGATTTTCTTTTGCAGTTTTGCTGCTCCTGGAATGCCCTTCACTCCATCCTGCTAGGCAGGATGTCCGTGGCCAGAGACAAAAAGCTGTTAAACTGGAGTCTTATTATAAGAGCACATTCAAGGGTAGATGTAATAAAAGTAGGAAACCTCAGTGAGGGAGGGGTCAATCACCCATTTGCAAAATGGTTACTTTTTATCTGCAGACTATATGCCCTCCCCTTCTGGTGAGATCATACCCCCTTAGTTGTAAATGATCAGGAACGAACGCCTGTGAACTTAACCAGGTGTCACGTTACTTACTTGCATTCCTTGACGGAGGCATACTTTCTCTGCTGTAACATGGTTCCCTCTCTCCTTGCTTCTGGTGTGGCCCTCAAACCCCATCCCTCCTGTTCATAATCCTTGCAATTACTGTAGGTAATACATAGATTTACCTATGAGTGTCTCAAGGTGGGCTGGGTGGGTTTGGTACTAGGAGTCACCTATTAGGGAGTACATACAGCACTTAATTTTCTAGGTTTGGGATACTTCACTTAATATAATTGTTTCTAATGACATCCATTTCCTGGCAAATTCAGTAATTCATTATTTTTGATGGTTGAGTAGTACTCCATTGTATAGATGACAAAGAATCCAACGGAAAAAGAACAGCATCTTCAACAAATGGTTCTGGCAAAACTGGATCTCCACATCAGAAGATTAAAGCTGGACCTGTACTTGTCACCATGTACAAGACTTAATTCCAAATGGATCAAGGACCTTGATATAAGGCCAGAGACTATAAAAACCATAGTTGAAAGGATAGGGAACTCCCTTGAGCTGATTGGGCTAGGCCAACATTTCCTAAACAGACATTCAATGGCACAGTCACTGCTACCAACTCTCAACATTTGGGATCTCGTGAAATTAAAGAGCTTCTGTTCAGCTAAAGAGATTGTAACTCGAGCTCAAAGGCAACCCACAGAATGGGAAAAAATCTTCACAAACCACATATCTGATAGAGCTCTACTGTCCAGAGTACACAAAGAACTTAGAAAACTAAACTCCAACGAAAACAATGGCCCAATTAAAAAATGGGCCCTGGAACTTAAAAGAAATTTTACCAGCGATGACATTAAAATGTCTAACAAATATCTGAAAAAATGCTCCACTTTCTTAGCCATTAGGGAAATGCAAATCAAAACTTCCCTGAGATATCATCTCACCCCGGTCAGGATGGCAAAAATCCACAATACAAACAACAAATGCTGGAGAGGATGTGGAGAGAGGGAACTCTCCTACATTGCTGGTGGGAGTGCAGGCTCATACAGCCACTCTGGCGAGCTGTCTGGAGATTCTTAAAGAAATGAAAGATTGAAATGCCATATGATCCTGCTATTACACTTTTGGGAATAACCCCCCTTACAGCAGAGGTTCATCTCGATAGCACAAGCACGACCATGTTCATAGCAGCACTGTTTACAATAGCAAAGTCATGGAAACAACCCAAATGTCCAATAGTTGACGAGTTGATAAGGAAACAATGGAAAGGTTTGAAAGGCACCAGTGAGGCTGAAATGTTAGTGGGCAAACAGATGTGACAATGAGGCGGTGATGCCACAATTAGGCTGTGATGTCACTGTTAGGTTGTGATATCACTGGGAAGATGTGATGTCACAGTGAGAATGTTATGTCAGTAGCAAGACTGATGTCACAATGATGCTATTATGTTACAAAGGAGCTGCTGGTGTCAGTGGGTAGTCTGTAATGTCACTGTGAGGCTATAACATTGAAGTGAGGCTCTGAAGTCAGGGCTTATTCTATGAGATGTCAGTGAAGCTGTGACATCAGAGGTGTTGCTTGGATTTCACAGTGAGGTTAGGATGTCAGTGGTGAGGCTGTGCAGTCAAACTCAGGGTTTGATGTCAGAGGAGAGGTTGTGATGTCACTGTGAACCTGTCATATCAGTGGTGAGGATGTGGTGACACCATGAGACTGTGCAGTCAAATTGTGGCTGTGCTGTCATAGTGAGTTTGTGATGTCACAGTGAAGTTGTGAAGTCAGTAGTGACTGTGCTTTCACAGGGAGATCTATTATTGGTGAGGCTGTATGTGTCATTGTCTAATGTCACAGTGAGTTTAGTGTGTTGATCTGAGGATGTGATGTCACAGTGCAGCTATGATATGAGGTGAAGTTTATGTCACTGGGGAAGTTGTGATATCACAGTGAGGATGTGATATCAATAACACTGTGGTGTCACAGGGAGGTTGTGATGTTTCAGTGAGCGTTTTAGAGGTCAGAGTGAGGCTGTGATATCATAGTGGGGCGAGGTAGAATGTCAGTGATGAGGGTGTGAAGTCAAATTGGGGCTATGATTTTAAAGGTGACCCTGTTATGTCATAGTGAGGCTGTCATGTCAGAGTGAGGCTATAACCTCAGAGGTGAACCTATCATGTCACAATGAGGATGTGTTGTCACTGGTGTGGCAGTGATGTCCGTGTTCTGACTGTCAGTGAGTGGCAATGCTGATGTCACAAGTGAGGGTGTGCTGTCACTGGTGAGGCTGTGATATCACACTGAGGCTGTGATGTCCCTGTGAGTGTTGTACATCACTGTGGGCTGTCATGTCAACATAAGGTGATATCACTCTGGAAGATGTGATGTCACAGAGAGTCTGTGATGTCAGTGGCAAGACTGATGTCACAATGAGGCTTTGATGTAACAGGTGAGTCTGTGGTGTCAATGGGCAGGCTCTGAGGTCATTATGAGCCTTTGATGTCAGAAGTGAGGCTGATGTCAGTGATGAGGCTGAGATGTCACAGTGTGGCTGTGATGTCACTGTGAGGCTATGATGTCAGAAGTGAAGCTTTATGTCACAGTGATGCTTTGATGGCCCAGTTTGGCTGTGATGTCTCAATGAGGCTGTGATATCATAGTGAGGATGTGACATCACAGTGAGGCTATGATATCAGAAGTGAAGCTTTGTGTCACAGTGTGCTTTGATGGCACAGTCACAATGAGTCTGTGATGTCACTGCGAGGTTGTAATGTCACTGGGGAAGTTGTGATGCCACAGTGTGATTGTGATGTCAATTGAGACACTGGGGTGCCACAGGGAGGCTGTCATGTTTCAGTGAGTCTGTGAGGTAAAAGATGAGGCTGTGGTGCCATAGTGAGACTAGGAAGAATGTGAGTGATGAGGATGTGATGCCACATTGAGGCTGTGATTTAAATGGTGAGCCTGTGATTCATAGTGAGGCTATGATGAAACAGTGAAGCTATAATGTCAGAATAGGTGCTCTGATGTCACAGTTGGGCAATGATTTCAGATTTGAGCCTGTGATGTCACAATGAGGTTATAACCTCAGAAGTGAAACTGTTATGTTACAGTGAGGCTATATAGACACCAGTGATGCCATGATATTACAGTGAGGCTGAGATATCAGTGGAGCGAGACTATGACATCACAGTAAGGATGTGATTTCAGTGATTATGCTGTGATATAAGAAAGAGGGTAGAGCTGGAGAGATGGCTCAAGGATTAAACCTCTGCCTTTCAGTCGGAGGGTCCTGAGTTCAGATTCCAGATCCTATGTATAGAAGCTGGGTGGAAGCAGGGGCAGCCTGTGCTTCTGGTCCTGGTGGGCAGAGACTAAGAATCCCAGGGCAGAGTAAACAAGGAGGAGGTGGAGGCAGTCCATGGTGGTTCCTGAAATCGTCCGTGGTTCTACACACACACACACACACACACACACACACACACACACACACACACACACATACATACACACAATTGAATAAATAATAAAAATAAAAAATAAGCCGGCGTTGCGGAAGGATGGCGTTTGCGAAGGGCCGCTTCTCGGACGCGCAGTTCCGGGAGGCCTGCGCTGAGCTCCGGGAACCCGCGCTGGCCGGGGCCGACTGGCAGCTGCTGGCGGAGACCTCGGGCATCACTATCTACCGGCTGCTGCACCAGCCCACTGGACTTTATGAGTACAAAGTCTTTGGTCTTCTGGAGGATTGCTTGCCAGGTCTGCTTGCAGATGTCTACATGGACCTGGACTACAGGAAGGAGTGGGACCAGTACGTGAAAGAGCTTTACGAGAAGGAACATGATGGAGAGACAGTGGTGTACTGGGAAGTGAAGTACCCTTTCCCTATGTCCAACAGAGATTATGTCTACATCCGTCAGCGACAAGACCTGGATGTGGAAGGGCGGAGGATCCACGTGGTCCTGGCTCAGAGCATCTCTGTGCCTCAGTTTCCTGAGAAGTCAGGGGTCATCCGAGTGAAGCAGTACAAGCAGAGCCTGGCGATCGAGAGCGATGGCAAGAAAGGGAGCAGAGTTTTTATGTACTACTTCGATAACCCGGGTGGCCAAATTCCGTCCAGGCTCATTAACTGGGCAGCCAAGAATGGAGTACCAAATTTTTTGAAAGACACTGCAAAAGCCTGTCAGAACTACCTCAAGAAAACCTAAGGATGAGACTCGAACCTGGCACCATGGAATGATACCTCTGGAAGTGCCACACCCTTAGCTGCTCAGCCCTCCTTCTTCCTCCTACATTTCCATCTTCAGAGGTCTGCTGGCCTCCAGCACATATCCCAAGACGTAATCGCCTGTCGCCCAGCTCACCTACCTACCTCCTTTCCCACTGACCTTACCCTGAGTGACTGAATGGGAGGCCCAGGTTTGTTTGTTTTGAAGCAAGGCACTCTTCAGCCTTCCATTGTGCTGGTTGCGTAGCCTGACGTGTAAGTAGAGGCAGGACAAGAAACAGAGAGAATGACTCTTCCTGGACTACTTAGCTCCTTCTTAGAATGTGCCGTCTTGCAATCCAGGAGGGGTTGGCGGGAGTGGCTTCGAGTCCAGAGTTGACCTTCTGTTCCCTGGCCCTTTACGTTTTGTTGAGTTGAATACCTGGAACTTGAGGTGAGAACCAAATCCGACCTTGTTCCTACTTGTGGACACCCCGTAGCGGCTATGAGATCAGACCATGTGGAGACGCATCACAAGCCTGACCGAACACCTGCTTTGATAACCAATGTCCACTTCTGAATTTTGCTCTTTCCCATAGGCCTCTGGGGGAAAGACAGCCTATGCCTTTCGAGCTGTGCCTTTGACTGCAGACTGAAGGCACCTGGAATGAATATAGGGCTTGTGCATAGCACTGCGATGGTGTCTTCTCTGCAGTCAGGTGACTTTTCTTCCCTTTTAGAATATTTGTGGATATGAGGGGACGGTACTGGTTTATAGTCAGTTAAATTTAATTTCTGGTTGGGTGGGCTCTTCATTTTTTCTTAGTTAATTCTACCTCTTCTATTACTACCAGGACTCTCCAGAGCCCTATATTTTATCCTGAATTTCAATAAAGAAAGATATTCTGGGGCCAAGGCCTAGCCTGGATGATCTCAGGGAATAAAGTGTGATTACTATGTGTGATGCCACAAACCTTGATTGACAGACATAGAAATCCAGTATGCAAAACCAGAGGAAAGGAATTCTTAAAATGGGGTTCCTTAGTGTGTGTGTATGTGTGTGTGTGTGTGTGTGTGTGTGTGTGTGTGTGTGTGTTCTCTTTGGGAAGAAAGAGGTGTTCTAAAATGAATAAATACAAAGTGACTTAAAAAAAAAAAAAAGAAAAAAGAAAAAAATAAAAAATAAAATAAAAATATTAAAAAAGGTGATGTGAGTGATGATTATAGGATGTCACAGTGAGCCTGGCATGTCACTGGTGAGGCTGTGATGCCACAATGAGAATTTGATGTCACTGTGTGGCTATGGTCTCATCATGAGCCCGAGATGTCATAAGGAATTTGTAATGTCACTGTGGAGGCTGTGAAGCCACAGCGAGACTGTGATGTCAGTGGCAAGGCTGATGTCATAGTAAGGCTATGATGTCACTGGTGATGCTGTCATGTAATATTGAGGCTGTGATGCCGCAGTGAGGAAATGTCAGAGGTGTGATTGTAATGTCACAATGAGACTATTATGTCAATGACAAGACTAATGTGACAGAGAATTTGTGATGTCACAGTGAGGCGGTGAGGACACAGGTGGCAATGATGTCAGAGTGAGGCTCTGATGACACACTGATGTTGTGATGTGATTGTAGAGGTTTTGATGTCAGTGTGAAGTTTGATGTTAGTGGTAAGGCTGATGTCACAATGAGGCTGTGATGTCACCCGTGGTGAGGCTGATATCACAGTATGTCTGTGATGTCACCATGAGGCTGTGATGGCACAATGAGGCTGTGATATCACTTGTGAAGATGTGATGTCACAATAAAGCTGTGAATTCAGTGGTGAGAAAGATGTCATAGTATGTTAATGGTGTCACTACTGAGGCAAGGATGTCAGTGGTGAACATATTACATGACAGTGACACTGGTTTGGAAGTGATGTCAATATTCTGACTGTCAATGGTGATGCTGAGATGTCATGTTGAGGCTGTGATGTCACAGTGAGAGTATGTCAGAGGTCACCATGAAGCTATTATATCAGTGGCAAAGCTGATGTCACTGTCAGGTTAATGTCACAGTGAGGCTGTGTAGACACAGTGTGGCTATGATGTCACAGTGAGGCACTGAGAGCACAGTGATGTTTTGATGGCACTGGAAATGTTTTGATGGCACAGTGAGGCTATGATGTTAGTGGTGATGCTGATGTCACACTGAATCTGTGATGTCAGAGGAGAGATGGTGATGTCACAATGTATCTGTGATATCACTGTGAGGTTGTGATATCACAGGTGAGGCCTTGATGTCAATCTAAGGTGGTGATGTCACTGTGAAGGTTGTATGTCACTGTTGGCTATCATGTCATCATGAGGTGATATTCCTCAAGAAGCTGGGATATCATAGTGAGACTGATGTCAGTGGTAAGACTAATGTCACAATTAGGCTATAATGTAACAGGGGATCCTGTGGTGTCAGTGGGAAGGTTGTGAGATCACTATGAGGCTGTGATGTCTCAGTGAGGCTCTGATGTCAGTGCTGATTCTATGATGTCAATCAGGCTATGATGTGATGCTTGGATTTTAAGGTTAGGAGTTCATCAGTGAGACTGTGTAGTCACACTGAGCCTGTGATGTCAGAGTAGAAACTCTGATGTCACTGTGAAGTGGTGATATTACCATGAGGTCGTGATATCACAATGAGTATGTAATATCAGTGGTGATAGACTATGACATCACAGGTCGGCTGAAATTTCAGTGGTTAGGCTGTGATGTCAGAAGTGAGGCTGATGTCAATGATGAGGCTGAGATGTCACGGTGAGGCTGTGATGTCCAAGATGAAGCTATAATGCCAGTGAGGATTTGATAAGATTGTGAAGCTTTGAAGTCACTATGAGTCAGTGACATTGCTGAGACATTGTGATGTGACAGTGAAGCTGTGAAGTCACTATGGAAGATGTGATGTCAAAGGCAAGGCTGATTTCACCATGAGGCTACTATGTATGTAACAGGCGAGTCTATGATGTAATATGTTACATTGTGAGGTAACAGTGAGGGTGGGAGTTCACTATCAGGCTGTGATACCTGTGATAAGATTGATGTCACGGTGAGACAGTGATGTAACATGTGAGACGGTGGTGTCACTGTTTATGATTTCAAAGGCTATGATGTCACTGCTGAGTCTGTCCCCTGTGAGCCTGTGTTATCTATGTTGAGGCTGTGGTGCCATAGTAAGAATAGACAGGACACCAGGGATGAAGCTCTGATGGCACAGTGTGGCTGTGATATCACAGTGAGTCTCTGATGACTCTGTGATGTTCTGATGTCACTGGAGATGTTTGGATGGCTCAGTGAGGTTGTGAGGTTAGTGGTGAGGCTGATGTCACAATGAGGCTGTGATGTCACTGGTGAAAGTGTGATATCACAATAAGGCTGGATTGTCAGTGATGGGAAAGATGTCATAGTGAGTCTATATTGTCAATGGTAGAGGCTATGATGTCAGTGGTGAACCTATTATGTGATAGTGATACTGGTGAGGTTATGCTGTCAAAGGCTGTGTTGACACTGGCATGGGCAATTATGTCAGTGTTCTGATTAATATTGGTGATGACACTGATGTCACAAGTGAGGCTGTGCTGTCATGGTTGAGGCGATGATGTCACTGTGAGGTTATGATATCACTGTGATGGTTGTTTGTCATTGTGGGCTGTCATGTCACCGTGAGATTATATCACTCTAGAAGCTGTGATGTTGCAGTAAGGCTGTGATATCAGTGGCAAAACTGATGTCACAATGAGGCTAAGATTTAACAGGTGATCCTCTGGTGTCAGTTGGCAGGTTGTGAATGCACTGTGATGCTCGATGTCTCAGTGAGACACTGATATCAGGACTGAATCTGTGAGATGGCAGCGAGGCGGTGACATCGGGGTGATGCTTGGATTTCACAGTCAATTTAGAACATCAGTGGGGAGGCTGTTCAGTCACATTGAGGCAGTGATGTCAGAGGAGAGTCTGTGATGTCATTGTGAGTTGGTGATGTCACAGTGGAGGCTGTGAAGTCACAGTTAGACTATGATGTCAGTGGCAAGGATGATGTTCCATGACTTTGTGATGTCACAGTGAGACTCTGATGTCACTGTCAGGTTGTAATGTCACAGTGAGGCTGTGAGGACACAGCATGGATATGATGTCACTCTGATGACACAGTGATGTTGTGATGTCACTGGAGAGGTTTTGATGGCACAATGAGGCTATGATGTTAATGGTGAAGGTGTGATGTCACAATGAGACTGCGATGTCAAGGATGAAGGTGTGATGTTAGAATAATGCTATAATGTCAGTGATGAGAAAGATGTCATAGTGAGTCTATGATGTCACTGGTGAGGCTATGATGTCAGTGGTGAACCTATTATGTGACAGTGACACTGCTGAGGCTATGATGTCAAAGACTATGGTGGTCACTGGTGTGGCAGTGATGTCAGTGTTGTGACTAATGTCTGTGGCGATGCTGATGTCACAGGTGAGGCTGTGCTGTCACTGGTGGTGCTGTGATATCACACTGAATCTGTGATGTCACTGTGAAAGTTGTATGTCACTGCGGTGATATCACTCTGGAACTTGTATCATCACAGGTTGTGATGTCAGTGGCAAGACTGATGTCACAATGAGACTATGATGTAACAGGTGAGACTGTGGTATCAGTGGGTAGGCAGTGAGGTCACTGTGAGGCTGTGATGTCTCAGTGAAGCTCTGATGTCAAGGCTGACTCTTTGAGATGTCAGTGAGGCTGTGACATCAGCTATCATGCTTGGATTTCACAATGAGGATAGGACATCAGTAGTGTGGCTCTACAGTCACACTGAGGTTGTGATGTCAGAGGAGAGGCTGTGATGTCACTATGAGGCTGTGACGTTACAATGACATTGTGATATCAGTGGTGATAAACTATGACATCACAGTTCAGCTGAGAGTTCAGTGGTTAGACTGTGATGTCAGAAGTGAGGCTGATATCAGTGATGAAGCTGAGATGTCACAGTGAGGCTGGGATATTGCTGGTGAGGCTGTGATGCCACAGCGAGGCTGTGGTGTCACTGTTGAAGCTGTCAGGTGACCATCAGTTCTGAGATATCAGTGATGAGGCTGTGGTGTTATAGCGATGTCCGTGGTATCATTGATTCTATGATTTTGGAGGTTAGCATGTTATGTCACAGTGAGGCCGTGATGTCAGATGTGAGGCTTTGCTGTCACAGTGAGGCTATGATGTCAGAAATGACGCTATAATGCCACAGTGAGTCTGTGATATCACTCTGAAGCTGTGATATGATGAAGAGTCTTTGTCGTCACAAAGAGGATGTGTTGTCACAGTGAGGCAGTATGGTTACTGTTTAAGATGTGATATTAGTGGCAAAGCTGATTTCACCATGAAGCTATGGTGTAACACGTGAGTCTATGCTGTAACAGGTTAGACTATGAAGTCACGGTGAGGCTGTGAGGTCACTGTGAGATTGTGATGTCAGTAGTTACTGTGCTTTCAGGGATACTGTGTCATTGGTGAGGCTGTACTGTCACTGATGAGGTTCTAATGTCACAGTGAGTTTATTGTGTCAAACAGGCTGTGATGTCACAGTGATGTTACAGTGATGCTTTCATGGAATGGTTTGACTGTGATGTCACTGTGAGTCTGTGATGTCACATTGACGTCGTGATGCCAATAGCGACGGTGTGGTGACACAGGGAAGTTTTCATGTTTCAGTGAGCCTGTGAGGTCAGTGGTTAAGCTGGAATGTCATAGTGAGGCTAGGTAGGATGTCAGTGATGAGGGCGTGATGTGGCATTGAGGCTTTGATTTCAGAATTGAGCCTGTGATGTCATAGTTAAGGCTGTGATGAAACCATGAGGCTATAACATCAGAGTCGATGTTGTGATGTCACAGTGGGGCAATGATTTCAAACGTGAGCCTGCAATGTTATAGTGAGGCTGTGATGTCACAGTGAGGCTATAACAACAGACATGTGTCTGTGAGGTCACAGTAAGGCTGGTTTGTCACCATTGATGCCATAATGTCACAGTAGGGCTGTGGTGTAAGTGGAGCAAGACTAAGGCATCACAGTGAGGATGTGATTTAGTGGTTAGACTGTGTTATCAGAATAAGGCTGATGTGAGTGAGGAGGGTATAATGTCATAGTGAGGGTGGCATGTCACTGGGGAGGATTTGATGCCACTGTGAAGCTTTGATGTCACTGTGGGGCTTTGGTGTCATCAGGAGCCCAATGTCACAGGGAGTTGGATATATCACAGTAGAGGCTGTGAGGTCACAGTAAGTCTATGATGTCAGTGGTTATGCTGTGACATCACAGTGTGGCAGTGATGTCACAGTGCAGTTGCTAGTTCAATGGTTAGGCTATGATTTCAGAAGTCAAGAAGTCAGACTGATGTGAGAGATGAGCCTGAGGTGTTGCATTCATGATGTGATATACCTGGTAAGGCTATGATGCCACAGTGAGGTTATCATGTCACCCTGAACCTGTGATGTCACAGTGATGATGTGTTAGCACAGTGTGGCTGTGATGTTAAAGTGAGGTTGTGATGTCAGTAGTGAATATGATTTCATAGGGAGACTATGTCATCGGTGAGGCTGTATTTTCACTAGTAAGGCGCTAATGTCACAGTGAGTTTATTGTGTCAAACTGAAGTGTGATGTCACAGTGAGGCTATGATGGCATGTGTGAAGCTTTATGCCAAGGGAGGCTGTCATGTTTCAATGATCCTGAGAGGTCAGTGGTGAGGTTGTGGTGGCATAGTGAGGCTAGGTAGGATGTCAGTGATGAGGGTGTGTTGTGGCATTGAGGCTATGATTTCAGAGGCCTTTGATTTCATAGTGAGGCTGTCATGTCACAGTGAGGTTATAACCTCAAAGGTGAGGCTGTGATGTCACGGTCAGCCCATGGTACCACCATGATGTTTTGATGTCACTGTGTGGCTGTGGGGTATCCATGAGTCTGTGATGTCAGAGGGAGTTGATGACATCACAGGGGAGGCTGCAAGGTCACAGTCAGGCTGTGGTGTTGGTGGCAAGGCTGATGTTACAGTGAGTCTGTGATGTCAGTGTTGATGCTGTGATGTCACATTGAGGCTATGATGTCATCATGAGGCTATGTCAGTGGTGTGAATATTATCACAGCACAGTGTGTCTGTGATGTCACAGTGAGGTTTGGATGGCACAGTGAGGCTGTGATGTTAGTGGTGAAGGTGTGATGTCACAAGCTGGAATATCAGTGGTGAGAAAGATGTCATAGTGAGTCTGTGATGTTACTGGTGAGGCTGTGATGTCAGTGGTAAACCTATTATGTGACCATGACTCTGGTGAGGCTGTGATGTCAAAAGCTGTGTTGTCACTGGTGTGGCAGTGAGGTCAGCATTCTAATGTCCGTGGCTACGCTGATATTACAGGTGAGGCTGTGCTGTCATTGGTAAGGTCATGATATCACAATTGGGCTGTGATGTCACTGTGGACTGTCATGTCACTGTGAGGTGATATTACTCTGGAACCTCTGATGTCACAGTGAGGCTGTGTTAGCATAGTGTGGCTGTGAAGTCACATTGAGGTTGTGTTTTCACAGTGAGGTTGTGATGTGAATAGTGACTGTGCTTTCACAGGGAGACTATGTCATTGGTGAGGCAGTATTATCACTGGTGTGGCTCTAATGTCACAGTGAGTTTATTGTGTCAAACTTAGGCTCTGATGTCACAGCGAGGATGTCAGAGATGAAGTTTTATGTCACAGTGATGATTAGATGGCACAGTATGTCTGTAATGTCACAATGAGGCTGTGATATTACTGTGAGGTTGTGATGTCACTGGGGAAATTGTGATGTCACAGTGTGGTTGTGATATCAATAGCAACACTGTGGTGTCACTGGGAGGCTATCAGTGAGACTGTGAGGTCAGGGGTGAGACTGTGGTGCCATTTTTTAGGCAGTTTAGGTAGGATGTCAGTGATGAGGGTATTATGTCACATTGAGGCTATGATTTCAGAGGTGAGCCTGTGATATTATAGTGAGGCAGTGATGAAACAGTGAGTATAACGTCATTGTCAGTGCTATATGTCACAGTTGATCAATGATTTCAGAGGTAAGCATGTGATGTCATAGTGAGTTTGTCATGTCACGGTGAGGCTGTAACCTAAGAGGTGAGGCTGTGATTTCACAGTGAGGCTGTGTTGTCACCAGTGATGCTGTGACATCACAGTGATGCTGAGATGTAAGTGGAGTGAAACTATGACATTACAGTGATGATGTGATTTCAGTGGTTAGGCTGTGATATCAGAATGAGGGTGGTGTGAGTGATAAGGGTATGATATCAAAGTGAGGCTGGCATATCACTGATGAGCCCGAGATGCCACCATGAGGCTCTGATGTCACCGTGTGCCTGTGATGACACCATGAGCCTGGGATATCACAGAGAGTTGGTGATATCTTGGTGAAGGCTGTGAGGTCACAGTGAGAATGTGATGTCAGTGGCAAGGCTGATGTCATAGTGAGGCTATGATGTCAGTGGTGATGCTGTGATGTCACACTGAGGCTGTGATGTCCCAGTGAGGCTATGTCAGAGGTGTGTATGTGATGTCACCATGAAGCTATTATGTCAGTGGCAATGCTGATGTTACAGTGAGTTTGTGTTGCCACAGTGAGGCTGTGATGGCACTGTCAGGTTGTAATGTCACAGTGAGGCTGTGAGGACACAGTGTGGCTATGATGTCACAGTAAGTTTTGGATGAGAAAGTGATGTTGTGATGTCACTGGAGAGGTTTAGATGGCACAGTGAGGCTTTGATGTTAGTGGTGAGGCTGATGTCATATGAGGCAGTGATTTCAGTGGTAAAGGTGTGATGTCACATTGAGGCTGGAATGTCAGTGGTGAGAATATGTCATAGAGAGTCTATGGTGTCACTGGTGAGGCTCTGATATCAGTGCTGAACCTATGACATGATAGTGACACTAGTGAGGCTGTGATGCCAAAGGCTGCGTTGTTACTGGTGTGGCAGTAATGTCAGTGTTCTGACTAAGGTCAATGGCAATCCTGATGTCACAGGTGAGCCTGTAGTGCCACTGGTGAAGCTGTAGTGTCACAGTGAGCCTGTTATACCAATGGTGAGGCTGTGATGTCGTGAGGCTGTGCTGGCACAGTGTGGCTGTGATGTCACAGTGAGGTTGTGATATCACAGTGAGGTTTTGATGTCAATAGTGACTGTGCTTTCACACAGAGACTATGTCATTGGTGAGGCTTTATTGTCACTGGTGAGACTCTAATATCACTGTAAGTTCATTGTATCAAACTGAGGCTATGATGTCACAGTGAACCTATGATGTCAGAGGTGAAGCTTTAGTCACAGTGATGCTTTGATGACATGGTATGGCTGTGATGTCTTAATGAGGCTGTGATGTTACTGGGAAATTATAATGTCACAGTGATTTACAATATCAATAGTGATACTGTGGTGTCACAGTTTATTGGTCCGGTTCTCTAGAGATGCAGAATCGACAAAATGAAAAAATATATGTAAATAATATATGGGATCCATTGAGTTGGCTTACAGTATGGCCAAGGTAGTCCAATGATGGCTGCCAGTAGCCGAGGTAGTCCAACACGATGGCTGCTGGTAGCTGCTCAGTTTGGTAGTCCAGTGGATGATGGCTGAATGCTGGTGAATTCCTAGAGTCTTTAGTTTAGCCAACAACAACTTGGTGGGTTGTTAGGCTAGAGGGTTGAAGAAACCAGGGGGCTGGAAGGAAGAGCAATTCCTAGCACAGCTGCAATAAGGCATCTGTTCTCTTTGGTGGCACCTTTTTATGTGATGCAGTACTGGGGGGATCGTATAAGAGCTTTGGAGATTCTAATAGGATCTAGGATAGGTACAATCCTAAAAAATTGTCTCAGTTGATCCTTCCCAGTGGTGGTCTCAGACCATCTTTGTTAATACCTGGTGAGTCAAGTTGACACACAGGCTTAACTATCATACACAAGGAAGCTGTCATGTTTCAGTGAGCCTGTGAGGTCAGTGGTGAGGCCGTGGTTCCATAGTGAGGTAGGGTAGGATGTCAGTGATAATTGTGTGAAGTTTCATTGAGGCTGTGATTTCAGAGGTGAGCCTGTGATGTCATAGTAAAGATGTGATGTAATAGTGAGGTTATAGCATCAGATTAAATGCTGTGATGTCACAGTTGAGCAATGATGTCAAAGGGGAACCTGAGATTTCATAGTGAGGCTATAATGTCACAGTGTCAGAGTCGATGCTGTGATGTCACAGTTGGGCAATGATTTCAGAGGTGAACCGGTGATGTCATAGTGAGGCTGTCATGTTACAGTGAGACTATAACCTCAGAGGTAAGGCTGTGAAGTCACAGTGAGGCTATGTTGTCACTAGTGATGCTGTGATATCACAGTGAGTCTGAGATGTCAGTGGAATGGGACAATGACATCTCAGTGAGGATGTGATTTCAGTGGTTAGGCTGTAATATTAGAATGAGGCTGATAAGGGTATAATGTCACAGTGAGGCTATGATGTCAGAGGTGAAGCTTTATGTCACAGTGATGCTTTGATGGCAAGTATGGATGTGATGTCACAATGAGGCTCTGACATCACTGCGAAGATGTGATGTTACTGGGAAAGGTGTGATATCACAGTGAGGTTGTATTAGTGACACTGTGGTATCACAGGGAGGCTGTCATGTTTCAGTGAGCCTGTGAGGTCAGTCGTGAGGCTGTGGTGCCACAGTGAGTCTAGGTAGGTTGTCAGTGATGAGGGTGTGATGTTGTATTGAGGCTATGATTTCAGAGGTGAGCCTCTAATGAGGCTGTGATGAAACAGTGAAGGTATAACATCAGAGCTGAGGCTGTGAAGTCACAGTTGGTCAATGATTTCAGAGGTGAACCAGTGATGTCATAGTGAGACTGTCATGTCATAGTGAGGCTATAATCTCAGAAGTGAGGCTGTGATGTCACAGTGAGGCTGTGTTGTCACCAGTGGCAAGGCTGATGTTACTGTTAGGTTGTAATGTCACAGTGAGGATGTGAGAACACAGTGTGGCTATGATGTTACAGTGAGGCTTGGACGTCACAGTGAGATTGTGATGTCACTGAAGTGGTTTTGATGGCACAGTGAGGCAGTGATGTTAGTGGTGGTGCTGATGTCACAATGAGGCTGTTATGTAACTGTGAGGTTGTGATGTCACTGGGGAAGTTTGTTGTCACAGTGACATTGTCATGTCAGTAGTGACACTGTGGTGTCACAGGGAGGTTTTCATGTTTCAGTGAGCCTGTAAGGTCAGTGTTGAGGCTGCGGTGTCATAATTAAGTTAGGTAGGATGTAAGCGATTAGTATGTGAAGTCGCTTTGAGGCTATGATTTCAGAGGTGAGCCTGTGATGTCATAGTCAGGCTGTCATGTCTCAGTGAGACTATAACCAGAGGTGAGGCTGTCTTGAGACAGTGAGGCTGTGTTGTCATTGTTGTGTGTGTGATTTCACAATGAGATTTTGATGTCACTGTGAAGTTTGTATGTCACTGTGGACTGTCATGTCACCATGAACTGATATCACCCTGGAAGCTGTGATGTCACAGTGAGTCTATGATGTAAGAGGTAAGTCTGTGGTATCAGTGGGCAGGCAGTAAGGTCACTGTGAGGCTGTTATGTCGCAGTGAGGCTCTGATGTCAGGGCTGGTTCTATGAGATATCAGTGAGGTAGTGACGTCAGTGGTGATACTTGGAATTCACAGTGAGGATAGTACATCAGTGGTGAGACTGTGAAGTCATACTGAGGCTGTGATGTCAGACGAGAGGCTGTGATGACACTGTGAATTGGTGATGTTACCATGAGGTTGTGATATCACAGTGAGGTTGTGATATCAGTGGTGATAGACTATGATATCACGGTTCAGCTGAGATTTCAGTGGTTAGGCTGTGATGTCAGAAGTGAGGCTGATGTCAGTGATGAGGCTGAGATGTCACAGTGAGTCTAGAATGTTGCTGGTGAGTCTGTGATGCCAGAGCGAGACTGTAGTGTCACTGATGAGGCTGTCATGTGATCATGAGCCTGAAATGTCAGTGATGAGGCTGTGGGGTCATAGCAACACTAGGCAGGATGCCTGTCATGTCACTGTTGCCATGATTTCAGAGGGTAGGTAGGTTGTTATGTCACAGTGAGGCTGTTATATCTGAGGTGAGGCAGTGATGTCAGAAATTAGCCTATAATGCCACAGTGAGGCTGTGATATCACTGTGAAGCTGTGATGTCACTGTGATGCTGTGACATCACAGAGAAGTTGTGACATCACAGTGAGGCTGAGATGTCACTGTGGAAGATGTGATGTCAGTGGCAAGGCTGATTTCACCATGAGGCTATGATGTAACAGGTGAGTCTATGATATAACAATGAGGCAGTGATGTAATATGTGAGGCTATGGGCTCAAAGACTGACACTGTTGATGCTCTCACAGCACTGTGAGCCTCTCTATTTGTGGTGAGGCTGTAGTTTCATAGTAAATCTAGGTAGGATGCCAGTGGTGAGGCTGTGATGTCAGAGTATGGCTGTGATGTCATCATGAGGCTGTGATGTCTCAGTGAGTCTCTGATGTGACAGTGGAGCTGTGATATCAGTGGTTAGGCCGTGATTTCAGAAGTGAGACTAATGTGAGAGACAAGGTTGAGATGTTGCATGAGGATATAACTGGTGAGGCTGTTATGCCATAGTGTAGTAATGTGTCCCCATGAGGCTGAAGTGTCACAGGTGAGGCTGTAGTATCATGATGAGCCTCTCCTATCATTGGTGAGGCTTTGATGTCACAGTGAGGCTGTGCTAGCACAGTGTGGTTGTGATGTCATAGTGAGCTTGTGATGTCAAAGTGAGGTTGTGATGTCAAAAGTGATTGTGCTTTCACAGGGAGATGATTTCATTGGTGAGATATACAGTCACTGTTGAGGCTTGAGTATCACAGTGAGTTTATTATGTCAAACCGAGCTGTGATGTCATGGTGAGGCTATGATGTCAGAAATGAAGCTTTATGTCAGAATGATGCTTTGGTGGCAAGGTATGGCTGTGATGTCACAATGAGGCTGTTATGTCACCGTAAGTTTGTGATGTCACTGGGAAAGTTGTGGTGTGACAGTGATGTTGTGATATCAATAGCGACACTGTGGTATCACAGGGAGGCTGTCACGTTTGAGTGAGCTTGTGAGGTCAGTGGTGAGGCTGTGGTGCCACAGTGAGTCTAGGTAGGTTGTCAGTGATGAGGGTGTGATGTTGCATTGAAGCTATGATTTCACAGGTGAGCCTGTGATGTCATAGTGAGGCTGTGATGAAACAGTGAAGCTATAAAATCAAAGTGGATTCTGTGATGTCACAGGTGGGCAATGATTTCAGAGGTGAGCCTGTGATGTCATAGTGAAGCTGTCCTGTCACAGTGAGGCTAAAACCTCTGAGGTAAGGCTGTGATGTCACAGTGAGGCTGTGTTGCCATCAGTGGTGGCATGATATCATAGTGAGACTGTGATGCCAGTGAAGCAAGACTATGATCTCACAGTGAGGATATGATTTCTGGGGTTAGGCTATGATTTCATGAGGCTGATGTGAGTGATGAGGCTATGATGTCACAGGGAGGCTGGTATATCACTTATGAGGTTGTGAGGCCACCATGAGGCTTTGATGTCACCGTGTGGCTGTGGTGTCACTGTGAGCCTATGATGTCACAGGGAGTTGATGTCACAGAGAAGGCTGTAATGTCACTGTGAGGTTGTAATGTCACAATGAGACTGTGATGTCGCAGTGATTCTATGAGATGTCAGTGAGTCTGTGACATCAGGGGTGATGTTTGGATTTCACAGTGAGGTTAGAACGTCACTGGTTAGGCTGTGAGGTCACACTGAGGCTGTGGTGTCAGAGAAGAGGCTGTGATATCACTATGAAGCTGTGATGTTTCCGTGAGGATGTGATCAGTGGTGATAAACTATGACATCACAGTTTGGATGTGATTTTAGTGGTTCGGCTGTAATATCAGACGTGAGGCTGATGTCAGTGATGAGGCTGAGATGTCACAGTGAAGCTGTGGAGTCGCTGGTGAGGCTGTGATATCACGGTGAGCCTGTAATATGAGTGGTGAGACTGATGTCACAGTGAGGCTGTGATGTGACAGGTGAGTCTGGTATAAGTAGGCATGTTGTGATGTCACTGTGAAGCTGTGATGTTGCAGTGAGGCTCTGATGTCAGAGCTGATTCTGTGATGTCAGTGAGGTTCAGGATGATGCTTGGATTTTACAGTGAGGTTAGGATGTCAATGCTTTGTCTGTGCAGTCACATTGAGGCTGTGATGTCAAAGGAGAGGCTGTGATGTCACTGTGAGTCTGTGATGGTACCGTGATGTTGTTGTATCACAGGGAGGCTGTGATATCAGTGGTGTTAGACTATGACATCACAGTTCAGCTATGATTTTAGTGGTTCAGATATGATATTAGACGTGAGGCTGATGTCAGTGATGAGGCTGAAATATCACAGTGAGGCTGTGAGGTCTTTCTAGGAGATAGATGTCAGTGACAAGCATGATTTCACTATGAAGCTATGATGTAATAGGCGAAGCTATGATGTAACAGGTGAGTCTTTGATATAACAGGTTAGATTGTGAGGTCACTGTGTGTCTGTGATATCTGTGGTAAAATTGATGTCACAATAAGGCAGTGATGTAATGTGAGGCTGTGGGGTCACTGTTTATGATATCAAAGGCTATGATGTAACTGGTGAAGCTGTCATGTCACTGTGAGACTGTGTTAACTATAGTGAGTTGTGGTGACCTAGTAAGGCTAGGTAGGATACCATTGGTGAGGCTCTGATGTCACAGTGTGGCTGTGATGTCACCATGAAGTAGTGATGTCACAGTGAGGCTCTGATGTCACATTGCAGCTTTGAGGTCAGTGGTTAGGCCATGATTTCAGAAGTGATACAGATGTGAGACATTAAGATGTGGCATTGATGATGTTATATAACTGGTGAGGCTGTGATGCCACACTGAGGTTATGATTTCACCATGAGGCTGTGGTGTCACTGGCGAGGCTTTAATATCACAATGAGCCTGTCCTATCAGTGGTGATATTGTGATGTCACAGTGAGACTTTGTTTCACCAGTGATGCTGTGATAGCATAGTGTGGCTGAAATGTCAGTGGACCAAAACAATGGCATCACAGTAGGATGTGATTGCAGTGATTAGGCTATGATATCAGAAAGAGGCTGGTGTGAGTGATAGGGTATTATGTCACAGTGAGGCAGGCATGTCACTGTGAGGTTTTGATGTCAGTGGCAACACTGATGGCACAATGAGGATATGATGTAACAGGTGAGCCTGTGTTGTCACTGGGCAGGATATGAGATCACTGTGAGGCTGTGATGTCACAGTGAGGCTCTGATGTCAGGGCTGATTCTGTGAGATGTCAATGAGGCTGTGACATCAGGGGTGATGCTTCGATTTCACTGTGAGGTTAGGATGTGAGGCTGTGCTGTCACATTGAGTCTTTGATTTTAGAGGAAAGGTTGTGATGTCGCTGTAAGACAGTGTTTTAAACATGAGGTTGTGATATCACCATGAGGCTGTGATATGAGTGATGATAGACTGAGACATCACAGTTTGGCTGAGATTACATTTGTTAGGCTGTGATGTCAGAAGTGAGGCTGATGTCAGTGATGAGGCTGAGATGTCACAGTGAGGCTGGGATGTAACTAGTGGGGTATGATGTCTGAGTGAGGCTGTGAGGTCAGTGCAGCTGTGAGGTCAGTAGTTGGGCTGTGATTTCAGAAGTGAGGCTGATGTGAGAGATGAGACAAAGATGTCACATTGATGATGTGATATAACTGATGAGGCTGTGATGACACAGTGAGGTTATAATGTCATTATGAAGCTCTGGTGTCATTGTTGAGGCTGTAATATCACGATGTGGCTGTCATATCACTGGTGAGGATGTGATGTCACAGTGAGGTTGTGATATCAGTAGTTACTGTGCTTAAACAGGAAAATTATGTCATTGGTGAGGCTGTATTATCACTGGTGAAGCTCTAATGTCACAGTGAGTTTATTGTGTCAAACTTAGGCTATGATGTCACAGTGAAGCTATGATGTCATAGGTGAAGCTTTATGTCACAGTGATGCTTTGATGGCACAGTATGGCTATGATGTTCCAATGAGGCTGTGATGTCACTGTGAGGTTGTGGTGTCCCTGGGGAAGTTGAGATGTCTCAGTAAGGTTGTGATGTCCATAGCAAAACTGTGGTGTCACAGGGAGGCTGTCATGTGCCTGTGAGGTCAGTGGTAAGACTGTGGTGTCACAGTGAGTCTAGTTAGGATGTCAGTGATGTGTGTGATGTCGCATTGAGGCTCTAATTTCAGAGGTGAGCCTGTGATGTCATAGTGAGCTTGTGATGAAACAGTGAGGCTATAATGTCAGAGTCGATCCTGTGATGTCATAGTGGGGGCAATTATTTCAGAGGTGAGCTTACAGTTTCATAATGAGGCTGTGATGTCACAGTAAGAGTATAACCTCAGAGTTGAGGCTGTAATGTCACAGTGAGGCTTTGATGCCAGAGTGAGGCTTTGATGTCCCCATGCTGCTGTGTTGTCACTGTGAGCTCTTGATGTCACAGGGAATAGGTGATGTCACTTTGGAGACTGTGAGGTCACAGTGAGATTGTGATGTCAGTGGTGATGCTCTGATGTCACATTGAGGCTGTGATGTTACAGTGAAGCCATGTAAGAGGTGTGTATGTGATGTCACCATGAGGCAATTATGTCAGTGATAAGGCTGATGTCACAGTGAGTTATGTCAGTGATAAGGCTGATGTCACAGTGAGTTTGTGATGTCAGAGTGAGGGAGTGATGTCACTGTCAGGTTATAATGTCACAGTTAGGCTGTGAAGACTCAGCGTTTCTAGATATCATAGTGAGTCTCTGATGGCACAATGATGTTGCTATGTCACCGGAAATGTTTTATTGGCACAGTGAGTCTATGATGTTAGTGGTGAAGTAGTGATGTCTCAATAAGGCTGGAATGCCAGTGGCAAGAAAGATGTCATAGAGAGTCTAAGATGTCACTGGTGATGCTATGATATTAGTGGTGAACCTACTATGTGACAGTGACACTGGTGAGGCTATGATGGAAAATGCTGCATTGTCACTGGTGTATCAGTGATGTCAGGGAAACTGTGATATCAGGGGTAACAGACTATAACATCACAGTTCGGCTGAGATTTCACTGGTTAGGCTATGATGCCAGAATTGAGGCTGAGAAGTCACAGCGAGGTTGGGGTGTCAAGGTTGATGCTGTCATGTGCCCGTGAGCCTGAGATATCAATGATGAGGCTGTGGTGTCATAGCGAGGTTAGGCAGGATGCCCGACGCGTTGCTGATGCTATGATTTCAGAGGTTATCCTGTTATGTCACAGTGAGGCTATGATATCAGAGGTGAGGCTGTGATGTCATAGTGAGGCTGTCATGTCACACTGAGGCTATAACCTCAGAGGTGAGGCTGTGATGTCACAGAGAGGCTGTTATGTCAATGGAGCTGGCCTATCACAACACAGTGAGGATATGGTTTCAGTGGTTAGGCTGTGATATCAGAATGAGGCTGAAGTGAGTGATGAGGGTATGATGTCACATGAGGCTGCCATGTCACTGGTGAGGCTGTGATGTCACTGTGAGACTTTGATGTCACCAAGTGAGGTGGTGTCACTGTGAGCCCATGATGTCACAGTGACTTGGTGATGTCATGGTGGAGACTGTGAGGTCACAGTGAGGCTATGAATTCGGTGGCAAGACTGATGTCACAGTGAGGCTATGATGTCAGTGGTGATGCTGTGATGGCACATTGAGGCTGTGATTTCACAATGAGGCTATGTAATAGTATGTATGTGATGTCACCATGAGGCTATTATGTCAGTGGCAAAACTGATGACACAGTGGAGTTTGTGATGTCACAGTGAGGCTGTGGTGTCACTTTCAGGTTGTAATGTCACAGTGAGGCTATGAGGACACAGTGTGGCTGTGATGTTACAGTGAGGCTCTGCTGAAACATTAATGTTGTGATATCACTGGAGAAGATTGGATGGCACAGTGAGGCTGTGATGTTAGGGGTGAGGCTGATATCACAATGAGGCTGTGATGTTACTGGTGAAGGTGTGATGTCACAATAAGAATGAAATGTCAGTGATGAGAAAGATGTCGTAATGCATCTGTGATGTAACTGGTGATGCTATGATGTCAGTCGTGAACCTATTATGACAGTGACTCTGGTGAGGCTGTGATGTCAAAGGTTGTGTTGTCACTGGTGTGGCAGTCATGTCAGTATTCTGACTAATGTCAGTGGCAATGCTGAGGTAACAGGTGAGGCTGTGCTGTCACTGGTGAGGTTGTGATATCACTGTGAAGTTTTTATGTCAGTGTGGGCTTTCAGTCACTGTGACGAGATATCACTCTGGAAGTTGTGAAGTCCAGTGAGGCTGTGATTACAGTGGCAAGACTGATGTCACAATGAGACTATGATGTAACAGGTGAAGTTGTGGTGTCAGTGGGCAGGCTTTGAGGTCACTGTGAGGTTGTGATGTTGCAGTGACTCTCTGATGTCAGGACTGAATCTTTTATATGTCAGTGAGGCTGTGACATCAGTGGAGATGCTGTGATTTCACAGTGAGGCTGTGATCTCACTGTAAGGATGTAATGTCACAGTAAGGCTCTGAGGACAAAGTTTGGCTATGATGCCACTTTGAGCCTATGATGTTCATAGTGCAGCTGTGAGGTCAGTAGGTAGGCTGTGATTTCAGAGGTGAGACTGACATGAGAGGTGAGGCTGAGAATTTGCATTAACAATGTGATATAACTGGTGAGGCTGCGATGCCACAGTGAACTTATGATGTCACCATTAGGCTGTGGTATCACTGTTGAGGTTGTAATATCACGGTGATCCTGTAAAATCAGAGATGAGGCTGTGATGTCACAGTGAATCTGTGATGGCACTGTTATGGCAGTGATGTCAGTGTTCTGACTAATGTCAGTGACATCCCTGATGTTACAGGTGAAGCTTTGTTGTAACTGGTGAGGCTGTGATGTCACAGTGAGGCTGTGATGTCAGTGGCAAGACTGATGTCACATTGAGTCTGTGATTTAACAGGTGAGCCTGTGGTCTCAGTGGGCATGCTGTGAGGTCACTGTGAGATTGTGATGTTGCAGTGAGGCTCTGGTGTCACAGTGAGGCTGTGAGAGCACAGTGAGTCACTGAAGACACAGTGATGTTAAGAAGTCACTTGAGAGGTTTGTATGGTACAGTGAGGCTGTGATATTAGTGGTGAGGCTGATGTCACAATGAGGATTTGATGTCACTCATGCAGGTATGATATCACAATAAGGCTGGAATACCAGTGGTGAGAAAAATGTCATGGTGTGTCTATGAAGTCCCTGGTGAGGCTATGATGTCAGTGGTGAACCTATTATGTGATAGTCACTGGGGAAGATGTGATGTTAAAGACTGTGTTGTCTCTGGTGTGGGAATGAAGTCAGTGTTCTGACTAATGTCAGTGGTGATGCTGATGTGACAGGTAAGGCTGTCACTGGTGAAGATGTGAGTTCAGTGTTTAAGCTGTGATTTCCGAAGTGAGACTGATGTGAGAGATGAGACTGAGCTGTCCCATTGATGATGTAATATAACTGGTGAGGCAGTGATGTCACAGTGAGGCTGTGATGCCATAGTGAGTATATGATGTCACCATGAGACTGTGGTGTAACTGGTCAGGCTGTAGTATCACGATGAGTCTGCCCTATCAGTGGTGAGGCAGTGATGTCATATTGAGGCTGCGATATCAGTAGCAAAACAGATATCACAGTGAGATCATGATGTAACAGGTGAACCTGTGGTTTCAGTGGGCAGGCTGTGTGCTCACTCTGAAGATGTGATGTCGCAGTGAGTCTCTGATGTCAGGGCTGATTCTATGAGATATCAGTGAGGCTGTGATATAAAGGGTGATGCTTGGATTTCACAATGAGGTTAGTATGTTAGTGGTAAGGTTGTACAGTAACACTGAGGTTGTAATGAAAGAGGAGAGGATGTCAAGTCACTGTGACCCTGTAACATCAGTGTTGAGGCTGTGTTGTCACTATAAGGCCGTGCTAGCACAGTGTGCTGTGACATCACAGTGAGATTATGATGTAAATAGCGACACTGCACTGTCACAGGAAGGCTGTCATAGTTCAGTGAGCCTGTGAGGTCAGTGGTGAGGCTGTGGTGTCATAGTAAGGCTGTGATGAAACCATGAGGGTATAACATCAGAGTCGATGCTGTGATGTCACCAATGGGCAATGATTTCAAAGTTAAGACTGTGATGTCATAGTAAGGCTGTCATGTCACTTTGAGGTTGTGATGTCAGAGGGAAGGCTGTGATGTCAGAGGGAAGGCTGTGATGTCAGCGTAAGGCTGTAATGTCATTGTGAGGCTGTGACATGCAGAGAGGTTGTGATGTCACAGTGAGACTGTGAGGTCACTGTGGAAGATGTGATGTCAGTGACAATGCTAATTTTACCATGAGGGTATGATGTAATAGATTAGACTGTGAAGTCACAGTGAGGTTGTGAGGTCACTGTGAGGCTGTGATATCTCTGGGAAGATTGATGTCACAATCAGGCATTGATGTTATACGTGATGCTGTGATGTCACTGTTTATGATGTCAAAGGCTTTCACTGCTGAGGCTGTCACATCACTGTGAGCCTGTACTATCTGTGGTGACTGTGTGTTGTCATGGTAAGGCTAAGTAGGATACCAGTGGTGATGCTGTGATATCACAGTGTGGCTGTGATGTCACCATGAGGCTAGGATGTCACAGTGCAGCTGTGATGTCACAGTGTAGCTGTGAACTCAGCGGTCAGGCTGTGATTTTTGAAGTGAGACTGATGTGAGAGATGAATCTGAGATTTCGCCTTGATGATGTGATATAACTGGTGAGGCTGTGATGTCACAGGGAAGTTATGATTCCCCCATGAAGCTGTGTTGTCGATGGTGAGGATGTAATATCATGGTGTGCCTGTCCCAGCAATGGAGGGGCTCTGATGTTACAGTGAGCCTGTGTTGGCAAAGTGTGGCTGTGATGTCACGGTGAGGTTGTGATATCAGTAGTGACTGCTTTCACAGGGAGCATATATCATTGGTGAGCCTGTATTGTCACTGGTGAAACTCTAATGTCACGGTCAGATTATTGTGTCAAACTGAGGCTGTGGTGTTTTAGTTAGACACTTAGTGTCAGAGGTGAAGTTTTATGTCACAGTGATGCTTTTATGGCACAGTATGGCGTGGTGTCACAATGAGGTTGTGCTGTCACTGTGAAGTGATGTCATGATGAAAGCTGTGGTGTCACAATGAGGTTGTGTTGCCAATAGCGACACTGAAGTGTCACAGGGAGGCTTTTATGATTCAGTGAGCCTGTCAGTTGTGAGGCTGTGGTGTCATAGTGAGATTAGATAGGATGGCATTGATGAGGGTGTAATGCCACATTGAGGCAATGGTTTCAGAGGTAAGCCTGCGATGTCATAATAAGGCTGTGATGAAACAGTGAGGCTACAACATCAGAGTCGATGCTGTATTCTCATAGTTGGGCAATGATCTCAGAGGTGAGTCTGTGATGTCATAGTGTGGCTCTCATGTCACAGTGAGGCTATAACCTCCAAGGTGATACTCTGATGTCACAGTAAGGCTGTGTTGTCACCAGTGATGCCATGACATCACAATGAGGCTCTGATGTCATTGGACCAAGACTATGACATCACAGTCCAGATGTGATTTCAGGAATTAGGCTGTGATATCAGAATAAGGTTGGTGTGAGTGATGAGGTTATGATGTTATAGTGAGGCTGCCATGGCACTGGTGAGTCTGCAATGCCAATGTTTGCCTTTGATATCACCGTGTGGCCATGGTGACATCATGAGCCTGTGATGTCACAGGGAGTTGGTGATGTCACGGTAGATGCTGTGAGATCACAGTGAGACTATGATATCACTGGCAAGGCTGATGTTACTGTGAAGCAATGTCAGTAGTGATACTGTGATGTCACATTGAGGCTGTGATGTCACAGTGTGGCTAGGTCAGTTTTATGTGATGTCATCTCTGCCTCATCTCTTACATTAGTTTCACTTCTGAAATCACAGCCTAACCATTAACCTCACAGCAGCATTGTGACATCATAGCCTCACCCCTGGTATCTTACCTAGTTTTAAGAGGACACCAGAGCCTTAACACAGACAGCACAGCCTCACATTGATGTGACAGTATCAGCAGTGTCATCATAGCCTTTGATATCATAAACACTGACACCACAGCCCATGATTTCACAGGGAGATGGTTATATCACAGTGAAAGCTGTGAGATCACAGTAAGACTGTGATGTCAGTGGAAAGGCTAATGTCACAGTGAGGCTATGATGTCAGTGGTGATGCTGTGATGTCACATTGAGTCTGTGATGTCACAGTGAGGCTATGTCAGAGATGTGTATGTGATGTCACCATTAGGTTATTATGTCATTTGCAAGGCTGATGTACAGTTTGTTCTTGATGTCATACTGAGGCTGTGATGGCAATGTCAGGTTGTAATGTCACAGTGAGGTTGTGAGGACACATTGTGGCTATGATATCATCGTGAGGTTCTGATTACACATAGATGTGTTATCATTGGAGATGTTTGGATGGCACAATGAGGCTATGATATTGGTGATGAGGCTGATGTCACAATGAGGCTGTGATGTAAATGGTGAAAGTGTGATGTCACAATAAGGCTGGAATGTCAGTGGTGAAAAAGATGTCATAGTGAGTCTATGATGTCACTGGTGAGGCTATGATATCAGTGGTGATGCTGTGATGTAACATTGTAGCTGTGATGTCACAATGAGACTATGTCACAACTGTGTATGTGATATCACCAATGAGGCTCTTATGTCAGTGGCTAGGCTCATGATGTCACTGGTGAGTCTATGATGTTAGTGGTGAACCTATTACGTGACAGTGACACTGGTGAGGCTGTGATGCTAAAAGCTGTGTTGTCATTGGTGTGGCAGTGATGTCAGTATTCTGATTAAAGTCAGTGTCAATGCTGATGTCGCAGGTGAGGCTGTTCCGCCATTGGTGAGGCTGTGATGTCACTGTTATGCTATGAAGTTACTGTGGGTGTTGCAGGTCACTGTGGACTGTCATGTCTCCATCAGGTGATATCACTCTGGAAGCTGTGATTTCATAGTGAGGCTGCAACGTTAGTGGCAAGAGTGATGTCACAATGAGGCTATGATGTAACAGTTGAGCCTGTTGTGTCAGTGTGCAGTATGAGAGGTCGCAGTGAGGTTGTGATGTCAGGGCTGATTCTATGACATGTTAGCGAGACTGTGATGTCAGGAATGATGCTTTGATTTCACACTGATGTTAGGATGTCAGTGGGGAGCATGTGCAGTCACACTGAGGCTGTGATATCAGAAGATAGGCTGTGATGTAACTGTGTGGTGGTGATGTTACCGTGAAGTTGTGATATCACAGTGAAGCTCTGATACCAGTGGTGATAGACTATGACATCACAGTTTGGCTAAGATTTCAGTGGTTAATCTGTGATGTCAGAAGTGAGGTTGATGTCAGTAATGAGGCTGAGATGTCACTGTGGGGCTGGAATATTACTGGTGAGGCTGTGATGCCACAGCGAGGGGTGGCATCACTGTTGTGGCTCTCATTTGACTGTGAGCCTGAGATGTCCGTGATGGGGTTTCGCTATCATTTCCATGCTAGGCAGGATGTCCGTGGTGTCCCTGATGCTATGATTTCAGAGGTTAGCCTCTTATGTCACAGTAAGTCTGTGATATCAGAGGTGAGGCTGTGATATCATAGTGAGGTTGTGATGTCAGAAATGAGGCAATAATGCCACAGTGAGGCTGTGATAGCATTGTGAAGCTGTAATGTCACTATGAGGCTGTGACATCACAGAGATTTCCTGATGTCACAGTGAGGCTGTGAAGTCACTGTGGAATATGTGATGTCAGAGACAAGCATAATTTCATCATGAGGCTATGATGTAACAGGTTAATCTATGATATAACTGGTTAAACTGTGAGGCTGTGAGATCACTGTTAAGATGTGATATCTGTGGGAAGATTGACATTGACAGGCTGTGATTCTCTGCCTCTACGAGTAAAGGCAGCTTTTCTTTCATTTCTATTGGAATTTTTCTGCTTGTGCAGGTCAGATAAGAACTTTGTAGGAAGACTCTAACAGCTTTTTGTCTCTGGCCAGGGGGTAACATACAATGCCCACCAGGATGGAGTGAAGGGCATTGCAGGAGCAGCAAAACTGCAAAAGAAAATCAACAAACCACAATCCAGAACTTCAGAGACTCTATATCAACCACCTAGAACTAGGCCAGCTTAGTCTCTCCCCATCTTGAAGCTCAGGGAAATTTGCGGAAGAGGGGGCGGTAAGAGTGTAAGAGCAAAAGGATGGGAGGAGCAATGATATGTAAGATACTCTATACTAGTTAGGGCTGAAGCAATCATAATTGGACTTTGCATGCCCTGTGCATTGTCCAACACACTGTTGACCTCACAAAGTCTAGCATCTGCTAAAGGCACCAAGATCCTTGGAGGCAAAGGATTGGCAGCCACAGCAGTGTTCCTATACCTAAGGGGAACATGGGAAAGGGTTCAGGGAAAGGCCACTGGGTCCTTGTACGTCATCGGGGAGGAGGGCCCAGAGGAAAATCAGACATGCACAAGAAAGGACTCTCTGGGAATTGGGGTGGGAGGCACTGGGGGATGAGGAGGGAGAAGGGAGGGGAAGCAGGGGGTTCGGGGGGAGGAGGAGGGAGGGAGGGAACTGGTGTACCTAATAAGTTTGTATGAGCTGAAATAAAAAAAAAAAGAACTTTGTAGGCTTCTTATCTATTTTACCTTTGGGGATACCATGGTTGATTAGCCAATGCTAATCTCACGTGAGTGAGACCTTCATAAGTACTGTTCTGTCTATGCTGTACATTTTGGTTAGTAAACTTTGTCATTGGCGATTAAATGCTGCCACTTGGCCCCTACTACTCCTAGATCCACCTAGGCCCATTGAATTTAAATCCTCCAACTGGGTGGTTGTATCTCCCATTGTTAGTTCTGGCACAAGGGGAAGAGAAATGGTAGGAGCCTTCATATTTGGTGGTGTCCCTCTCACCAATTTATTAAGTACATTTCTAGTAAAAGGCATGACATCTGGATTCTGCCATTGAGAATTGGATTTGAAAGAATGTATCCAGTCAAGTATACCAATTTCCCTGAGCCTCTTAATCCCATCGTCAATATTAAACCAAGGAATATCTGGAATCTCCAGTTCCTTTTCAGAGGACCAAACATTAATTAGTATTTCAGCTACCCACTCAAGTAAACTCTTGGTACCATTTAAAAAAAATTTTTTTATTATTTATTCAATTGTGTGTCTGTGTGCGTGTGTGTGTGTGTGTGTGTGTGTGTGTGTGTGTGTGTGTGCGCGCATAGAACCACGAACGAATTCGGGAACCACCATGGATGCTTCCACCTCCTCTTTATTTACTCTGCCCCGGGATTCACAGGCTCCGCCCTACCAGGACCAGAAATGCAAGCCGCCCCGCTTCTGCTCGGCAACTATACGTGGGGTCTGGAATACAGAATCCAGGACCTTCCGCCTGCAAGGCGGTGGCTTAACCCCTGAACCACCTCTGCAGCCCCTCTTGGTACCATTTTTTAAAAATATTTTTTATTATTATTTCTGCTCATACAAACTTAACAGGTACACCGGTTCCCTCCCACCCTCCTCCTCCCTCTGACCCTCCTGCTCCCCCTTCCTTCACCCCTCCCTCCCGATCCACCAGTATCTCCCCCCTATTCCCCAGAGAATCCTTAAATGTGCATGCCAGGCTCTCCTCTGGACTCTTATCACCGATGATGTACAAGGACTCAGTGGCATTTCCCTGAACCTTTTCCTGTGTTCCCTTTAAGTATAGAAACAATACTGTGGCTGTCAATCACTTGCCTCCAAGGATTTTGGTGCCTTTAGCAGATGCTAGACTTTGTGGGGTCAATAGTGTGTTGGACATTGCGCAGGGCATACAAAGTCCAATTATGATTGCTTCGGCTCTAACTTGTGTGGAGTATCTTGTATATCATTGCTCTTCCCATCCTTGTGCTCTTACAATCTTACTGCCCCCTCTTCCGCAAATGTCCCTGAGCTTCAAGATGGGGAGAGATTAGGCTGGCCTATTTCTAGGTGGTTGATATAGAGTCTCTGAAGTTCTGGATTATGGTTTGTTGATTTTCTTTTGCAGTTTTGCTGCTCCTGCAATGCCCTTCACTCCATCCTGATGGGTATTGGATGTCACCCCTTGCAGTCCTTGACAAAGGCCTATTTTCTCTGCTGTATCATGGTCCCCTCTCTTCTTGTTTCTGGTGTGGCCCTCCAACCCCATCCCACCTGTTCATAATCCTTGCAATTACTGCAAGTGTCTTTGAGTGTCTCTAGATGGGCTGGGTGGGTTCGGTACTAGGAGCCACCTATTAGGGAGTACATACGGCGCTTAATTTTCTAGGTGTGGGATACTTCACTTAATATAATTGTTTCTAATGACATCCATTTCCCGGCAAATTCCAGTAATTCATTATTTTTGATGGCTGAGTAGTACTCCACTATATAGATATACCACATTTTCCTTATCCACTTGTCAACTGTTGGACATCTGGGTTGATTCCATGACTTTGCTGCTATATAAACAGTGTAAACAGTGCTGCTATGAACATGGTCATGCTTGTGCTATCGAGGTGAACCTCTGCTGCATGGGGAGTTATTCCCAAAAGTGGGATAGCAGGGTCATATGGCATTTCAATCTTTAATTTCTTCAAGAATCTCCAGATGGCTCGCCAGAGTGGATGTATGAGCTTGCATTCCCACCAGCAATGGAGGAAAGTTCCCCTCTCTCCACCTCCTCTCCAGCATTTGTTGTTCTTTGTATTGTGGAATTTTGCCGTCCTGACTGGGGTGAGATGATATCTCAGAGATGATTTGCATTTCCCTGATGGCTAAGGAAGTGGAGCATTTTTAAAGAGATTTATTAGATATTTTAATTTCATCCCTGGTAAAGTTTCTTTAAAGTTCCAGGGCCCATTTTTTAATTGGGCCATTAGTTTCCTTGGTGTTTAGTTTTCTAAGTTCTTTGTGCACTCTGGATAATAGAGCTCTATCAGATATGTGGTTAGTGAAGATTTTCTCCCATTCTGTGGGTTGCCTTTGAGCTCGAGTTACAATCTCCTTAGCTGAACAGAAGCTCTTTAATTTCACAAGATCCCAAATGTTGAGAGTTGGTAGCAGTGACTGTGCCATTGAATGTCTGTTTAGGAAATGTTGTCCTAGCCCAATCAGCTCGAGGGAATTCCCCATCATTTTAACTAAGGTTTTTATAGTCTCTGGGCTTATATGAAGGTCCTAGATTCATTTGGAATTAAGTCTTGTACATGGTGACAAGAACGGGTCCAGCTTTAATCTTCTGCATGTGGAGATCCAGTTTTGCCAGCACCATTTGTTGAAGATGCTATTCTTTTTCCATTGAATTTTTTGGGCCCCTTTGTCAAAGACTAAATGGCTGCACTTTTGTGGGCTTATATTTGGGTCTTCAACCCTTATCCATTAATCTGTGTGTCTATTTTGGAGCCAGTACCAGGCTGTTTTTATAACTATGGATTTGTACTATAGACTAAGGTTTGGTATGGTGATACCTCCATCAGTGTTTTTGTTACTCAGGGTTGTCTTTGCTATCATGGGTCTTTTGTGCCTCCACATGAATTTTGAGATTGTTTGGTCAACTTATTTAAAAAATTGCTTTGGGATTTTGATTGCTATATAATTGAATTGGGATAGTGCCTTTGGTAGTCATTTTTACGATGTTGATTCTGCCAATCCAGGAACATGAGAGGTCTTTCCACCTTCTGATGTCTTCTGCAATTTCTTTCTTTAGGGTTTTAAAGTTTGTGTTTTTTTTTTATTCAATTGTGCGCATGTGCGCGTGTGTCTGTATGTGTGTGTGTCTGTGTGTGTGTGTATCTGTGTGTGTGTGTATCTGTGTGTGTGTAGAACCACGGACGAATTCGCGAACCACCATGGACGCCTCCACCTCCTTCTGCCCCGGGATTCACAGGCTCTACTCTACCAGGACCAGAAGCCCAGGCCACCCCCGCTTCCGCCTGTTGTCTATACGTGGGATCTGGGAACTGAACTCAGGACCTTCCGCCTGCAAGGCGGAGACTTAACTCCTGAGCCACCTCTCCAGCCCATAGGGTTTTAAAGTTTTTATTGTAAAGGTCTTTTATATCCTTGGTTAGGTTTATACCAAGGTATTTCATTTTTTTAGGGGATATAGTAATTGGGATTGAGTCTCTCAGGGCTTTTTCACTTCTTTCATTCTGGGCATATAGGAAGGCCACTGATTTTTGTACATTTATTTTGTATACTGCCACACTGCTGAACTTCTCAATTAGTTCCAGGAACTTCCTGGTGGAGTTTTTGGGATCCCTCAGGTATAAGATCATGTCATCTGCAAACAGGGATGGCTTGACTTCTTCCTTCCCTCTAATGTCCCTTTCTTGTCTTATGGCTTCAGCTAAGACTTCAAGTACAATACTGAATAGAAGTGGTGAGAGTGGACAGCCTTCTCTAGTTCCTGATCGATGTGGGAATGCTTCCAGTTTCTCCCCATTGAGTATAATCCTTGCTATGGGCTTTTTGCATACAGCTTTTATTACACTGATAAAGGTTCCTTCCATTCCTACTGTCTCTAGTGTTTTGATCATAAAAGGCTGTTGGATCTTGTCAAAAGCTTTTACTGCATCTATCGAGAGTATCATGTTGTCTTGGACTTTGGACTGGTTTACATGATGAATTACATTTATTGATTTGCGTATGTTGGACCAACCTTGTATGCCGGGAATAAAGCCTACTTGGTCCCCGTGAATGATCTTTTTGATATGTTTTTGAATCTGATTTGCTAAGACTTTGTTAAGAATCCTTGCATCTGTGTTCATCGGACAGATAGGCCTATAGTTTTCTTTTTTAAGTGACTCTTTATTAGGTTTTGGGATTAAGACGATATTTGCTTCATAGAAGGAATTTGGTAGTGTTCCTTCCTTTGCTATTTGATGGAACAGTTTAAGGAGTATTGGTGTTATTAACTCCTTAAATGTCTGGTAGAATTCTGTGCTGAATCCATCTGGTCCAGGACATTTTTTGGTGGGAAGATTCGAGATTACTTCTTCAATTTCCTTATATGTTACAGGACTATTTAAATAATTCACAACTTCCTGATTCAATTTAGGTAGATTGTGTTTACTTAGGATTCATCCATCTCTTTTGTGTTGTCAAACTTCACAGAGCAGAAGTTTTTAAAATATGATGTTATAATTCTCTGGATTTCATGGGTATCAGTAGTGATAACTGCATGTTTATTTCTAATTTTGTTGATTTGGGTTTTCTCTCTCTTGCTTTTGGTTAATTTAGCTAGGGGTTTACCAATCTTATTGATTTTTTCAAAGAACCAGCTTTTGACTGGTTGATTTTCTCTATCGTTTTCTTAATCTCGATTTCAGATATTTCTCCCCTTATTTTGCTAATCTCCTCTCTTCTACTGCTTTTGGGATCAGATTGCTGTAGTTTCTCTAAAGTGTCAAGCTGCATTTTTTAATACATTTTTTATTATTTCCGCTCATAAAAACTTAATATGTAGACCAGTTCCTTCCCTCCCTCCTCCTTCCCCCGAACCCTCCCCTCCCTCCCCATCCCCCAGTGCCCCCCCAATTCCCAGAGAGTCCTTTATTGTGTATGCCTAACTCTCCTCTGGGTCCTCCTCTCCGATGACTTACAAGGACCCAGTGGCATTTCCCCGAACCCTTTCTCGTGTTCCCCTTAAGCATAGGAACACTACTGTGACTGTCAATCCCTAGCCTCCAAGGATCTTGGTGCCTTTACCTGATGCTAGACTTTGTGAGGTCAGTAGTGTGTTGGACATTGCTCAGGGCATGCAAAGTCCAATTATGATTGCTTTGGCCCTAACTTATGTGGAGTATCTTGCAAATATTTGCTCCTCCCATCCTTTTGCTTTTACAATCTTACTGCCCCCTCTTCTGCAAATGTCCCCGAGCTTCAGGATGGGGAGAGATTAGGCTGGCCTATTTCTAGGTGGTTGATATAGAGTCTCTGAAGTTCTGGATTGTGGTTTGTTGATTTTCTTTTGCAGTTTTGCTGCTCCTGCAATGCCCTTCACTCCATCCTGATGGGCACTGTATGTGACCCCTTGATCAGAGACAAAAAGCTATTAAACTGGAGTCTTGTTATAATAGCACATTCAAGGGTAGATGTAATAAAAGTAGGAAACCTCAGTGAGGGAGAGGTCAATCACCCATTTGCAAAATGGTTACTTTTTATCTGCCAGACTATATGCCCTCCCCTTCTGGCAAGATCATACCCCCTCAGTTGTACATGATCAGGAAAGAACGTCTGTGAACTTAACCAAGTGTCACATTACTTACTTGCATTCCTTGATGGAGGCCTATTTTCTCTGCTGTAACATGGTCCCCTCCCTCCTTGTGTCTGGTGTGGCCCTCCAACCCCATCCCGCCTGTTCATAATCTTTGCAATTACTGTATTACATAGGTTTACTTTGAGTGTCTCAATGTGGGCTGGATGAGTTTGTTACTAGGAGCCACCTATTAGGGAGTAAATATGGCACTTAATTTTCTGGGTTTGGGATACTTCACTTAATATAATTGTTTCTTTTTTTTTGATAATAATATTTATTTTTTTTTGGTATTTTTTTATTAAAAATTTAATTATACATTTTAAAATTTTTTACCAGTTCCCTCCCTCCCCCCTTCTCCCCCTCCCCTTCCCCCAGTGCCTCCCCCCCAATTCCCAGAGAGTCCTTTATTGTGTACGCCTAACTCTCCACTGGGTCCTCCTCTCCGATGACATATAAGGACCCAGTGGCATTTCCATAAGCCCTTTCTCTTGTTCCCCTTAAGCATAAGATCACTACTATGGCTGTCAATCCCTTGCTTCCAGGGGTCTCAGTGCCCTTAACAGATGCTAGACTTTATGAGGGCAACAGTGCGCTAGACATTGCGCAGGGCATGCAAAGTCCCATTATGATTGCTTTGGCCCCAACTATTGTTGAGAATCTAGCAAATCGTTGCTCCTCCCATCCTTTTGCTCTTACAATCTTACCGCCCCCTCTTCCGCAAATGTCCCTGAGCTCCAGGATGGGGAGAGATTAGGCTGGCCTAGTTCTATGTGATTGATATAGAGTCTCTGAAGTTCTGGATTGTGGTTTGTTGATTTTCTTTTGCAGTTTTGCTGCTCCTGCAATTCCCTTCACTCCATTCTGCTGGGCACTGTATATCACCCCCTGGCCAGAGACAAAAAGCTGTTAAACTGGAGTCTTGTTGTAATAGCACATTCAAGGGTAGATGTAATAAGAGTAGGAAACCTCACTGAGGGAGGGGTCCATCACCCATTTGCAAAATGATTACTTTTTATCTGCTAGACTATATGCCCTCCCCTTCTGGTGAGATCAGGAAAGAACGTCTGTGAACTTAACCAGGTTTCTCATTACTTACTTGCAGTCCTTGATGGAGGCCTATTTTCTCTGCTGTAACATGGTCCCCTCTCTCCTTGTTTCTGGTGTGGCCCTCCTAACCCATCTCTCTTGTTCATAATCCTTGCAATTACTGTAGGTAATACATAGATTTACCTATGAGTGTCTCAAGGTGGGCTGGGTGGGTTTGGTACTAGGAGTCACCTATTAGGGAGTACATACAGCACTTAATTTTCTGGGTTTGGGATACTTCACTTAATATAATTGTTTCTAATGACATCCATTTCCTAGGAAATTCCAGTAATTCATCATTTTTGATGGCTGAGTAGTACTCCACTATATAGATGTACCACATTTTCCTTATCCACTCGTCAACTGTTGGACATTTGGGTTGATTCCATGACTTTGCTATCATAAACAGTGCTGCTATGAACATGGTTGTGCTTGTGCTATCAAGGTGAACCTCTGCTGTATGGGGGGTTATTCCCAAAAGTGGGATAGCAGGGTCATATGGCATTTCAATCTTTAATTTAAGAATCTCCAGATGGCTCACCAGATGGCTGTATGAGCCTGCATTCCCACCAGCAATGTAGGAGAGTTCCCCTCTCTCCACATCCTCTCCAGCATTTGTAGTTGTTTTTATTGTGGATTTTTGCCATCCTGACCGGGGTGAGATGATATCTAAGGAAAGTTTTGATTTGCATTTCCCTGATGGCTAAGGAAGTGCAGCATTTTTTAAGATATTTATTAGACATTTTAATTTCATCCCTGGTAAAGTTTCTTTAAAGTTCCAGGGCCCATTTTTTAATTGGGCCATTGTTTTCATTGGAGTTTAGTTTTCTAAGTTCTTTGTGCACTCTGGATAATAGAGCTCTATCAGATATGTGGCTAGTGAAGATTTTCTCCCTTTCTGTGGGTTGCCTTTGAGCACGTGTTACAATCTCTTTATCTGAACAGAAGCTCTTTAATTTCACAAGGTCCCAACTGTTGAGAGTGACTGTGCCATTGGATGTCTGTTTAGAAAATGTTGGCCTAGCCCAATCAGCTCGAGGGAGTTCCCTATTCTTTCAACTATCGTTTTTATAGTCTCTGGCCTTATATCAAGGTCCTTGATCCTTTTGGAATTAGGTCTTGTACATGGTGACAAGAACGGGTCCAGCTTTAATCTTCTGCATGTGGAGATACCATTTGTTGAAGATGCTGTTCTTTTTCCATTGGATTCTTTGGGCCCCTTTGTCAAAGATCAAATGGCTGTATTTTTGTGGGCTTATATCTGGGTCTTCAACCCTTATCCATTGATCTGTGTGTCTATTTTGGAGCCAGTACCAGGCTGTTTTTATAACTATGGATTTGTAATATAGACTAAGGTTTGTTACCTTAGTCTATAGCTCCAGCAGTGTTTTTGTTATCAGGATTGTCTTTGCTATCCTGGGTCTTTTGTGCCTGCATATGAACTTTGAGATTATTTGGTCAACTTCTTTAAAGAATTGCTTTGCAATTTTAATTGGTACAGCATTGAATTTGTATATTGCGTTTGGTAATATGGTCATTTTTACAATGTTGATTCTGCCAATCCAGGAACATGGGAGGTCTTTCCACCTCCTGATGTCTTCTGCAATTTCTTGTTTTAGGGTTTTAAAGTTTTTATTGTAAAGGTTTTTATATCCTTGGTTAGGTTTATACCAAGGTATTTCATTTTTTTAGGGGATATAGTAATTGGGATTGAGTCTCTCAGGGCATTTTCACTTCTTTCATTCTGGGCATATAGGAAGGCCACTGATTTTGGTACATTTATTTTGTATCCTGCCACCCTGCTGAACTTCTCAATTAGTTCCAGGAGCTTCCTGGTGGAGTTTTTGGGATCCCTCAGGTATAAGATCATGTCATCTGCAAACAGGGATAGCTTGACTTCTTCCTTGCCGATTTGAATCCCTCTAATGTCCCTTTCTTGTCTTATGGCTTCAGCTAAGACTTCAAGTACAATATTGAATAGAAGTGGTGAGAATGGACAGCTTTCTCTAGTTCCTGATCGAAGTGGTAATGCTTCCAGTTTTTCCCCATTGAGTATAATCCTTGCTGTGGGCTTTTTGCATACAGCTTTCATTATATTGATCCATTCCTACTGTCTCTAGCGTTTTGATCATAAAAGGCTGTTGGATCTTGTCAAAAGCTTTTTCTGCATCTATCGAGAGTATCATGTGGTCTTGGACTTTGGACTGGTTTACATGATGAATTACATTTATTGATTTGCGTATGTTGGACCAACCTTGTGTGCAGGGGATAAATCCTATTTGGTCCCTGTGAATGATCTTTTTGATATGTTTTTGAATCCGATTTGGTAAGACTTTGTTGAGAATCTTTGCATCTGTGTTCATCGGACAGATAGGCCTATAGTTTTCTTTTTTAAGTGACTCTTTATTAGGTTTGGGATTAAGACGATATTTGCTTCATAGAAGGAATTTGGTAGTGTTCCTTCCTTTGCTATTTGATGGAACAGTTTAAGGAGTATTGGTGTTATTAACTCCTTAAATGTCTGGTAGAATTCTGTGCTGAATCCATCTGGTCCAGGACATTTTTTGGTGGGAAGATTCGAGATTACTTCTTCAATTTCCTTATATGTTACAGGACTATTTAAATAATTCACAACTTCCTGATTCAATTTAGGTAGATTGTGTTTACTTAGGATTCATCCATCTCTTTTGTGTTGTCAAATTTCACAGAGCAGAAGTTTTTAAAATATGATGTTATAATTCTCTGGATTTCATGGGTATCAGTAGTGATAACTGCATGTTCATTTCTAATTTTGTTGATTTGGGTTTTCTCTCTCTTGCTTTTGGTTAATTTAGCTAGGGGTTTACCAATCTTATTGATTTTTTCAAAGAACCAGCTTTTGACTGGTTGATTTTCTCTATCATTTTCTTAATCTCGATTTCAGATATTTCTCCCCTTATTTTGTTAATCTCTTCTCATCTACTGCTTTTGGGATCAGATTGCTCTAATTTCTCTAAAGCATTAAGCCGCATTGTTATTTATTTTTGATATTTCCATTTTTCTAATGTAGGCATTAAAATCTATGAACTTATCTCTTAGGACAGCTCTCAATGTGTCCTAGAGATTTTGGTAAGTTGTATTTTTATTATCATTTGTTTTCAGGAAATCTTGAATTTCTTTTTTAATTTCTTCCTGAATCCAGTTCTCATTCAGCATCATAGTGTTAAGTTTCCAGAAGTTAGTGTATTTTCTGTCGTTTGTTGTGTTGTGAATGTCAAGCGTTAGGCCATGGTGGTCTGATAGGGCACAGTCTAGAATTTCAACTTTCCTGTGTATGTGGAGATAAGTTTTGTGGCCCAATATGTGATCTATTTTGGAGAAAGTTCTGTGTGCTGCTGAGAAAAATGTGTATTCTTTGGTGTGTGAATGAAAAGTTTGATAGAGATCTGTAAGGTCCATTTCTTTCAGGGTTTGATTAAGTTCCAAAGTGTCTCTGTTAAGCTTTTGACCTGTTGATCTATCCATGTTGAGAGGGCGGTGTTGATGTCCCCAAGAATTATCGTTTGGTGGTTGATTTCTTGCTTTAGATGCTGTAGGGTTTTCTTAATAAATGTGTAGGGGCCCGTATTGGGTGCATATATGTTCAGTATTGTGAAGTCTTCCTGGTGAATTGTACCTGTGACTGAAATGTAGTATCCATCTGTGTTTCTTATGATTTTCTTTGGTTTGAAGTCCACTTTGTCCGAAAGCATAATTGCTACCCCTGCCTGTTTCTTGATTCCATTAGCTTGCAAAATTTTGGATCAGCCTTTCATTTTTAGGATGTGCCTATTTTTTGTGGTGAGATGAGTTTCCTGAAGGTGGCAGATTGTTGGATTGTGGTTCTTAATCCAAGTTTGTAATCTGTGCCTCTTAATCAGTGTGTTAATACCTTTGACATTTAATTTATAATGGAGAAATTATTTTTAATTCTGGACTTTTTTATGTTTAGTGGATTTTGTGAGCGTATTGTTTGATATTTATGTTTTGGTGGTATTATACTTTCTTTCTGTCCTCCTGGATATGCTTGTTCTTTTCTTCAAACTTGAGTATTATTTCTAGCATTTTTTGGAGGCCTGGTTTGGTAGACATATATCCCTTCAGGTTGTCTTTATGCTGGAAAACTTTTCTTTCTCCCTCAATCATGACAGATAGTTTTGCCGGGTATATCAGTCTGGGTTGGCATTTTTGCTCATTTAATACTTGAAGTACGTCTCTCTAAGCTCTTCTTGCTTTTACTGTTTCCATTGAGTAGTCATTTGTTATTCTAATAGGTTTACTTTTAAAAGTGACTTGCTTTTTTTCTTTTGAAGCTTTCAGCACCTTTTCTTTGTCTTGAATGTGGAGTGTTTTGACTATTATTTGCCGTGGCGATTTTCTATTTTGGTCCTATCTGTTTGGAGTGTGAAATGCCTCTTGTATTTGGATGGGCCTCTCATTCTTCAGTTAAGGGTAGTTTTCATTTATGATGATTTGAAATATTTCCTCAGGTGTGGTATTTTGGGATTCTTGTTCTGGTATTCCATGAATGCGCATGTTAGGCTTCTTCAGGGTGTCCCATATGTCTTGAATGTTCCTCTCAAGTATCTTTTTGGCTTTAACAATCTCTTCCATTGAGTTGGTTAATTCTTCAAGATCTGAAATTCTATTTTCTGCTTCATTTGTTCTGCTGATAAGACTCTCTGTTGAGTTTTGGGTTGAAGATAACTTGTCTTTTAGTTCAATTTTAAACTCTGCCTGAAACTGTTTTAACTGCTCTATGCCTATTTTTGTTTCTTGAACTGTTTCTCTCAACTCCTCCAAGTTCCTGTTGTGTTCCTGTTCAAAGTGGTTGATGTGGTTGTTTAACTAGTCTCGGATTTCCTCTTTCCTAGTATTAATCATGGTAATGATCATACTCTGAAAGTTGTTATGTTGGCTCTGGCTTTCTTGGCTATTTTCTGTGAATTTGTTCTGGTCAGAATCCATCATTATGGGGTTAATTTTTTCGGTGGGAGATTGGTCTTCTTGGGTTTTATTTCTTGTGGATCTGCACTTTGACTTGGGCATTGTTGTTTTGTTTCTTAGGACCTTTCAGTTTCTGTGTGTTTTTGACTGAACTGATTTAGTTGATATTATTACACTTGCCAGTTATTACTAGTGCTGGCCTTGGATTGGGTATGTTTGTCTATTGTTATTATAATTTCCTAGATGAGGCTATTAGGCTCTTAGTACCTCAGTTAAGTCAGGTTAAGTAGACAAGGGGCGAATATTAGTATGGTAGTGCACTTTTACAATTTAGTATCTTGGTGATATGTGAGGGTGAGTGGTGTACTCCCTGGACTTGTATGTGTTTTTGGGGTGGCTGTATGGAGAAGTTGATCTAAAGCAATTGATACTAGAAAGGATCAGTAAGGTAAAAAAAAGGAGGTTTACTTATCTTTGAGCTGGATGTGAAGAATGTCTCCCACGTGATAGGATGATTGTAGAGGACTCCAGACGTATGGCCTTTGTCCCTTAGAGTTTTGCTTGAGTTTCCTTTGGACTCTATTGAATTCTGAGTAGCAGTGTGTCTTCTGTGTACCACGTGCATAGATCCCCAGTGGGCTGGAGAGGCAGAGGGTCTGATGTTGATGGCAGAATTCTTCACCTGGGACCTAGGTCCCCACCCAAGCTCCAGGGATGGAGGAATGTGAGCAAGTCCTGTCTGGTCAGGCAGAGGTGCGGGCCCTAGGAAGAAAGGGGCTGGGGGCTGGGGCGGGGCCCAGGCAAAGCTGGAGGCCACCTGGGTGCCACTGGGACTGACACGGGGCCACCTGGGGGGGCTGGGCAGACTCACCTGGGACCTGGGACCTGGGACCTGGGACCTGGGACCTGGGACCTGGTGGGCAGGAGGACGCAAGTGACTGGGGTCCAGGGCGGAGCCCAGACCAAGCTGGAGGCCGTCTGGATGCTGCTGGGACTGACATGGGGGCACCTGGGGGGGCCCTCCTGGTACCATTTTTAACTCTGCAAGTGGCAGTGTTAAACCTAGAATCTCTCCTAAATGGGCCCATTTCTGTGAACTCACTTTTATCCAGTTTTATACTCCTTCCACTAGTATCCCACAGCCTTACAATCCATTCCCAGGGTTATTCCCCAGACTGCTGCTTGAATGTATTAGAAAAGTCATACAGTTCTTTAGGGGTATAGCGCACCTCCTCATGGACCACACTTTCTATTTCACCTTTAAGAGCTTGTTTAGCCTTGAGCCTAGTTATAGGCCTGGAAGCAGTCACAGGTGTGTGTGCTGTAACGTCAGTATTTTCTTGTGGTAAAGGTAAAAATAACACTTTTGTAGAGAGTGGGTGTGGAGATTCATTTTCTGTTGAGGGAGGGGAGACTATTTCCTCAGGCAAAACAAAACCATCAGAATGTGAGTGTTCAAGGTCTTCATCATCAGTTTGGTCCTCCCACACATCAGCATTCCACTTTTTGGGTGATTCTTTTCCAATTCTTTTCAATTCTTTTCCAATCAGTGCTTTTATTTTAATGTCTGACACCTTTTGAGGCTGGGATTTTAATTTACGTTGTACAATTTGAGCCCTATTGCTAATGGAAAGATTCTCTTCTAGAGCACACTTAGAAATTTCTAAGTTGTTTATGCGCTTTCTGAGTTGGATATTTTCCTCTCTAAGATCTTCTTTTTCTATTTGTAGTTTAATGAGAGATGCTAGAAGCAACCAGCCAGCATCATTGATTTCCTTATTCTTGCTAATTGTATCTAAAGTTTAATATGCAGAATCACTAAGCTTCACAATCTTTGCAAGAGGGGCATCAAGACTGTCCAACACACCTATTTTTACCAGTTCTACAAACAATTCACTCCAAACAGTTGCAGTGTTCTCCATACCACTAGGGGAGTCTTTAGTCATGGGAGGTTCCACTGGCTCAAAAGCCAGCTCCGGATATCACAAAGCTTGCCAGCAAAATTCATTCTTATAATTCTGTTTTTCTAGAACCACTTCTGGTACCAATTTATGTATTAGGTAGTGTTCTCTAAAGTCATGGAATTTACAGAATGCATGAGTGTGTGTGTGTGTGTGTGTGTGTGTGTGTGTGTGTGTGTGTGTGTGTGTATGTGTGTGTGTGTGTGTGAAATTTATTGAGTTGGCTTACAGATATGTCCAGCGAAGGCTGCCAGCAGTTCAGGTAGTCCAACGATGGATGCCAGTAGCTGAGGTAGTTGCAACGCTGGCTGCCAATAGCTAGCTGCTCAGTTCGATAGTCATGTGGGTAATGGCTGAAGGCTGGAGAAATCCTAGATTCTTAGTTTAGTCGAAGGCTAGAAGATCTTCAGTAGCTCCTTTTTATATGATGTAGTACTGGGAGGATGCTATGAGATCTTTGGAGGTCCTGATATGATCTAGGACAGGTATAATCTTATCAAATGGTCTCAGTAGATCCTTTCCAGTTGACACCCAGGCTTAATTATCACGGCTATAAGGTCAGAGTTGATGATGTGGTGTCACAGTTGGGCAATGATTTCAGAGGTGAGTCTGTCATGTCACAGTGAAGCTAGCATGTCACAATGAGGCTGTTCCTTAGAGGTGAGACTGTGATGTCATTGTATTGATGCTTTGACACTAGTGATGCTGTGATATCACAGTGAGGCTGTGATGTCAGTGGAGCAAGACTATGATATCACAGTGAGGATGTGATTTCTGTGTTTAGGCTGTGATATCAGAATGAGGCTGATGTGAGGTATGATTTCACAATGAGACTGTGATGTCAGTGGTGATAGATTATGATATCATAGCTTGGCTGAGATTTCAGTAGTTAAACTGTGATATCAGAAGTGAGGCTAATGTCACTGATGAGACTGAGATATCACAGTGAGGCCGGGATGTTACTGGTGAGGTTGTGATGGCACAGTGAGGCTGTGGTGTGACCACGAACCTGAGATGTTAGTGATGAGGCTGTGGTGTTATAGCGAGGCTAGGCAAGATGTCCGTGGTGTCACTGATGCTATGATTTCCAAGGTCAGTCTGTTATGTCACAGTGAGGCTGTGATGTCAGACGTGAGGCTGTGATGACACAGTGAAGCTGTGATGTCACAGTGAGATTATAACCTCAGAGTTAAAGCGTTGATGTCACAGTGAAGCTGTGTTGTCACCAGTAATGCTGTGATATTACAGTGAGGCTGTATGTGAATGATGAAAGCAAGGATCTCCTTCTATAAAACAACTGTCGAGGTGTGAAAGAGCTTTTTCCCTTGGTCAGCATAGAGAAATGGAATCAGCTGTGATTCAAGGGGGCCAGTCTTGGCAAAGTCGTTCACGTGGTTCTGTTTTAGAGGCATCAAGGATGCAAGAGGGAGGAGATGGAGGACTCCTCCTCCAAGATTTTGAAAAATGATGGAAGCCAGGCAGCATGTGACAGAAAGCCTGCAGTTTAGAGACCCAAGAAGGTCAATTAGTGCTGTGGAGTTAAAGCCTTTGCCATTGAGAAGTAAAGATATTATCAATTCCAAATACAACTTGGAACACCTGCCAAGGAGAGCTGTATACCCTGGGAAGTGTCAGCTCAAGAGAGCAACGTATTCTATGGGCATCTGCACTGGATGGGTGGAATAAAGCCCTTTGGAACTGAGATGATTTCAAGGAGAGGCTCACCTGTTGGACTTGGAGCTACAAGATTTGGAGTTTGTCCTGCTGATTTTCAGTTTTGTTATGGACCAAACTTTCCTGGATATGTTCCCATTCCTTCCTTTTGGAATGGGAATGTATATTCTGTGCCATTGTATGTTGGAAGAATTTAACTTGCCTTTTGATTTTACAGGAGGCTTTGGACTTCAGACTTTTGGATTACATTGGGACACTGATGTAGTCTGTGAAGACTTTTAATGTTGGACTGAGTATGGTTTATATGAGATGACGATGAAACTGAGGGGACTAGGGGTGGAGTGTCATGTTTGAAATGTATTTGGCAAGGTCATGTGGAGCCTTGCTAGAGGAAGGCAGTCACAAGGGGTGGTCTTGAGGTGGATTAACCACACCCTACCTCCAGGAGAAGTTTGCCTTTGCAGCAAGCAGTCTGCAGCTCTCACCTTCCAAGATGTCTACAGTGACTTAGCTTCTTCCACCTTTGCCAGCCAGCCATGCCACCTCTGCTTTGAGAGACTTTACCTCTCCTATGGAATTGTAAGTTGAATAAACCTCCTTTTCTCCATTAGGTTTGTATGGCACAGTGATGCTGTGATGTGAGAGTGAGGCTGTGATGTCACAGTGAGGTTGTGATGTCAGTAGTGACTGTGTTTTCAAAGGGACACTATGTCATTGGTGAAGGTGTATTGTCATTGGTGAGGCTCTAATGTCACATTGAGTTTATTGTGTCCAACTGAGGCTGTGATGTCACAGTGAGGCTATGAGGTCAGAGGTGAAAATTTACGTCACAGTGATGCTTTGGTGGCATAGTATGGCTGTGATGTCACAATGAGGCTGTGATGTAAATAGCTACACTGTGGTGTCACAGAGAGGCTGTCATGATTAAGTGAGCCTGAGAGGTCAGTAGTGAGGCTGTGGTGCCACAGTGAGGCTAGATAGGACGTCAGTGATGAGGGTGTGATGTCTCATTGAAGCTATGATTTCAGAAGAGAGCCTGTTATGTCATAGTGAGGCTGTGATGAAATAGTGAGGCTATAATATAAGAGTCGATGCTATGATGTCACAGATGGGCAATGATTTCAGAGGTCAGCCTGTGATGTCATAATGCAGCTGTCATGTCACATTAAGGATATGATCTCAGTGGTGATGATGCGATATCACAGTGAGACTGAGATGTCAGTGGAGCATGACTATGACATCACAGTGAGGATGTGATTGCTTGGTTAGGCTGTGATATCAGAATGAGGCTGGTGCGAGTGGTGAGGGTATGATATCATAATGAGGCTGCCATGTCACTGGTGAGGCTGTGATACCACTGTTACGTGTTGATGTCACAGTGTGGCTGTGGTGACACCATGACTAGGTGATGTAAAAAGGTGTTGGTGATGTCATGGTGGAGGCTATGAGGGCACAGTGAGACTGCCATGTCAGTGGCAAGGCTGATGTCACATTGAGGCTATGATGTCACAGTGAGACTATGACAGAGTTGTGTATGTGAGGTCATCATGAAGCTATTATGTCAGTGGCAAGGCTGATGTCACAGAGAGTGTGTGATGTCACAGTGAAGCTGTGAAGTTACTGTCAGCAGGAAAGGTCATAGTGAGGTTGTGAAGACAGAATGTGACTATGATGTCACAGTGAAGCTCTGATGACACAGTGATGTTGCGATGTCACTGGAGAGGTTTTGATGGCACAGTGAGGCTGTGATATTAGTGGTGAGGCAGATGTCACAATGAGGCTATGATGTTAGTGGTGATCCCATTACATGACAGTGACACTGCTGAGTCTGTGATGTGAAAGGTTGAGTTGTCACTGATGTGACAGTGATGTCAGTGTTCTAACTAATGTCATTGGCCTTTCTGATGTCAAAGGTGAGGCTGTGCTGTCACTGGTGAGCCTATGATGTCTCAGTGAAGCTGTGATATCAGTGTTAAGACTGATGCCACAATGAGGCTATGATGGAACATGTGAGCCTGTGGTGTCAGTTGGCAGTTATGAGGTCACTATGAGTCTATGATTCCACCTTGAGGCTTTGATGTCACTGTGTGTCTATGGTGTCACCATAAGCCCATGATGTCACAGGGAGTTCATGATGTTACAGTGGAGGCTGTGAGGTCACAGTGAGACTGTGATATCAGTGAGGCTATGATGTCAGTGGTGATGTTGTGACATTACATAAAGGCTATGATGTCGCAGTGAGGCTATGTCAGGGGTTTGTATATGATGTCATCATGAGGCTATTATGTCAGCGGCACAGCTGATATCACTGAGAGTTTGTGATATCACAAGGAGGATGTGATGGAACTGTCAGGATGTAATGTCACAGAGAGCCTGTGAGGACCCAGTGTGGCTAGGCTGTCACAGTGAGACTCTGATGACACAGTGATGTGTTGTCACTGGAGAAGTTTTGATGATACAGTGAGTCTGTGATGTGAGTAGTGAAGTTGTGATGTCACAATAAGACTGGAATGTCAGTGGTGAGAAAGATATCATAGTGAGTCTATGATGTCATTGGTTGTTGCACAATCCCCACTGAGACCACTGGGAAAAGTACGGGAATGTGGCAGAGTTCTCTGCGCCCCAAACGAGGGAGCAAGCAGGTGAAAGGTCACTACCCAGACTCCAGGAGTCAGGTGAGAAGGAGCAGGCAGAGGACGAGTTTGCTGAAGACTCACTATTGAGTGGCCCCTTACTAACACCAATGCCAGTAAATCTGGCCTTTAACAATTCCTGCCATCGTGGGTCTAGGCTATGCAATTCTTCCATCATTTCTGCTGCTGCCACTGCTCCATGCTCCTCCTGGCTAAGGGTCCCAACCCATGGCAGGAGGGTTTCCACTTGGCTAACATTTTCCATTGTCTTTCTATCTCTTCTCTCTGTGAATTTATCCTTTCCTGTTGATAAGGTTTTTGGAAAGCAATTAGTCATTTCCTCAGTGGAGGACCCTTAAGGCTTGCTATGATGCTGAGGAAGATGGGAACAAAGGAGGCAGGAGGCATATGGCCTTCCTGGACTTCCCTCTTATAGGCCAGGAAGAGCACTCCCATCCAAATCTGTGGGTCCCAGACATTTGCTGGGGAAATCCAAGGAGCTAAGATTAAAGATTCCTCCCAAAAATCTTCTAAGTCCTTTGGTTTCACTTTGATCCTTCTTAAGTCTAGTAGAGCCTTAAGGGCAGTCAGCTGGGGTGCCTTCTAATGGGGCAGTAAATTACCGATTACGGAGAGGAAAGGTTCCCTAATGGAGTGTAGATAACTAGGAGGTGAGTGGACAAGGCGAAAGAGTGCAGAAAATAAAATGTAATGACTAGAACCAAGGTGAAAGTGAAAACAACTCTTAAAAGGGTCACCAATATCCGAGGAGAGACCTAGTGCAGTATATATGCAGAAGTGTTTTGGATCTAAGTGTCCTGTACTTAGTGAAGGACTTCAGGGGTTCGTTACTCCCCTGAGCCATATGCCCCCTAGGTCAGGATTGACAGACTGATAGCTTTTTCTCAACTCCATGGTTTGTGGTGCATGGCCATTCTTAGTTGGTAGAGTAATTTGTCTGGTTAATTCTCATAATGAAGGAGACTCTGGTATTCCAACATGGAGTGGTGCCACCTTTGGTATAGATAAGACACCCACTCTGGTAAAGTTCAGTGAGCAGCCCCTTTGGTTTTGTGTTCCTGTGCTTACAGTGCCTGAAGTTGAGCAGGTGCCCCCTCCTCTTCCCCTTTCCCTGTTTGTTCATCGTTGTGCTCCTAAGGTTAGGAACACATAAATATCATAACGAATAACACATCACCACTATGATGTCAGTGGTAAACCTATTATCAGTAACTCTGGTGAGGCTGTGATGTTAAAGGCTGGGTTATCACTGCTGTGGAAGTGATGCCAGTGTTCTGACTAAGGTCAGTGGTGATAATGATGTTACAGGTGAGGCTTTGCTGTCACTGATGAGGCCATGATGTCACACTGAGGCTGTGATGTACCTGTGAAGCATGATGTCACAGTGAGACTGTGATGTCAGTGGCAAGACTGATGCCATAATGAGGCTATGATGTATCAGTTGGGCCTGTGGTGTCAGTGGGCAGGCTGTGAGGTCACTGTGTGATGTCGCAGTGAGACTCTGATGTCAGGGCTGATTCTATAAGATGTCAGTGAGCCTGTGACATCAGGGGTGATTCTTGGATTTCACAGTGAGGTTAGGATGTCAGTAGTGGGGCTGTGCAGTCACACTAAGGCTGTGATGAAAGAAGAGAGGCTGTGATGTCAGTGTGAGCCTGTCATATCAGTGGTTAGACTGTGTTGTCACCAGGAGGCTGTGCTGGCACAGCATGGCTGTGATGTCACAGTGAGGTTTTGATGGCACAGTGAGACTGTGATGTTAGTGGTGAGGCTCACCTCACAATGAGATTTTTATGTCACTGGTGAAGGAGTAATATCACAATATGGCTGGAATGTCAGTGGTGAGAAACATGTCAGAGTGAGCCTATGATATCACTGGTGAGGTTATGATGTCAGTGGTGAACGTTATTACATGACAGTTACACTGGTGAGGCTGTAATGTCAAAGGCTGTGTTGTCACTGGTGTGGCAGTGATGTCAGTGTTCTGACTAATATCTGTGACGATACTAATGTAACAGGTGAGGATGTTCTGTCACTATGAGGCAGTGGTGTCACAGCGAGGTTGTGATGCCACTGTGGGTTGTCATGTCTCTGTGAGTTGATGTCACAGTGAGGCTGTAATGTCAGTAGCAAGACTGATGTCTAATGAGACTGTGATGTATCATGTGAGTCTGTGGTGTCACTTGTTGGGCTGTGAGGTCACTGTGAAGGGGTGATGTCACAGTGAGGCTCTGATTTCAGGGATGATTCTAAGAGATGTCAGTGGCCCTGTGACGTTCAGAGTGATGGTGGATTTCACAGTGAGGTTAGGATGTCAGTGATGGGGCTGTGCAGTCACACTAAGGCTTTGATGAAAGTGGAGAGGCCGTAATATCAGTGTGAGCCTTTCATATCAGTGGTGAGGCCATGTTGTTAATGTGAGCCTGTGCCGGCACAGTGTTGCTGTGATTTCACAATGAAGTTGTGATGTCACAGTGAGGTTGTGATGTCAGTAGTGACTGTGCTTTCACAGGAAGACTGTCATTGTTGTGGCTGATTTGTTTCTGGTGAGGCTTTAATGTCACAGTGAGTTTATTGTGTCAAACTGAGGCTGTGATGTCACTGTATGACTATGATGTGAGAGGTGAAGCTTTATGTCACAGTGATGCTTTGAAGGCATGGTATAGCTGTGATGTCAAAATGAGGCTGTGATGTCAGAAAGAGGCTGTGACATCAGAATGAGGTTGTGATATCACTGTCAGGTTGTGATGTCATGAGGAGGTTGTGATGTCACAGTGAGGTTATGTTGTCAATAGCAACACTTTGGTGCCACAGGTAGGCTGTAATGTTTCAGTGAGCCTGTGAGGTCAGTGGTAAGGCTGTGTTGTCTTAGTGAGCTAGGTAGGATGTCAGTGATGTTGCATTGAGGCTATGATTTCAAAGGTGAACCTGTTATGTCATAGTGAGCCTATGATGAAACAGTGAGACTATACCGTTACAATGAGGCTGCGTTGTCAACAAAGACAATGTGATTATCACAGTGAGGCACTGATGTCAGGGGAGCGAGACTATGATATCACAGTGAGGATGTGATTTCAGTGGTTAGGCTGCGATATCAGAATGAGTCTTATGTGAGTGATGAAGGTATGATGTCACAATGAGGCTGGCATGTTACTGGTGAGGCTGGGATGCCACCGTGAGGCTTTGATATCACATTAAGGCTATAACCCCAGATGTGAGGTTGTGATGCCACAGTGAATCTGTGTAGTCTCCAGTGATGTCATCATGTCATAGTGAGGCTGTATTTTTCACTAGTGTGACAGTTATGTCAGTGTTCTGACTAATATCAGTGGTAACCCTGATGTCACAGGTGAGGTTGTAATGTCATTGGTGAGGCAGTAATGTTACAGTGAGGCTGTGAAGTCAGTGGCAAGACTGATGTCACAATGGATCTATGATGTAACAAGTGAGTTTGTGTTATCAGTGGGCAGGCTGTGAGTCTACTGAGAAGCTGAGATGTTGCAGTGAGTCTGATGTCAGGGCTGATTTATGAGATGTCAGTGAGGCTGTGACTCAGAGTGATTGTTGGATATCACAGTGAAATTATGGCCTTGGTGGAAAAGCTGTACAGTCACACTGAGGCTGTGATGTCAGAGGAGATACTGTCATGTCACTGTGAGGTGGTGATGTTACTGTGAAGTTATGGTACCACAGTGAGCCTGTGATATTAGTGGTGATAAACTATGACATCACAGTTTGGCTGTGATTTCAGTGGTTTGGCTGTGATGTCAGAAGTGAGGCAGATGTCAGCGATGAGGCAGAGATGTCATAGTGAGGCTGGGATGTTACGGGTGTGGCTGTAATATGACTGTGAGCCTGAGATATCAGTGATGAGGCTGAAGTGTCATAGCGAGGCTAGGAAGGATGTCCATGGGATCACTGATGCTATGATTTCAGAGGTTAGCTTGTTATGTCACAGTGAGGCTGTGATGCCACTGTCAGGGTTATATGTCACTGTGAACGGTCACGTCACCATGAGGTGATATCAGTCTGAAAGCTGTGATGTCACAGTAAGGCTATGAGGTCAATGGCAAGACTGATGCCTGTGAAGTCCATGGTGAGGGTGTGGTGTCATAATGAGATAACTTGGGACCGTGTCAGTGATGATGCTAAGATGTCACAGTGAAGCTGGGATGATACTGGTGAGGCTGTAATGCCACAGCAAAGCTGTGGTGTCACTGTTGAGGTTGTTATGTGATCGTGAGTCAGAGATATCATTGATGAGGCTGTGGTGTTACACCCAGAATATGCAGGATGTCCTTGGTGTTACCAATGTTATGATTTCAGAGGTTAGCCTGTAATGTCACAGTAAGGCTGTGATGTCAGAGGTGAAGCCATAATGCCACAGTGAGGCTGTCAAATCACTGTGAAGCTGTGATGTTACTACAAGGCTGTGACATCACAGAGAGGTTGTAAGTTCGGTGTGGAAGATGACATGTCAGGGACAAGGGTGATGTCATCATGATGCTATGATGTAACATGTGAGTCTATGATGTAACAGGTCACAGTGAGGATTGAGGTCACTGTGAGGCTGTGATATCTGTGGGAAGATTGATGTCACAATGAGGTAGTGATGAAACATGTGAGGCTGTGGTGTCACTGTGATGTCAGAGGCTGTCACTACTGAGGTTGGCACATCACTGTGAGCCTATTCTATCTGTGGTGAGGCTATGTTCTCATGGTAAGGACAGTTAGGATACCAGTTGTGATGCTGTGATGTCACAGTATGGCTGTGACTTCAGTGGTTAGTCTGTGATGTCAGAAGTGAGGCTGATGTCAATGATGAATAGGATGTTACTGGTGAGGCTGTGATGCTACAGCGATGTTGTGGTGTCATGAGCCTGAGATGTCAGTGATATGGCTGTGGTGTCATAGCAAGGCTAGGCAGGCTGTCCATGATGTCACTAATGCTTACTTTCAGAGGTCAGCATGTTATGGAACAATGAGGCTATGATGTAAGAAGTGAGGATGTAATGTCACAGAGAGGATATGATGGTAAAAATGAGGTTATAGTGCCACAGTGAGGTTGTGATACCACTGTGAAGCTGTGATGTCACTATGTAGCTGTGACATTGCAGAAAGGTTGTGATGTCACAGTGAGGCTGTGAGGTCACACTGGAAGGTGTGATTTCAGTGGCTAGTCTGATTTCACCATGAGGCTATGATGCAACAGATAAGTCTATGTTGTAACAGGTTAGACTGTGAGGTCACAGTGACACTGTGAGGTCCCGCTCAGGCTATTATATTTGTGGGAAGATTGATGTCACAATGAGGTAGTGATGTAACATGTGAGGCTGTGCTGTCACTGTTTATGATGTCAAAGGCTATGATGTCACTGCTGAGGCTGTCCCATCACTGTGAGCCTGTGCTATCTGTGGTGAGGCTGTAGTGTCATGGTAAAGCTCGGTATTATACCAGGGTAGAATCTGTAATATCACAGTGATGCTGTGAGGTCAATATGAGGCTGTGATGTCATACTGAGTCTATGATATCACTAGTGAGTCTATGATGTCTGTGGTGAACCTATTATGTGACAGTGACACTGATGAGGCTGTGATGAGAAAGGCTGTGTTATTATTTGTTTGGCAGTGATGTTAGTGTTCTGACTAATGTCAGTGATGATTCTGATGTCAAAGTTTAGGCTGTGCTGTCACTGGCGAGGCTGTGATATCACACTGAGGCCTTGATGTGACTGTGAGGGTTGTATGTCACTGTGGGCTGTCAGGTCACTGTGATGTGATAACACTCTGAAATCTGTCATGTCACAGTGAGGTTGTGATATCAGAAATGAGGCTATATACCACAGTGAGACTATGATATCACTGTGTAGCTGTGATGTCACTATGAGGCTGTGACATCACAGAGGTTTTGATGTCACAGTGAGACTGCGTTCTTATTGGTGTGACTAATATCAGTGGCATCCCTCATGTAACAGGTGAAGATGTGCTGTCACTGGTCAGGCTGTGATGTTAAAGTGAGGCTGTGATGTCAATGGTAAGACTGATGTCACATTGAGGCTATGATTTCAGAGGTGAGCCTGTGTTATCATAGTGAGGCTGTCATGTCACAGTGAAGGTATAACCTCAGAAATAAATCTGTGATGTCACAGTGAAGCTGTGTTTTCACCAACAATGCAAACATATCACAATGAGTCTCTGATGTAAGTGGAATGAGACTATGACATCACAGTGAGGATGTGATTTCAGTGGTTAGGCTGTGATATCAGAATGAGGCTGATGGGAGTTTTGAGCATAGGATATCACAGTGAGGCTGGCATGTCACTGGTGAGGCTGTGATGCCACCATTAGGCTTTGATGTCACCACGTGTCTGTGGTGTTGTCATAGTTTGAAATGTGTCCCCCATAGTCTCATGTGTTTGGCAAGGTAATGGCACCTTGAGACGTGGAGGCTTGCTGGAAGAAGGCAGTCACAACGGGTGGGACCTGAGGTGGATTAGTCCCACCCACCCTACCTCCAGGAGAAGTCTGCTTTTGCTGCAAACAGTCTGCAGCTCTCCACTTCCAAGATGTCTGCGGTGAGTTAGCCTCCTCCAGCTTTGGCCAGCCAGCCATGCCGCCTCTGATTTGAGAGACTGTACCTTCCCTCTGGAACTGTAAGCTGAATAAACCTCCCTTTCTCCCTTAAGTTGATTGACTTTGGGTGCTCTCTCACAGCAATAACCATTACAGGTGTCACCATGAGGCTGTGATGTCCCAGGGAGTTGGTGATGTCACGGGGGGAGCTGTGAGGTCACAATGAGACTGTGATGTCTGTTGTAAGGTTGATGTCACAGTGAAGCTATGATGTCAGTGGTGATGCTGTCATATCACATTGAGGCTATGATGTCATCATGAGGCTATGTCAGAGGTGTGTATGTGATGTCACCATGAGGCTATTTTGACAGTGGCAAGACAGATACACAGTGAGTTTGTGATGTCACATTGAGGCTCTGATGGCACAGTGATGTTGTGATGTCACTGGAGAGTTTTGGATGGCAGTGAGGATGTGATGTTAGTGGTGCAGCTGATGACACTGGTGAAGGTATGATTTCAGTGGTGAACATATTAGGTGACAGTGACACTGGTGAGGCTGTGATGTCAGTGATAAGAGTGATGCCACAATGAATGTATGATGGCGGATGTAAGCCTGTGATGTCAGTGGGCAGGCTGTGAGTTCACTATGAGGCAGTGAAGTTACCATGCAGTTTTGATTTCACAGTGAGGTTGTAATATGTGATGATAGACTATGACATCACAGTTTAGCTGAGATTTCAGTGGTTACACTGTAATGTCAGAAGTGATGTTGATGTCAATGATGAGGCTGAGATATCACAGTGAGACTCGTATGTTGCTAGTGAGACTGTGATGCCACAGTGAGGCTGTGATGTCATGTTGAGGCTTTCCTGTGACCACGAGCCTGAGATGTCAGGGATGAGGCTTTTGTGTCATACTGAGGCTTGGCAGGATGTCCGTGGTGTCACTGATTCTATGATTTCAGAGGTTATTCTGTTATGTCACAATGAGGCTGTGATGTCAGAGGTGAGGCAGTGATGTCACAGTGAGGCTGTGATATCATTGTGAAGCTATGATGTCACTATGAGGCTGTGATATTATAGAGAGGTTATGATGCCACTGTGAGGCTTTAACATAACGGTGTGGGTGTGGTGTCAGCATGAGACCATGATGTCACAGGGATTTGGTGATGTCACGGTGGAGGTCACAGTGAAATTGTGATGTGAGTGGCAAGGCTGATGACACAGTGAGGGTGTGGTGGCAGAAACGAGGCTATAAGGCCACAGTGAAGCTGAGATATCACTATGAAGCTATGATGACACTATTAGGCTGTGGGGTCACCGTGGAAGATGTGTTGTCAGTAGCAAGGCTGATTGCACCAGGAGGCTATGATATATCAGGTGAGTCTATGGTGTAACAGGTTAGACTGTGAGGTCACAGTGAATCTGTGAGGTCAATGTGAGGCTGTGATATCTGTAGTAAGATCAGGTCACAATGAGGCAGTGATATAACATGTGAAGCTGTGGTGTCACTAATTATGTTGTCAAAAGTTATGATGCCACTGCTGAGGTTGTCACGTCTGTGAGCGGGTGCTGTGGTGAGGCTGTGCTGTCATGGTAAGTCTAGGTAGGATGTGATGTCACCATGAGGCTCTGATATAACAGTGAAGCAGTGATGTCACAGCCAAGATATGCTGGCACAGTGTGGCAGTGATGTCACGGTGAGGTTGTGAAGTCACAGTGAGGTTGCGATGCAGTAGTGACTGCTTTCACAGCGAGCGAGATTATGTCATTTTTGAGGCTGTATTGACGCTGGTGATGCTCTAATGTCACAGTGATTTATTGTGTCAAACTTGATGTCACAGTGAGACTATGATATCAGAGGTGAAGCTTTATGTCACAGTGTTTCTTTGATGGCACAGGATGGCTATGATATCACAATGAGTCTGATATGTCACTGTGAGGTTGAGATGTCACTGGGAAAATTGTAATTCACAGTGATGTTGTGATGTCAATCATGACACTGTGGTGTCACAAGAAGTCTGTCATGTTTCTGTGAGCCTGTGAGGTCAATGGTGTGGCTGTGGTAACATAATGAGTCTAGGTAAGATGTCGGTGATGAGGGTGTGATTTCAAAATGAGGCTTTGTTTTCAGAGGTGAGCCTGTGATGTCATAGTGAGGCTGTGATAGAACAGTGAGGCTATATCATCAGAGTCAATGCTGTGATGTTACAGTTGGGTGATGGTTTCAGAGGTGAGCCTGTGATGTCATAGTGAGGCTGTCATGTCACAGTGAGGCTATAACCTCAGAGGTGAGGCTGTGATGTTAGTGGTGAGGCTGATATTCCAATGAGGCTGTGATGTCACTGGTGAATGTGTGATGTCTCAATAAGGCTGGAATGTCAGTGGTGAGAAAGATGTCATAGTGAGTCTATGATATCACTGGTGAGGCTATGATGTCAGTGGTGAAACTATTATGTGACAGTGACACTGGTGAAGCTGTGATGCCAAAGGCTGTGTTGTCACTGTGTGGCAGTGATGCCAGCATTCTAGCTAATGTCAGTGGCAATGATGAAGTCACACGTGATGTGCAGTCACACTGAGGCTGTGATGTCACTGTGAAGGTTGTATGTCACTGTGGGCTGCCATGTCACCTTGAGGAGGTATCACTCTCAAGAGGGTAATGTCACCATGAGCTGTGAGGTCAGTGGCAAGACTGATGTCACAATGAGGCTAGGATGTATCAGGTGAGCCTGTGGTGTCAATGGGCTGGCTGAGGTTACTGTGAGACTGTGATGTCACAGTGAGGCTCAGATTTCAGGGCTGATTCTATGAGATGTCAGTGAGGCTGTGAGGTCTGGGGTGATGCTTGGATTTCACAGTGAGGTTAGGACATCAGTGGTGAGGCTGTGCAGTTGCAGTGAGTCTTGATAACAGAGAGGCTGTGACATCACTCCAAGACGGTGAAGTTACCATGAGGTGGTGATGTCACAGTGAGAGTGTGAGATAAGAGGTGATGACAGTGACATCACAGCCTCTTTGTGACATCACAGCCATACCATACCATCAAAGCATCACTGTGACATAAAGCTTCACCTCTGACATCATAGCCTCACTGTTACATTGCAGCCTCAGTTTAACAAAATAAACTCACTGTGATATTAGAGCCTCATCATTGACAATGATGATATGGTCTCCTTGTGAAAGCACAGTCACTACTGACATCACAATCTCACTGTGATATAACAGCCACAGTAGTCCAGCACAGCCTCACTGTGACATCACAGCCTCTCCACTGATAAAACAGGCACACCATGATATTACAGCTTCACCAGTGACACCATAGCCTCATGGTGACATAAAAACCTCAGTGTGGCATCAGAGCCTCACATAATCAATGTGACATCTCAGCCTCATCTCTCACATCAGTCTTACTTCTGAAATGTCAGCCTAACCACTGACCTCACAGCTGCACTGTGACATCACAGCCTCACTCTTACTTCACAGCCTCACTGTGACATAACAACCTCATGGAGACATCACAGCCACACTGTGACATCACAGCCTCACCACTGGTATCCTACCTAGCCTTACATGATAACACAGCCTCACATCAGATAGCAGAGGTTAACAGTGACATGACAGCCTCAGTAGTTACATCATAGCTTTTGACATAATAAACAGTGATGCCACAGCCTCACGTATTATATCACTCACTCACTGTAATATCAATCTTCCCACAGATATCACACAGCCTCACAGTGACATCACAGACTCACTGTAACATCACAACCTCATAGTGACATCACAGCTTCACCATTAGTATCCTACCTAGTCTTACTAGGACACCACAGCCTCACCACAAATAGCACAGGATCACAGTGACTTGATACCCTCAGCAGTGACATAAAGCCTTTGACATCATAAACAGTTACACCACAGCCTCACATGTTACATCACTGCCTCATTGTGACATTAATCTTCCCACAGATATCACAGCTTCACTGTGACCTCACAGATTCACTGTGACTTCAGAGACTAACCTGTTACATCATAGAATCACATGTTGCATCATAGTCTCATGGTGACATCAGCTTGTCACTGATATCACATTTCCACAGAGACCTCACACCCTCACTGTGACATCACAGCCACAGTGACAATATAGCCTCACCTGTGATATCAGCTTTCCCACTGACATTAGTCAAAACACATCACAGCCTCATAGACAACACAGCCTTAAACATCATAGCCTCACCAATGGCACTTTTATGTAATAGGTTCACCACTGACATCAGAGCCTCACCAGTGACATCATTGACTCACTATCACATCTTTCTCACTACTGATATCACAGCCTTATTGTTATATCACACCTTCACCAGTAACATCATAGCCTTATTGTGATGTTAGCTTCCCCACTAATATCACAGCCTCACTGTGCCATCCAAGCCTTTACAGTGACATAAAAACATCACTGTGTCATCAGAGCCTCACTGTGGCATGATAGACACACTGTGCCCTCACAGCCTCACTGTAACATTACAACCTAACAGTGGCATCACAGCCTCACTGTGACATCCGTTATGCCCCTGACATAATATCTCAGGGTGAAGTCACATACACACCTCTGACGTAGCCTCACTGTGACATCACAACCTCAATGTGACATCACAGTATCACCACTGATATCATATCCTCACTGTGACATCAGTCTTGCCACTGACATCACAGTCTCACTGTGACCTCACAACCTCCACCATGACATCACCATTTCCCTGTGACATCAATGGTTCATGGAATCACCACAGCCACACGGTGACATCAAAGCCTCATAGTGGCATCACAGCCTCACCATTAACATGCCAGCATCACTGTGACATCATACCATCTTCACTTACACCAGCCTCATTTTGATTTCAAAGCCTAAACACTGAAATCACAGCCAAACTGTGATGTCAGTCATCACCACTGATATCACAGCCTCACTGTGATACCACCACTTCAAGGTAACATCACAGACTCTCCTTGGACATCATAGCCTCAGTGTGACTGCACAGCCTCATCACTGACATAATAACCTCATTGTGAAATCCAAGCATCACCCCTGAAGTCACAGCCGCATTGACATCTTATAGAATCAGCATTGACATCAGAGTCTCACTGTGATATCACAGCCTCACAGTGAACTCACAGCCTGCCCACTGACAACACATGCTAATCTGTTATAGCATGTATTCATTGTGTCATCAGTCTTGCCACTGACATCAGAACCTCACTGTGACGTCCAAGCTTCCAGAGTGACATCACCTCATAGTGACATGGCAGCCCACAGTGACATATAACACTCCCTGTGAGAACAAATCACCAATGACATCACAACCTCACTGTGACATCACACCCTCACTGTGACATCACAGTCACAATGTGCCAGCACAGTCTCACTGTGACATCACAGCCTCACAAGTGACACCTCAGCCTCAAGTTGACATCATAAATTCATTGTGGCATCACAACCTCACCACTTATATCACATAGTCAATGTGACATCTCAGCCTTATTTCTCATATCAGTCTCACTTGTGAAATCACAGCCTAACCACTGAACTCCCAGCTACACTGTGACATTACTGCCTCACAGTGACATCACAACCAAACTGTGAAATCACAGCCTCAACACTGGTATCCTATCTAGCCTTTGTATGACACCACATCCTCACCACAGTTAGCACAATCTCACAGTTAGTTGACAGCCTCAGCAGTGACATCATAGCATTTGACATTAGAGAATGATCTGTAGCCACAAATGTTAAATCACTGACTCATTGTGACATTTTTCTTCCCACAAATATCACAGCCTCAGAGTGACCTCACATTCTAACATTTTACATCATAGACTCACCTGTTACATCAGAGCAATATGGTAAGATCACACTTGCCACTGACATCATGTCTTCCACAGTGACCTCACAGCCTCACATTGACATCCCAATCTCTCTGTGATGTCACAGCCTCACAGAGACATCACAGCCTCATAGAGATATCACAGCCTCACTGTGGCATTATAGCCTCATTTCTGACATCACAGTGTCACTGTGACATCACACCTTCGCCTCTAATATCACAGCCTCACTGTGACATAACAGGCTAACCTCTGTAATCATAAGCATCAGTGGTGACAGACATCCTGCTTATCTTCGCTATGACACCACAGCCTCATCACTGACATCTCAGCTCATGGTCACATGACAGCCTCAACAGTGACACCACAGCCTCACTGTGGCATCACAGGCTCACCAGTAATATCCCAAACCCCACTGTGACATCTAAGCCTCATTGTGACATCAGCCTCACTGTGACATGTTGGCCTTACTATGAAATCACCAGCTCACCTCTAAAGTCATAGCCTCAATGTGACATCACACCCTCATTACTGACAACTACTAGCTTCACTATACACCACAGCCTCAACCAATGACCTCATAGGCTCACTGAAACAGGATAGCCTCCCTGTGACATCAAAGTGTTGCGATTGACATCAAACTCACTGTGACATGACTTCACACAGACACATCACAAAATCACGTGAATCACAGCTCATTAGGACACATCACAGGCTCACCTCTGAAATCATTGCTCACAACGTGACTCACAGCAATCGACTGTGACACGGTAGCCTTACTGTTTCACACAGACTCACTAGGACATCACAGGCTACCTCTGAAATCATAGCCTCAATGTGACTCAAACCCTCATCACTGACATGGACAACACAGCCTCAACACTGATCTCATGGGGTCAATGAAACATGACAACTTCCCTGTGACACCATAGTGTCGATACTGAGAACATCATTGACATCAAAACTACCCCAGTGAAATCAAAGTCTCACAGTGACATCACAGCCTCTCCTTTGACATCATAGACTCACTGTGACTGCACAGCCTAATTACTGACATCATAACCTCACTGTGAAATCTAAGTATCACCCCTGACATCACAACCTCACTTTGACATAACAACTTTGCTAGTGGCATCACAACCTCAAGTGATAACACAGCCTTATTGTTACATCACAGCCATACTGCACCATCAAAGCATTGTGACATAAAGCTTCACCTCTGATATAGACTCACTATGACATCACAGATTCACAATGATATCACAGCTTCATTGTCATTATACCCTCATTTATGACATGACACCTTCACTGTGACTTCACAGCATGAATGAATCCAAGGGCATCATGCCTTGCCTCGCTATGACAACACAGACTCATTACTGCCATCTCAGGCTCATGGTCACATAACAGCCTCAACAGTGACACCACAGTGTCCCTGGGCATCACAGCCTCATCAGTAACAGCCCAGCTTCACTGTGACATCTCAGCCTTATCACTGACATCAGCACAACTTCTGATATCACACACTAACCACTGACATCTCAGCCAATTGTGATGTCACAGCTATCACCATTGATATCACAGCCTCACAGTGATATCACAGCCTCTCCTCTGACATTACAGTCTCAGCGGGACTGCACAGCCTCATCCCTGGTGTCCTAACATCATTGTGAAATGCCAGCATCACCACTGACGTCACAGCCTCACTGAAATCTCATAGAATCAGCCCTGACATCAGAGCCTCACTGCAACATCACAGCCCCACAGTGACCTCACAACCTGCCCACTGACACCACAGGCTCACCTGTTACATCATAGCCTTATTGTGACATCAGTCTTGCCAGTGACATCACAGCCTCACTGTAACTTCACAGCTACAGAGTGATATCACCTCATGGTGACCTGACAGTCCACAGTGTCATACAACCTTCATAGTGACATCAAAGCTTCAGTATAACATCATGGCCTCTACAATGACAGCACAGCCTTATCTGTGAAATCAGCGTCACCACTGACATCAGTCAAAATACTGACATCACTGCCACACCAGTGACAACACAGACTTTGGCATCACAGCTTTAACAGAGTCACTGTCACTTAATAGGTTCAGCATCTTCAACATAGCCTCATAGTAACATCATAGACTCGCTGTGACATCTTTCTCACCACAGACATTCCAGCATTATTGTGACATCACAGCTTCACCAGTAACATCACAGCCTCATTGTGACATTAGCTTCACCACTAACATAGCAGCTTCACTGCCATCCAAATCCCTCCAGTAACATCACAACATCATTGTGTCCTTACAGCCTCATAGTGAAATCATAGCCATATTGTGTCCTCACATCCTCACTTTGACATTACAATCTGACAGTGCCATCACAGCATCACTGTGACATCAACCTTGCCACTGACATAGTAGCCTCATGGTGACATCACATACACACCTCTGACATAGTCTCACTGTGACGTCACAGCCTCACCACTGAATACAATAGGCTAACTGTAACATCAAATCCTCAGTGTGGGATCACACCCTAACCAGTGACATGTCAGCAAAGTCTTAGGGTGGCATCACAGCCTCACTGTGACATCCCATCCTTGATGTGACATCATGGCATCACCACTGACATCATAGCCTCATTGTGACATCAGCCTTGCCACCAACATCACAGTCTCACTATGACCTCACAGCTTCCACCGTGACATCCTCAACCCTCTGAGACATCAAGGGCTCACTTTTTCACCACAGGCACACAGTGACATCAAATCCTCATGGTGGCATCACAGCCTAATCAGCGACATGCCATCTTCACTGTGACATCATACCCTCATCACTCACACCAGCCTCATTCTGATATCACAGCCTAACCACTGAAATTACAACCTCACTGGGTTGTTACAGCCTCACTATGACATCACAGCCTCACTATGACATCACAGGGTCACCTCTGAAATCATTGTCCAACTGTGACATCACAGCATTGACTCAGACGTTATAGCCCCACTTTTTCATCACAGACTCACTATGATATCACAGGCTCAATTCTGAAATCATAGCCTCAATGAGACATCACACCCTCATCACTGACATTTTACCCAGTCTCACTATGTCACCACAGCCTCACCACTGACCTCATGGACACACTGAAACTTGACAACCTCCTTGTGACACCATGTCACTATTGACAATACAACTTCTATGTAACAACACAAATTCCCCAGTGACATCACAACCTCACAGTGACTTCACAACCTCACAGTGACATCACAGCCTCATTGTGACATCACAACCATACTGTGCCAAGAAGCATCACTGTGACTTAATAGCCGCACTGTGATATCACAGTCTCAGTGTGACACAATAAACTCATTGTGACATTGGAGCCTCATCAGTGACAATATAGCCTCAGCAATGACATAGTAGTCCTGTGAAAGCATAGTCATTACTGACATCACAACCTCACTGTGACATCACAACCTCACTGTGACATCAAAGACAAAATGTGCCAACAGAGACTCACTGTGACATCACAGTCTCACCATTGATAGGACAGGCTCACTGAGATATTGCATCCTCAAAAGTGACACCACAGCTTCATTGTGACATCAAAATCTCACTTTCACAACCTCACCAGTTATATCACATCGTTAATGAGACATCTCAGTCTTATTACTCACATCAATCTTCTGAAATGACAGCCTAACCACTGACCTCACAGCTGCACTGTGACCTCACAACCTCACTGTGACATCACAGGCACACAGTGAAGTCACAGTCTCAATACTGGTATCTGAGCTAGACTTACTATAACACCACAGCCTTACCACAGTTAGTACAGGCTCAAAGTGACATGACAGCCTCAGCAGTGATATCATAGCCTTTGACAATATAAACAGTGACACCATAGTCTCACATGTTACATCACTGCCTCACTGTGACATCTATCTTCCCACAGATATCACAGTCTCACAGTGAACTCACAGAATCACTGTGACCTCACATTCTAACCTAGTATATCACAGACTCACCTTATGGTGAAATCAGCCTTTTCACTGGCATCACATATTTCACAGTGATCTCACAGCCTCACTGTGACATCACAACCTCACCTCTGATATAGTTTCACTGTAACATCACAGTCTCAGTGTCAAAGCATCATTGTCTCGTAAACATTCACCTTTGACATCATAGCACCTCCTCTGACATCAAAGCCTCAGTGTGACTGCAGAGTCTCACCACTGATGTCCTAATCTCTCTGTGAAACCCAAGCATTACTCCTGATGTCACAACCTCACTGACATCTGATAGAATTAGCTCTGGCATCAGAGTGTCACTGCGACATCACAGCCTTACGGTGACCTCATAATATGCCAACTCATAACATAGGCTCACTTGTTATAGCATAGCCTCATTGTGACATTAGTTTTGCCACTGACATTACAGCCTCAATATGACATCACAACTTCCAAAGTGATATCACCTTATGGTGATATCATAGTACACAGTGATATACAACCTTCACAGTGACATTACATCCTCTGTGTGACATCAAGGCCTCATCAATGACATCACAGCCTCACCTATAACATTAGCAACGCCACTAACATTAGTGAAAACACTGACATCACTGCCAAAGGAGTGACAACACAGCCTTTGACATCACAGCCTCACCCATGTCACTATCATGTAATACGTTCACCACTGACATCATAGCCTCACCACTGACATCATAGAATCACTATGACATCTTTCTCACCACTCACATTCCAGTCATCTTGTGATATCACACCTTCACCAGTGACATCACAGCTTCATTGTGACATCGGCCTCACCACTAACTTCGCAGCCTAACTGTGCCATCCAAACCTCTCCAGTGACATCACAACATCACTGTGTCCGCAGAGCCTCACTGTGACATCAAGACGCACTGGATACTCACAGCCTGACTGTGACATTACAACCTGACAGTGCCATCACAGCGACACTGTGACATCACAAACTCACTGTGTCACCAGCCTTGCCACTGATGAAACAGACTCATGGTGACATAACATACACACCTCTGATACAGTCTCACTGTGAAATCACAGAGTCAGTGTGACATCACAGTATCACCCCTGGTATCATAGCTTTGCTGTGACATTAGCTTTGCCATTGACATCACAGTCTCACTGTGATCTTACAGCTTCCACTGTGACATAACCTATTCCCTGTGACATAACAGGCTCATGGTGGCATCACAGCCTCACTTGTGATATGCCAGCCTCATTAAGACATCATACCCTCATCACTCACATCAACCTCATTTTGATATCACAGGTTAACCACTGAAATCACATCCTCACGCTGATGTCACAGTCAAGCTCCGCTGATATCACAGCCTCATTGTGATATCATGACATGACTGGTGACAACACAGTCTCACTGTGACATCACAGTCTCACCACTGAGGTTATAACCTCATTGTAACATGACCAGCTCACAATGACATCACAGGGTTACCTATGAAATCATTTTCCAACTGTGACATCACAGCATTGACTCTGATTATATAGCCTCATTGTTTCATCACAGCCTCACTATGACATCATAGGCTCACCTCTGAAATCATAGCCTCAATGCGACATTACACCCTTATCACTGACATCCTACCCAGCCTGACTATGATGCCACAGATTCACCACTGACCTCCCAGGGTCACTGAAACCTGACAGCCTCCCTGTGACACCACAGTGTCACTATTGACATCACAATCTCACTATGACATCACAGTCATACTGTGCCATCAAAGCATCACTGTGACATTAAGTTTCAATGTGCCATCAAAGCATCACTGTGACATTAAGCTTCACTGCTGACATAGCATCACTGTGACATCAGAGGCTCACAGTGATCTCATTGCCTGCCTACTGACACCACAGGCTCATCTGTTATATCATAGCCTCATTGTGGCATCAGACTTACCACTGCTATCACAGCCTCACTGTTACATCACAGCCTCACCAGTGACAGGACAGCCTCAAATGTGACATCAGCATTGCCAGTGTCATTAGTCAGAACACTGAAATTATTGTCACATAAGTGACAATATGGCCTCACCATTTTCCTCATGTTCACCGAAACATGACAGGCTTTATGTGACACCACAGGATTGCTATTAACATCACAACCTCACTTTGACATCACAGCCTCATTGTGACATCACAATCAAACCATGCCATTAAAGCATCTCTATCACATAAAGCTTTATCTCTGACTTCACAGCCTCACTGACATCACAGCCTCAGTTTCGCACAATAAACTCTCTGTGACATCAGAGATTCGCCAGTGGCAATACAGCCTCACCAATGACATAGTCTCCCGGTGAAAGCACAGTCACTACTGACATCACAACCTCTCACAACCTCATCACTGATAAGACCGTGTCAACTGCCAAGGACAGCTATATATTCTGGGAGGAGTTAGCTTAAGAGAGCAACATATTCTATGGGCAGCTGCATTGGAGGGGTGGAACCAAAGCCCTTTGGAATTGAGATTATTTCAAGGAGAGGCTCTCTTGTTGGACTTGGAGCTACAAGATTTGGGGTTTGTCCTGCTGGTTTTTGGACTTGTTATGGACCGATCTTTCCTGGATATGCCCCCATTCCTTCTTTTTGGAATGGAAATGTTTATTCTGTGTCATTGTATGTTGGAAGAATGTAACTTATATTTTGATTTTACAAGAGACTTTGGCCTTTGGACTTTTGGACTGTGTTGGGACTATTGATGTAGCCTATGAACACTTTTAGAGTTGGACTGAGTATGGTTTGCATAATGGGATGACAATAACCCTGTGGGGACCAGGGGTGGAATGTCATGGTTTGAAATGTGTCTGTACAGTCTCATGTGTTTGGCAAGGTCATGACCTCTTCAGAGGTGGGGCCTTGCAGGAGGAAGGCAGCCACATGGGATAGGCCTTGAGATGGATTAGTCCCACCATACCTTCAGGAGATGCCTGCCTTTGCTGTAAGTAGTATGCAGCTCTCAGCTTCCGAGATATCTGCAGTGACTTAGCCTCATCCAGCTTTGGCCAGTCAGCCATGCTGCCTCCATTATGAGAAACTATACCTTCCCTTTGGGACCATAAGCTAAGTAAATCTCCATTTCTCCCTTAAGTTGATTGACTTTGAGTTTTCTCTTATAGCAATAGTTAAGAGTAACTGTTACATAGACTCACTATGACATCTTTCTCACCACTGACATTCCAGTCTAATTGTGGAATCACACATTCACCAGTGTCATCACAGCCTCATTGTGACATCTGCCTCACCACTAACATTACAGCCTCACTGTGCCATCCAAACCTCTTCAATGACATAAAAACATCACTGTGTCATCAGAGCCTGTCTGTGACATCATATCCACACTGTGCCTTCACAGCCAACATGTGACATTACAACCTGACAGTGCTAGCACCTGCTGTCTTGTGACATCACAAACTCACTGTGACATCAGCATTGCCACTGACATAACAGCCTCATCATTACATCATGTACACACTTCTGACATAGCCTCACTGTGATATCACAGCCTCAGTGTGACATCACAGCATCACCACTGACATCATAGTCCTCACTGTGACATCAACCTTGCCACCGACATCACAGTCTCTCTGTGACCTCACAGCCTCCACAGTGACATCAACTCCCCATGACATCATAGGCTTATGGTGACACCAAAGTCTCACTGTGACATCATAGCCAACTATGAGGTTATAGCCTCTCTGTGACATCAGTGCTTCATTATGACTTTACAAGTTCACCTATAAAATCATGCCTAACCATGACATTACAGCATTGACTCTGACCTTATAGGTTCACTGTTTCATCACAGCCTCACTATGACATCACAGGCTCACATATGAAATCATAGCCTCAATGCGATATCACACCCTCATCACTGACATCTTACCTAGCCTCACTATGGCACCACAGGCTCACCACTGACCTCAAAGGCTCACTGAAATATGAACACCTCCCTGTGATGGCACAGTGTTGCAATTAACATCACAACTTCACTGTGACATCACAACTTCCCCAGTGGCATTCCAACCTCACAGTGAAATCACAGACTGATTGTGACTTCACAGCCATATCTTGCCATCAAAGCATCACTGTGACTTAAGGCTTCACCTCTGACATCATAGACTCACAGTGACATCACAGCCTCAGTTTGACAAAATAAACTCACTGTGACATTTGAGCCTCACCAGTGACAATACAGCCTCATCAATGAAATAGTCTCTCTGTGAAAACATAGTCACTACTGACATCACAACCCTGCTGTGACATCACAACTTCTCAGAGAAATCACAGCCTCACCACTGATATGACAGGCTCACAGAGACATCACAGACTCCATGTGACATAATGGCCTCACCAGTAACATCACAACCTCGCTGTGACATCAGCATCACCAATGACATTAGTCAGAACACTGACATCACTCCCACACCAGTGACAACACAGCCTTTGACATCACATCCTCCCAAGTGTCATTGGCATGTAATAGGTTCACCATTTACATCAGAGCCTTACCACTGACATCATAGTCTCACCACTGACATCATAGACTCACTATGACATTTTTCTCACCACTCACATTCCAGCCTTATTGTGATATCACACCTTCGCCAGTGACATCACAGCCTCATTGTGACATATGCCTTACCACTAACATCACAGCCTCATTGTGCTATCAAAACCCCTCTAGTAACATCACAGCATCACTGTGTCTGCAGAGTCTCACTGTGACATCATAGCCACACTGGGTCCTCACAGACAGTGACATCACCACCTCACTGGGACATCAAAACTCACTGTGACATCAGCCTTGCCACGACATAATAGTCTCATGGTGACATCACATACACACCTCTGACATAGCCTCACTGTGACATCACAGCCTCAATGTGACATCTCAGCATTACCATTGATTTCATAGCCTCTCTGTGACATCAGTCTTGCCACTGACATCACAGTCTCCACAGTCTCATTGTGGTCTCACAGCCTCCACAATGACATCACCATCCCCTGTGACATCATGGGCTCACGGTGACAATACAGACACATGGTGACATCACAATCTCACAGTGGCATCAGAGCCTCACTAATGACATGCCAGTTTTACTGTGACATCATAACCTCATCATTCACACTAGCCTTATTCTGATATCACAGCCTAACCACTGAAATCACATCCTCACTGCGATGTCATAGTCATGCTCCATTGACATCTTAGCCTTGCTGTGATATCATGGCATTATAGGTGACCACCTCCCTGTGATATCACAGCATCCCCTGTGAGGTTATAACTTCACTGTGACATGACAGCCTCACTAAGACATCACAGGCTCACCTCTGAAATCACTGCCCAACTGTGACATCACAGCATTGACTCTGGCCCTATAGCCTATGATAGTTAAATCTGGGTGTCAACTTGATATATATGACATTAACTAAGATGGGATGACTCAACAAGTGGAAAGGATCAACTGAGACCACTTGATAGGATTGTATCCACCCTTGGTCCTATCATGACTTCCAAAGCTCTCATAGGATCCTCCCAGTACTGCTACATATAAAAGGAGAACAGATGCTATAGGAGGAATGGACAATGATTGCACCACAGAGGCTCCCATCCCCCATACAGAGAGGCTCTTGGACTCCTCCCTCCCACTAAGCATACAAATCTCGCAAGACTATGCCTTCTCCAGAGCAAAGACAGTTGGTGCCATTAAACCGCTTGACTGAGAAGACCAATTTAGACAGGACAACTTAGTAAAAGCTCACCTTGGGACTTATGGATGTTGGGTGGGGTATATAAGTAGCCTAATATTTATAATATATGAGACTGCAAGTCTGAGAGCCTACAAGCCTGAGAGCCTGCTTTGCCACTTGCCTGACTCCCGGAGTCTATGCTGTTGACTCCACACCAGCTTATCCCGCCCCCAGGGGTCTCCATGCACCCCCATTACACTGTTACACTGTTACATCTGGTGCCCCAATGTGGGGCTTCCATGGCGGCCCTTTCCTCCTCATGGCACCAGTGTGGAGTCCTGTGCTCTCTTTGGCAGTTGTTCGGTAAGCTGGCCCTTTTGTGTTTAATATCTACCTTTGCAAGAGGCAAGCATGAAGGTCTCTTTCCCTTTCTCTGTGTTTGTCTGTCCAGCAATAGGGAGGTACAGGCATCTCCACATAAGAGTTGACTCCCCAGGAGACGGACCCAGGAGTGGTCTCCTGATTGACCCTCCTCCTCTGGAGACACTGTGTGAGCATACAGCCATGGCCTAGGAACCACAGAAGTTCCCCACTATACATTCCTTGTCTCGTCTGTTCCTCTTTAGTCTTGTCTATGTTCTTAAAAAATAAAAATAAAAAAAAAACCCCACAGATGAAATCCTCACTCAGTGCCCAGGAGAAAAACACATTACATATGTCCTCCCCAAACCCCAGCTTGGTGCACCTGGGTGAACTCTTGAGGTTCTTAAAGATTTTTACTGAATGCCAATTAGAACCTGTTAATATTTTTTCTGATAGTAAGTATGCAGTACAAGCTGTCCGGACCCTTTCATTTTCTTTGCTCAAGGACTGCATGAGCCCCTTACATGTCACCATGCAGTTGCTCCAGGATGTGTTGGAGCATAGGGCTCACCCTTGGTATATTTCTCATATAAGGTCACACACAAAACTTCCCAGGATCCTGGCTAAGGGAAATGATTTAACAGATACTATGATTATGACTATGGACTTAGAGCTTCATGAACAAGCTAGGGCACCATACCAACAATTTCACCTTACCCCTTGGAGATTAAACAAGCTTATTCCAGAGCTTACAATGTCACAATGTAAACATTTAGTCAGGTCCTGTGTGACCTATGCCCCATTGGCTCCACTTGGCCCTCTCAATAAGGGAGGGGTAAATCCCACAGGTCTCTTGCTTAATGCAATTTGGCAAATGGATGTTACCCACCACTTCTCCTTTGGGAATCTAAAATATGTTCATGTCATAGTGGACACTTGTTCCTCCTTTGTGTACACAATAGCCCTTACAGGAGAAAAGCAGCCCATGCTATTAAAGCCCTAAAATCCGCCATGTTGGTTATGGATGTACCTATGACACTAAAGACTGACAATAGGCTTCAATATGCTTCCCAACAATTTGGCTCCTTTATAGCCTCATGGAAAATTAATCACACCTTTGTCATTCCCTATAACCCTCAGGGACAAGCCATTGTGGAAAGATCCAACAGAACCTTGAAGGGCCTTTTGGTAAAGGCCACATCCCCTGAATACAAACGTGACCCACACTTGGCTCTGACAGAGTCCCTGTTTCACCTTAACTTCCTCATTTTTGATGATTCAGGACTAAGCCCTGCTGATAAACACTGGGTTTTCCTGCTTCGCAATACCCCCCTGCCTCTTGTCTGATGGAGGGACCCTACCATGCTGCTATAGCAGGGACCTGCTACCTTATTAATCTGGGGTCGAGGATAAGCTTGTTTCTTCCCGTAGGATTCCACTTCGCCAATATGGGTGCCAGCTCAAGATGTAAGACCAGCAACAGAGATTGGGAAGCCTTCCCGGGAACCAGATTCATAAAATGAGTAAATCTGTGGTCACTTCAATATATATTTTTTTCATTTCTGTCGCATGCTGATTTTTTTTGCACACTGATTTTTTTTTTGGCATGCCATTTTTGAATACAAGTATGCATACTTGAACAATAATTTTTGGTGACATCTAAGGCTTTAGCTACTTATGTTCTATATTGATCACAGTTGTTTCTCTATTAGATTGTGGGTTTTTTCATTGCTTTCTCACTTGATTTTAATTTTTAATGAATTGTTACTTACATTATTATAGAAGGATCTGTTCTCTTATCAGTTTTATTGCTTACAAATTTCCTTCAGCACGTCTCTCAGTAGCGCTCCATCAATAAGACCATGCTACAGGCACTTATCGCTCTTGAATATCCAAGCCATGGTGCCCCTAGGGATGTTGTTCGATCATGGATTGCAGAGATTTGTGAAGCCTTGGTCTAGTCTACTATCCACATGCCTTCCAGAGGTGAGGTCCTTTGAGGGCCAGTAGCCATTGATGGGTAAGATCCTGTGAGACAGGACAACCTAAGGCAGGCACTGTCCATAATGCTGAATGCCCTCTCAGGTGGGGTCAACAAGGTCAGAGCAAAGAACTCTGGTTCCCAATGGCTGTCAAAAATAAATAAAAAGGATGGATATGTAGGAGGAATGAACAATGATTGCACCACAGAGGCTCCCTTCCCCCATACAGAGAGGCTGCCTGGACTCCTCTTTCCCGCTAAACATACAAATCTCATGAGACTACAAATCTCGTGAGACTACACCTTCTCCAGAGCACAGACAGTTGGTACCATTAAACCGCCTGGCTGAGAGGACCAATCCAGACAGGACAACTTATGATATGCAAGCCCAAGAGTCTATGAGCCTGAGAGCCTGCTTTGTCACTCACCTGACTCCCAGAGTGTGCTTTTGACTCTATGCCACCTTATCCCCACCCCAAGGGTCTCCATGGGCCCCCATTACACTGTTACAAGATGCCTTCTTGCAGCTATGCCACTCGGTTTTTTTGACCTTCTAGCCTTGGACTAGACTAATACTGTGGGAGTTCTCCAGCCTTCAGCCATCACACACTTGACTACTGACCTGAGAAGCTAGCATTGGAACTACCTCAGCTACTGGCAGCCATCATTGGACTACCTCAGCTACTGGCAGCCTTTGCTAGACTATCTTGGTCATATTTGTAAGCCAACTCAATAAATTTCCTATATATATTTTACATATATATATTTTACATATATTTTTTTTACATATATATATATTCATTCTATGAATTCCGTGATCCTAGAAAACCCTAACTAATACATAGCCTCACTGCTTCATCACAGCCTCATTATTAATCACAGGGTCACCTCTGAAATTGTAGCCTCAATACGATATCACACGCTCATCACTGACATACTACCTAGCATTAGTATGGAACCACAGCTTCACCATTGACCTCACAGACTCAATGAAACATGACAGCCTTCCTATGATACCACAGTGTTGCTATTGACATCACAACCTCGTTGTAAAATCAAAACTTTCCCAGTGACATCACAGCCTCATTGTGACATCACAGCCATACCGTGCCATCAAAGCATCACTGTGACATAATGCTTCACCTCTGACATCATAGCCTCACTTTGACATCGCAGCCTCAGTTTGACACAATAAACTCACTGTGACATTAGAGCCTCACCAGTGACAATGCAGCCACCAATGACATAATCTCCCTGTGAAAGCACAGTCACTACTGATATCACAAACCTTACTGTGACATCACAGATACACTGTGCCAATCGAGCCTCACTGTGGTATCACAGCTTCACCAGTTATATCACAACATCAATGTGACATCGCAACCTCATATCTCACATCATTCTCATTTCTGAAATCGCAGCCTAACCCTTGACCTCATAACTGCACTGTGACATCAAAGCCTCACATTGACATCACAGCCTCACTGTGACATCACGGGCTCAACTCTGAAATTATTGCCCAACTGTGACATCACAGCCTCAACTCTCAAGTTCATAGCCTGACTGTTTCTTCACAGCCTCATCACAGCCTCATCACCGACTCACCTCTGAAATCATAGCCTCAATGGGACATCACACCCTCATCACTGACATCCTACCTGGCTTCACGATTGCACCACAGCCTCACTAATGACTTCACAGGCTCACTGAAACAAGGCAGCCACCCTGAGACACCAAAATGTCGCTACTGATATTATAAACTCACTGTGACATCACAACTTCCCTAGTGACATCAAAACCTCACATGACAGCCCACAGTGACATACAATCCTCACAGTGACATCACAGACTCAGTGTGACATTAAGGCCTCACCAATGACAGCACAGCCTCACCTGTGACATTAACAATGCCACTGACATCAGCCAGAATCCTGACATCACTGCCACAGCAGTGACAACACAGCCTTTCACATCACAGCCTCACCAATGTCACTGTCATGTAATGGTTTCACCACTGATATCATAGCCTCACCAGTGACATCATAGACTCACTATGACATCTTTCTCATCACTGAGATCCCAGTCTTATTGTGATATCAAACCTTCACCAGTGACATCACAGCCTCATGGCAACATTAGTCTTGCCATATGTATAATAGGCTCATGGTGACATCACAAGTGTCACCCAAGTCTCATTGTGACATAATAGCCACACTGTGTCCTCACAGTCTCACTGTGACATCACCCTTGCCACTGACATAATAGGCTCATGGTGAGATTACATACACAACTCTGACATAGCCTCAGTATGACATCACAGCATCACCACTCACATCACAGCCTCATGTGACATCAGCCTTGCCACTGACATTACAGACTCACTGTGGCCTCACAGCCTCACTATGACATCACATTCTCACCTCTGAATTCATTGCCCAACTGTGACATCACAGCATAGACTCTGAAATCAGAATCTCACTTTTTCATCACAATCTCACTATGACATCACAGGCTCACCTCTGAAATCATAGTCTCTGTGCGACATCACGCCCTCATCACTGACATCCTATCTATCCTGACTATGTCATCACAGCCTCAGCACTGATCTCACAGGCTCACTGAAACATGACAGCCTACCTGTGACACCACAGTGTCACTATTGGCATCACAACTTCATTGTGACATCACAGTGATCCCAGTGACATCACAACCTCTGCTCTGATGTAAGAACCTCTCTGTGACATGATAGCTTCACTATGATATTAAAGGCTCACCTCTGAAATTATTGCCTGACTCTGATATCACAGCATTAACTCTGACATTATAGCCTCACTGTTTCATCACAGCCTCGATATGATATCACAGGCTCACCTCTGAAATCATAGCCTCAATACATCATCACTGATATCCTCACTTCTGAAATCACAGCCTAACCACTGACCTCACAGCTGCACTGTGACATCACAGCTTCACTGTGATATCACGGTCTCTCTGTCACACACATCACAGTCACATTGTGACCACAGCCTCACCACTGGTATCCTAAATAGTCTTACTAGGACCCAACAGCCTCACCACAGTTAGCACAGTCTCACACTGATGTGACAGCCTCAACAGTGACATTATAGCTTTTGACATCATAAACAGTGACACCACAGCCTCACTGTGACCTCACAGTCTAAACTGTTACATCATAGACTCACCTGTTATGTCATAGCCTCATGGTGAAATCAGCCTTGCCACTGACATTACATCCTCCACAGTGACCTCACAGCTTCACTGTGACATCACAGTGATGGATTTGACATTTCTGATCCAGGCATTGCCAGAATGTGGAAATTGACTCTTGATCTCTGTGATTTTACAGCCTCATAGTGAAATCAGATCCTAATAGTTATCTCACAACCTCGCTCTGGCATTAGAGCCTCATTTGTGACATTACAAACTCACTTCTGACATCACAGCCTCACTGTGATTTAACAGGATAAACTCTGAAATTAGAACATCGGTGACACCACGGACCCCCTGCCTATCCTCATTGTGACACTACAGCCTCATCACTGACATCTCAGGCTCAACAGTGATACAAGAGCCTCATTGTGGCATCACAGCCTCATCAGCAACATCCCAGCCTCACTGTGACACCTCAGCCTCATCACTGACATCAACTTCACTCTCACATCACAGCCTAGCCACTGAAATCTCAGCCGAACTGTGATTTCCATAGTCAATTACCACTGACATCACAGCCTCACAGTGACATGACAGCTTCTCCTCTTATGTCAGAGCTTCAGTGTGAACTCACAACCTCACCACTCACATCCTAAACTCACTGTATACAGGCATCACCCCTGACACCATAGCCTCACTGACTTCTCATAGACATCACCCTTCCCACTGATATTACTTTCTCACTGTTACATCACAGCCTCCACCATGACATAACCAACTCCCTGTGACATCACGGGCTCATAGTGTCGCCACAGCCTCACCGTGACCTCAGAGCCTCACTGTGACCTCACAGTCTAACCTGTTACATCATAGACTCACCTGTTAAACCAAGGCCTCATTGTGAAATCAGCCTTGCTACTGACATCACATCTTCCACAGTGACCTCACAGCCTCACTGTGACATGACAAGTTGTCTGTAATGTCCCAGCCTCATAGTGATCTCAAAGCTTCACAGTGATATTCCAGACTCACTGTGGAATTATAGACTCATTTCCGACATTACAGCCTAGTTGGGCCTGCCCAGGATTTGCCCCAGGGCATGGCTGAGCACATGGGACTAAAGATGGCACTGAGGGCAAGGGTCTCGGGCATAACCTGATCACTTCACAGAGAGCCCTAATTGGCTTTCAGGTATTTACCTGCCCTCTGTGCTGAGTGACATTGAACTTGACCATTAGCACCTGTAGGATGTCTTGACCTTGTGACACAATTGGATGCCTGTTTCGTGCCTTGGTAGCCTTTGTCTATAAAAGTTCCTTTTCTCCCCCCAATAAAGAGAGATCTGCTTCTGACAATCTCCCTGTCCTGTGCTGAATCTCTGGAATGTGCTTTCATCACAGCCAGCAGCTGTGTGTGTGAGTGAGTGAATGAGTGTGTGAGTGGGAACTGGTTCCCACACAGCCTCACTGACATCACTGCCTCACCTCTGTCATTATAGCATCAATGACACCACAGATATCCTGCCTAGCCTCACTATCACACCATAGCCTCATCACTGACATCTCAGGCTCATGGTCATACGATAGCCTTAACAGTGACACCACAGCCTTGCTGTGGCATCACAGCCTCACCATTAACATTGGAGGCTCACTAGGACATCTCAGCCTCATCACTGATATCATCCTCACTTCTGACATCACAGCCTAATGTCTAAAATCTTAGCCAAACTGTGATGTCATATTCTAACCCCAATGATATCACAGCCTCACTGTGATATCACAACCTCACAATAAAGTCACAGACACACAATGATATCTCATCCTCTCCGACATCACAGCCTCAGTGAGACGTCACAGCCTCACCACTGACATCCTAACATCACTGTGAAATCCAAACATCAACCCTGATGTCAGAGCCACAGACATCTCAAAGAATCAGCCCTGATATCAGAGTCTCACTTCGACATCACAGCCTGACAGTCACCTCACAACCTGCCCACAGACACAACAGGCTCACCTGTTATATCAGTCTTGCCACTGACACCACAGCCCCGCTGTGATATTACAGCTCCCAGAGTGATATCACCTCAAGGTGACATGACAGCCCACAGTTTCATACAACCTTCACAGTCACATCACAGCATCAGAGTGACATCATGGCCTCACCAGTGACACTACAGCCTCATCAACATCGCAATTGACATTAGTCAGAACACTGACATCAATGCCACACAAGAGACAACACAGCCAAAGGCTGTGTCACTATGACATCACAGCTTCACCAGGGTCACTGTCACATAATAGGTTTTCCACAGACATCATAGCCTCACCAATGACATCATAGACGCACTATGACATCTTTCTTACCACTGACATTTCAGCCTTATTTTGACATCACACCTTCTCCAGTGACATCACTGCCTCATTGTAACATCATCCTCACCATTCACATCACAGCCTCACTGTGCCATCCAAACCTCTCCATGGACATTATGACATCACTGTGTTGTCAGAGCCTCACTGTGATATCGTAGCCACTCTGTGTCTTCACAGACTCACTGTGACATTGTAGCTATAGTGTATACTCACAGCCTCACTCTGACATTACAACCTGACTGTGCCATCACAAAATCACTGTGACATCAGTCTTGCCACTGACATAATAGTCTCCTGGTAACATCACATACACACCTCTTACATAGTCTCACTGTGGTATCACAGCCTCTGTGTGACATCATAGCATCACTATTGAGATGATAGCCTCACTTTCACATCAGCCTTACCACTGACATCACAGTTTCACTGTGATCTCACAGCCTCCACTGTGATATCACCGAATCCCTGTGACATCACAGACTCACATTGACACCATAGACACAAGGTGACATGAAAGAATCATGGCGGCATCACATCCTCACCCGTGACATGCCAACCTCACTGTGACATCATACCATCATCACTCAAACCAGCATCATTCTGATATCACAGACTCACTACTGAAATCACATCCTCACTGTGATGTCAAAGTCTTGCTCCACTGATATCACAGCCTCACTGTAATATCACAGCATAACTGGTGACAACACAGTTTCACTGTGACATCACAAGCTCACCTCTGAGGCTATAGCTTCACTATGACATCACAGCTTCACTATGACATCACAGGCTCACCTCTCAAATCATAGCCTCAATGCGACATCAAACTTTCATCACTGATGTTCTACCTAGCCTGACTATGACACCACAACCTCACCACTGAAATCTCACAGGTTCACTGAAACCTGACAGCATCCCTTTGAATCCACAGTGTCGCTATTGACATAACAACCTCACTGTGACATCTCAACTTCCCCAGTGACAGCACAAGTTCACAGTGACATCACAGCCTCATTGTGACATCACAGCCATACCATGCCATCAAACCCTCATTGTGACATAAAGCTTCATTCTGATCATAGCCTCGCTGTGATATCACAGTCTCTGTTTGTCACTGTAAACTCACTGTGACATTAGAGCCTCACCAATGACAATACAGCCTCATCAATAACATAGTCTCCCTCTGATAGCACAGTCGCTACAAACATCACAATCTCACTGTGAAATCACAACCTCACTGTGACATTACAGCCACATTGTGTCAGCACAGCCTGACTGACATCAAAACCTCAGCACTTATAAGACAGGCTCGCCATGATAGTACAGCCTCATCAGTGAATCAGTGACACCACAGCCTCACTGTGGCATCATAACCTCCCTGTGGCATCACAGCCTCACCAGTTATATCACTTCTATGTGACACTTCAGCCTCATCTCTGACATAATTGAAATCACAGCCTAAACACTGACCTCACAGCTCCACTGTCACATCACAACAAAACATCAACCCTGACATCACAGCCTCACTGACATCTCATATCATCACCCCTGCCATCAGAGCTTCACTGTGACATCACAGCTTCACAGTGACATCATAGCCTACCCACTGACACCACAAGCTCACCTGTTACATCATAGTCTCATTGAGACATCAGTTTTGCCACTGATATCACAGAATCACTGTGACATCACAGGTTCCAGAACGTATCTCCCCAATGTGATATGAAAGCCCACACCAACATCTATCCTTCACAGTCACATCATAGCTTCACAGATACATCACAGCCATGCCAGTGATAGCACAGACTCACTTGTGACATCAGTGTCACCACCAATATTAGTCAGAACACTGACATCATTGCCACACTAGTGATAGCACAGCCTTTGACATCAAAGCCTCATCAGTGTCACTGTCATGAGATAGGTTGACCAATAACATCATAGCTTCAATAGTGACATCATAGACTCACTATGGCATCTTTCTCACCATTGACATTGCAGCCTTATTGCACATCAAATCTTCATCAGTGATATCATAGCCTCATTGGGACATGAGTCTCACCATTAACATCACAGCCTCCCTCTGCCATTGAAACCCCTACAGTGACATTACAACATCACTGTGTCATGACATTCTTATTGTGATGTCATAGCCACACTGTGACATTACATCCCGACAGTGCCATCACAGGCTCACCGTGATATAACAAACTCACATGTGTGATAATTAAGCCTGGGTGTCAATTTCACACATCCGATATTAACTAAGATGGGCTGAGACCACTTCTGGAAAAGGATCAACTGAGACCACTTGATAGGATTGTACCCACCCTAGACCCTATCAGAACCTCCCAAGCTCTCATAGGATCCTCCCAGTACTGCATCATATAAAAAGGACCCAATAAAGAGAACATTGTGCTAGGAATCACTCTTCCTTTTGGCCACCCATTTCTTCGATTCTTGAGCCTTCCAATCCACCACATCATTGTTGGCTAGACTGAAGACTCTAGGAATTCTCCAGCATGCAGCCATCACTCATTTAACTACCGAACTGAGCAGCTACCAGCAGCAATTGTTGGACTACCTCGGTTACTGGCAGCCATCGTTTGACTACTTGGCCATACAGTAAGCCGACTCAATACATTCCCTATATTATATTCATTGTGTTGATTCTGCATCTCTAGAGAACCTAACTAATACACTGTGACATCAGCCTTGCCACTGATATAATAGCTTCATGGTGACATCACATATACTCCTCTGACATAGTCAATGTGACATCATAGGGTCATCATTGACATCATAGCTCCACTGTGGCATCAGCCCTACCACTGACATCACAGTCTCATTGTGACCTCACAGACTCCACCATGACATGACCAACTCCCTGGAATATCACAGGCACAGACACATGGTGACATCAAAGCCTAACAGTGGCATCACAGCCTCACCAGTGACATGCTGGCCTCACTGTGACATCATACCCTCATCACTCACAACAGTCCCATTCAGCCTAACCACTGAAATCACATCCTCACTGTAATGTCAAAGTCTCACTCCACTGACATCATAGCCTCATTGTGATATCACAGCATTACAAGTGACAACACAGCCTCACTGTGACATCACAGCATCACCTCTGAGGTTATATCCTCATTGAGACATGACAGCCCCGTTATGACATCACAGGTTCACCTCTGAAATCATAGCCTCAATGCGACATCACACCCTCATCACTGACATCCTACCTAGCTTCACTATGACACCACTCATTACTAACCTCACAGGTTCACTGAAACATGGCAGCCTCCCTGTGACACCACAGTGTTACTATTGACATCACTACCTCACCATCACATCACAACTTCTCCAGTGACATCACAACCTCACAGTGACATCATAGCTGTACCATGCCATCAAAGTATCACTGTCATGTAAATCATTCAAGTCTGACATCATAGCCTCACATGATATCACTGCCTCAGTTTGACATAATAAACTCACTGTGACATTAGAGCCTCACCAGTGACAATATAGCCTCAACAATGACATAATCTCCCTGTGAGAGCACAGTCACTATTGCAATCACAACCTCACTGTGACATCACAGCCACATTATGCTCGTACAGCCTCACAGTAATATCACAACCTCACCACTGATATGACATGCTCACTGTTATATTATAACCTCACACTTGACAACACAGCCTCATGGTGACATCATAATCTCACTGGAGCATCACATTCTCACCAGTTGAATCATATCATCAATGTGACATCTCAGCCTCATCTCTCACATCAGTCATGTTTCTGAAATAACAGCCTAACCACTGACCTCACAGCTGCACTCTGACATCACAGCCTCACTGTGACTTCACAGCCTCACCACTGTTATGCTAACTAGCTTTACTAAGACACCACAGCCTCACCATGGATAGCCAGGCTTACAGTGACATGGCAACCTCAGCAGTGACAACATAACCTTTCACACCATAAACAGTGACACCACAGCCTCACATGTTACATCAGTGTCTCATTGTGACATCGATCTACCCACAGATATCACAGCCTCACAGTGACCTCACAGCTTCAAAGATCTCATATTCTAACCTATTACATCATACACTCATGGTAAAAAAAAAAAGCCTTGCCACTGACATCACGTGTTCCACATTGACCTCACAGCCTCACTGTGACATCACAATCTCTGCATGATGTCACATCCTCATAGGAACATTACAGCTTCAAACTGATATCATAGCCTCACTCTGGTATATTCATACTTAAACACAGGTGTCAAGTTGACTGTTGAGGATTTGAGCTCTGGGCACAGTTGTAGAGAGTTGATGGTTGTTTTAAACCCAGAGCAAACCTGAAGGAGATCGTCTATCTGATGGGGAAGACCCAGCCCACGGTGGGTGGGATTAGGCCCTGAATAAATCACCATACCTGGTTAAGAGAGTTGACACCCTTCTGTTCACTTGGCCAGATATGCTGGTCTGGTAAGTAAGGATTGTCCATCTCTCAGCCGTTATGCAGTGATGGTGTGGTCAGTTCCCTTGGTCTTGGTATTGGTGCATGCTTTCCTGTAAAGTTGGACTGAGAACTGTAACCAGACTATAGTAAGAAAGTAAACTCCTTGTTCCCTTAAACTGTGTGATGGTCATTTATCAGCAACCATGCAGGCTGACTGCAACAGAATTTGGTACTGGGAGTGAGGTTTTGCTGATAAAGCTGACTATTTCGATTTTGTGGCTTTTGAACAGTTCTGCTAGACAAAGATGGAAATCCTTGAGAATTTTCACTTTGTGGATTTACAAATACCATCTTCAGAGTTTAGTGGACCAAATTGCCAAGAGAGATTTTTTGGGCCCAATTTGTGATGAAGGGAACAAGAACTTTGGTAAAGCTGAAATTAAAGCAATGGACTGATTTGCTCGACAGAGGAGAGCTGTGTTTGCATCCTTAACAGCTTGGATGTGCAAAGGGCAGGCAGCAGAATATCTGCTGCTGTTGGGGAAATGAGTATCAATGAAGGAAAACCTAGTGACTTGCACTAGGATGGTGGAAGATGTGAAAACCACCATATGGCAAGTTCATGATTTGAAAACTCAAATTCCTTCAGAGGCCAAAAACTCAAACTAAAGCCATTTCTAGCCCTTTGGATGTTTGGCTGCCCAAAAGAAGTTTTTCCAGCATCAGCCCATAAAACTTGATACAGCTGTATCTCAAGTGGCTAAGCTACATTTCAAACTCGCTTCAGAGTCTGGCAGTATTCCCCAGATGGTACTGGTTTTGTTGAACAGTTTGAGGGGTTCATGGAAAGCAGCAAAAGCTTGGCACCAAGTGGCAGGCATAGAGTTTCTGCAAGGGAAGGTGAAGCTTATAGCTGCAGAGATGAACCCAGAGTGTTGGAGATGCCAGAACCGTGGGATGTATGCTGAGGACTGTTGCGAGTGGAGATTCAGCCTGGTTCAAAGAAGGTCTGCTTTTCCAACTTTGAGCTGCAAACAGGGACTGGGAATTCCTGAAATCTTTGAGCAACCAAGATTACATGATGAACAACAGAAGATGGACATTGAAGTACAGGATGCAGTAATTTGCTGGACTTGGATCTTAATTTTAATGTTTTCTAATTGTATCAAGATCCTTCTGTTTTAATGTTTTGTTTTAAATATTTAACTTATTCTGATTTAATACTCTTTTAAAGTTAAAAAACTTTGACGTTTAAAATGTTGGAAGTGAAGTTTTAATGAGAACATTTCAAATGTATTCATGGAATGAATGTATTTGTATTTTTTAACATCTGTGGGGACAAGGAAAGGTTACAGTTTAAAAATGCTATTGTTTTTCTGTCAAGTTGACAAGGAGTGGAGTGTCATAGTTAAGCACAGGTGTCAACTTGACTGTTGAGGGTTTTTGCTCTGGGCACAATTGTAGAGAGTTGATGATTGTCCATCTCTCAGCCGTTATGCAGTGATGATGTGGCCAGTTCCCTTGGTCTTGGTGCATGCTCTCCCATCAAGCCGGACTGAGAATTGTAACCAGACTGTCATAAGAAAGTAAACTCCTTGTTCCCGTAAGCTGTGTGATGGTCATTTATCAGCAATCATGCAGGCTGACTGCAACAGGCATTATAGCCTCATTACTGACATCACAGCCTCAGTGTGACATCACAGCCTGACCTCTGATATAACAGGCTCACTTTGACATAACAAGCTAACCTCTGAAATCATAGCATCAGTGACATCACGAACATCCTGCCTGCCTCACTATGATACTACAGCCTTATCACTGACATCTCAGGTTCACGGTCACATGACAGCACCAAAGGTGACACCACAGCTTCGCTGTGGAATCAGAGCCTCACCAGTAACATCCTAGCCTCACTGTGATATCTCAGCCCCTCCAGTGACATCACAACATCACTGTGTCATCAGAGCCTCACTGTGACATCATAGCCACACTATGTCCTAACAGCCCCACTGTGACATCACAAACTCACTATAACATCACAACTTCCCCAGTGACATTACAACCTCATAGTGACATCACAGCCATACTGTGCAATCAAACATCACTGTCATGGAAATATTCACTTCTGATATCATAGTGTCATTGTGACAATATCTCATAACTGATATGACAGACTCACCGTGATATTACAGCTTCACCAGTTATATCTCATTTGTAACATCACAGCCTCACTATGACATCACAGCCTCACTTCTGACATCATAGCCTCACTGTGTATCATAGCCTCAATTCTGACATCATAGCATTAGAGATACCATGGACATACTATCTAGCCTTTTTATGACACAACCGTCTCATCACTGATATCTCAGGCTCACAATCACAGGACAGTCTCAACAGTGACACCACAGCCTCACTGTGACATCATGATCTTACCAGTGACAGCACAGCCTCATGTGTGACATCAGCATCACCACGGACATTAGTCAGAACATTGACATCACTGCAATACCAGTTGACATCACAGCCTTACCAAGATCACTGTCATGTAATAGGTTCACCACTAATATCATAGCCTCACCAGTGACATCATCAACTCACTATGACATATTTCTCACCATTGACATTCAAGCCTTATTGTGACATCACACCTCCACAACTGACACCACAGCCTCATTGTGACATAAGCCTCACCACTGACATTACAGACTCACTGTGCCATCAAAACCTCTCCAGTGACATTACAACATCACTGTGTCATCAGAATCTCACTGTGACATCATACCCACACTGTGTCCTCACAGCATCACTGTGAAATTACAACCTGACAGTGACATCACATCATCACTGTGATGTCACAAACTCACTGTGACATCAGCCTTGCCATTGACATAATAGACTCATGGAGACATCACATTCACATCTCTAACAGCCTCACTGTGATATTACAGCCTCAATGTGACTTCACAGTATCAGCACTGACATCATAGCCCCACTGTGACATCAGCCTTGCCATTGATATTGTAGGCTCCTTTGGAAATCACATACAGACGTCTGACAGCCTCAATATGACATGACAGCCTCACTGTTACTTCACAGCATCATCAGTGACATGATAGCATCACTGTGACATTAGCCTTGCCACTCACATCTCAGTCTCACTGTGACCTCAGAGCCTCATTCGTGCCATCACCAACTCCCTGTGAAATCACGGGTTCACGGTGATACCACAGACACACAGTGACATCAAAGCCTCATGGAGGCATCACAGCCACACTGTGACATCACAGTCTCATCACTGGCATCCTACCTAGCCTTATTATGATACCACAGCCTCACCACAGAAGCGCAGGCTCACAGTGATGTGACTGCCTCAGCAGTGACATCATATCTCATGTTGAAATCAGCCTTGTGACAGATATCACATCTTCCACAGTGACCTCACATCCTCACTGTGACATCACAAACTCTCTGTGATGTCATAACCTCATAATGACACCACAGCATCACTGTGAAATCACAGCATCACTGTGGCATTGTAGCCTCATTTCTGACATCACAACCTCACCATGACATCACAAACTCACCGTGATACAACAGGCTAACCTCTGAAATCATAGCATAAGTGACACCACAGAAATCCTGCCTAGCCTTGCTATCACACTACAGCCTCATCACTGACATTTCAGGCCTCAACAGTGACACCACAGCCTTGCCGTGGCATCCTAGCCTCACCAGTAACATCCCAGACTCACTGTGACATCTCAGCCTCATCACTGACATCAGCTTCACTTCTGACATCACAGTCCAAGCACTGAAATCTCAGCCGATGTCATAGTCTATCACTAGTGATATCACAGCCTCACTGTGATATAACAAAATCATAGTAACATCACAGCCTCACAGTGACATCACAGCTGCTCCTGTGACATTACAGCCTCAGTGTGACTGCACAGCCTCACCACTAATGTTCTAACCTTACTGTGAAATCCAAGCATCACCCCTGACATCACAGCCTCACTGACATCTCATAGAATCAGCCCTGACATCAGAGCCTCACTGTGACATCACAGCCTCACAGTGACCTCACAACCTGCCAACTGACACCACATGCTCAACTGTTATATCATAGCCTCATTGTGACATCAGTCTTACCACTGACATCACAGCCTCACTGTGACATCACAGCTTCAAGAGTGATATCACCTCATGTTGACGTGACAGTCCATAGTAACATCCGACCTTCACAGTAACATCACAGCTTCAGTGTGACACCACAGCCTCACCAGTCACAGCACAGCCTCACCTGTGACATCAGCATCACCCCCAACCTTAGAACACTGACATCACTGCCACATCAGTGACACCACAGTCTTTACCGGAGTGGGTATCTGGTCTACACCGAAGATGCACCACCCCACGTTGGAGTATCAGTCATTATTGGAATTAACCAGACAAATCATTCCATAAACTAAGAACAGCCATGCACCACCACTCACAGAATTGAAAAAGAGCTATCAATCTCTCAATCCCGACCTGGGGGCATGGCCCAGGGAAGTAAAAAACCCCTAAATTTACTCACTAAGCACAGGACGTTTAGATCCAAAGCACTTCTGCATATGTCCTGCACTAGGTCTTTCCTTGGATGTTGGTTACCCTTTTAGGAGTTGTTTTCACTTTCACCTTGGTTATGGTCATTGCTTTTTATTTTCTGAGCTCTTTTGCCTTGTCCGCTTGCCTTTTAGGCATCTCTGCTCCGTTAGGTGACATTTTAGCCTCATAACTGACATCAGTCTCACTTCTGAAATCACAGCCTAAACACTGAAATCACAGCCTCACTGTGATATCACAGCTTCCAGAGTGATATCACCTCATGATGACATGACAGCTCACAGTGACAGTGACATACAACCCTTATGTCACATGATAGATTCACCACAGACTTGATAGCCTCCCCAGTGATATTGTAGACTCACTATGACATCTGTGATATAACTGATGATCACTATGATGATGTGATAAAACTGGTGAGGCTGTGATGCCACCGTGAGATTATGATGTTAGAATGAGGCTATGGTGTCACTGGTGATGCTGTAATATCAAAGTGAGCCTGTTATATTCTTGGTGAGGTTGTGATGTCACAGTGAGGCTGTGCTAGCACAGTGTGGGTATGATGTCACAGTGAAGTTGTGATGTCACAGTGAGGTTGTGATGTCAGTAGTGACTGTGGTTGCACAGGGAGACTATGTCATTGGTGAGGCTGTATTGTCACTGGTGAGACTCTAATGTCACAATTAGTTTATTGTGTCAAACTGAAGCTATGTTGTCACAGTGAGGCTATGAAGTCAGAGGTCAATGTTTATGTCACAGTGATTCTTTGATGAAATGGTATGGCTGTGAAGTCACTTTGAGGTTGTGATATCACTGGGGAAGTTATGATGTCACAGTGAGTTTGTGATGTCACAGTGTGGTTGAGATACCACAGTGAAGTGATGATGTCACTATGAGGCTATTGTGTTACTGGTTAGGCTGAAATATCACAGTGAGCCTGTCATATCAGTGGTGAGGTTGTGATGTCACAGTGAGGCTGTGATGTCACAGCAAGGTTGTGATGTCACAGTGAGTTTGTGATGTCAGTAGTGACTGTGTATTCACAGGGAGACTATGTCATTGCTGAGACTCTATTGTCACTGGTAAGGTTCTAATGTCACAGTGAGTTTATTGTGTCAAACTGAGGCTGCTATGTCAGAGTAAGTCTATGATGTCAGAGGTGAAGCTTTATGTCATAGTGATGCTTTGATGGCACAGTATGGCTGTGATGTGCCAATGAGGTTCTGATGTCACTGTGAGGTTGTGATGTCACTGGGGAATTTGTGATGTCACAGTAAGGTTGTGATATCAATAGCGACACTGTGGTGTCACAGGGAGCCTGTCAGGATTCAGTGAGCCTGTGAGGTCAGTGGTGAGGCTGTGGTGCCATAGTGATCCTAGGTAGGATGTCAGTGATAAAGGTGTGAAGTCGCATTGAGACTATGTTTACAGAGGTGAGCCTGTGATGTCATAGTGAGGCTGTGATGCCTCCTTGAGGCTTTGATGTCATTGTGTGGCTTTGATGTCAACATGAGCACATGATGTTACAGGGAGTTGGTGATGTCACGGTGATGGCTGTGAGGCCACAGTAAGAATGTGATGTCACTGGCATGTTTGATGTCACAGTGAAGCTATGATGTCAGTGGTGATGCTGTGAAGTCACATTGAGAATGTGATATCACAGTGGGATTACGTAAGAAGTTTGTATGTGATGTCACCATGAGGCTATTATGCAAGGCTGACGTCACAGTGAGTTTGTAATGTCACAGCAAGGCTATGATGTCAGTGATGACGCAGTGCTATCACATTGAGGCTGTGATGTCACAGTGAGAGTGGGAATTTACTGTTGAGGTTGTGAAGCTAGAGCGTGGCTGTGGTGTCAATGTTGAGGCTGTCATGTGACCAAGAGCCTGAGATGTCAGGAATTAGGCTGTGGTGTGTTAGCAAGGCTGGGTTAGATGTCCATTGTGTCACTGATGCTGATTTCAGATGTTAGCCTGTTATGTCACAGTGAGGCTGTGATGTCAGAGGTGAGGTTGTTATGTCACAGTGAGGCTATTATATCAGTGGAAAGTCTGATGTCATAGTGAATTTATGATGTCAAAGTGAGGCTGTGATGTCAGTGTCAGTATGTAATGTCAGTGAGTCTGTGAGGACACAGTGTGGTTATGATGTCACAGTTGGTCTTTGAGGAAACAGAGATGTTGTGATGTCACTGGAGAGGTTTTGATGGCACAGTGAGTCTGTGATGTTAGTGGTGAGCCTGATGTCAAAATGAGGCTGTGATGTCACTGTTGAAGGTGTGATGTCAAAATAAGGCTGGAATGTCAGTGGTGAGAAAGATGTCACAGTAAGTATATGATGTCCCTGGTGAAGCCATGATGTCAGTGGTGAACCTATTATGTGACAGTGACACTGGTGAGTCTGTGATGTCAAAACTATGTTGTCACCAGTGTGGAAGTGATGTCAGTGTTCTGACTAATGTCAGTGGTAATGCTGATGACACAAGTGAGGCTGTGCTGCCTGTCACTGGTGAGGCTATGATGTCACATTAAAGCTGTGATATCACTGTGAAGGTTGTATACCACTGTGGGCTTTCATGTCACCATGAGGTGATATCACCCTAGAAGCTGTGATGTCACAGTGAGGCTGTGATGCCAGTGGCAAGACTGATCTCAGAATGATTCTTGAATTAATAGGTGAGCCTGTGTTGTCAGTGGGAAGTTGTAAGTTTACTGTGAGGCTGTGATGTCACACTGAGGCTGTGAATTCACTCTGGAAGATGTGATGTTAGTGGCTAGGCTAATTTCACCATGTGGCCATGCTGTAACAGGTTAGACTGTGAGGTGACAGTGAGGCTGTGAGTTCACTGTGAGGCTGTGATCTGTGGGAAAATTAATGTAACAATGAGGCAGTGATATAACATGTGAGGCTGTGGTGTCACTGTTTATGATATCAAAGGCTATGAAGTCACTGCTGAGGTTGTCACGTCACTATGAGCCTTTGCTATCTATGGTGAGGCTGTGGTGTCAGAGTGTGGCTCTGATGTCAACAGGAGACATGATATCACCATGAAGCTTTGATGTTACAGCGAGGCTGTGATGTCACAGTGCTGCTGTGAGATCAGTGGTTAGGCTGTGATTTCAGAAGTGAGACTCATATGAGAGGCCTAGATATCACATTAGTGATGTGATATAATTGGTGAGGCTGTGATGTCACAGTAAGGTTATGATATCCCCCTGAAGCTGTGGTGTCTCTAGTGAGGCTGTGATATCACAGTGAGCTTACCCCATCAGTCGTGAGGCTATTATGTAACAGTGAGGATGTGCTGGCACAGTGTGGCTGTGATATCACTGTGAGATTGTGATGTCATAGTAAGGTTGGAAAGTCAGTGTGACTGTGCTTTCACAGGGAGACTATGATATTGGTGTGGCTGTATTGTAACTGATGAGGCTCTAATGTCACTGTGATTTTATTGTGTCAGACTGAGGCTGTGATGTCACAGTGAGCCCAGAGGGAAAGATTTATGTCACAGTGATTCTTTGATGGCATGGTATGGCTGTGGTGTCACAATGAGGCTGTGATGTCACTGTGAGGTTGTGATGTCACTAGGGAGGTTGTGATGTCACAATGAGTTTGTGATATCAATAGCGACACTGTGGTGTTACAGGGAGTCTGTGAGGTTTCAGTGAGCCTGTGAAGATCAGTGGTGAGGCTGTGGTACCATAGTGAGTATAAGTATGATGTCAGTGTGAGGGTGTTATGTTGCATTGAGGATTTGAGTTCATAGGTGAGCCTGATATGTCATAATGAGGCTGTGATGAACCAGTGAGGGTATAAGGTCAGAGTCAATGCTATGATGTCACAGTGGGGCAATGATTTCAGAGGTGAGCCTGTGATGTCATACTGAGGCTGTGATGTCACAGTGAGGCTATAACCTCAGAGGTGATGCTGTGATATGTCACATTAAGGCTGTGTGGTCAACAGTGATTCATGATATCACAGAGGGGCTGAGATATCAGTGGATTGAGACTATGACATCACAGTGAGGATATGGTTTCAGTGGTTAGGCTGTGATATCAGAATAAGGTTGGTTTGAGTGATGAGGATATTGATGTCACAGTGAGGATGATGTGTCACTGGTGAGTCTGTGATGCCACAGTGAGGCTTTGATGTAACCCTGTGGTTGTGGTGACACTGTGAGCCCATGATGTCACAGAGAGATGGTGATGTCACGGTGGAGATTGTGAGGTCACAGTGAGGCTGTAATGTCAGTGGCAAGGCTAGTGTCACAGTGAGGCTATGATGTCAGTGGTAATGCTGTGATGTTATATTGAGGCTGTGATGTCGGCTGTGAGGTCTCAATGAAACTTCGATGTCAGTGTCAAGGCACATTGAGGCTGTGAAATCACAGTGAGGCTATGTCAGAAGTGTGTGTGTGATGTCATCATGAGACTATTATGTTAGTTGCAAGGCTGATGTCACAGTGAGACTGTGAGGACACAGTGTGACTATGATGTTGAGGTTGTCATAACTTGAGACTGAGATGTCATTGATGAGGCTATGGTGTCATAGTGATTCATGGCAGGATGTCTGTGGTGTTGCTGATGTTATGATTTCAGAGGCTAGCCAATTATATCACTATAAGGTTGTGATGTCAGAGGTGAGCCTGTGATGTCACTATGAGGCTGTGATGTCAGTAATGGGACTATAATGCCACAATGAGGCTGTGATATCACTGTGAAGCTGTGATGCCACTATGAGGCTGTGACATTATAGAGAGATTGTGATGCCACAGTGAGGCTGTGAGGTCATTGTAAAAGATGTGGAGTCGCCATGAGGTTGATGTCATAGTGACACTGTGATGTCACAGTGAAGCTGTGAGGTCAGTGGTTAGGCTGCGATTTCAGAAGGGAGACTGTTCTGAGAGATGAGGCTGAGATGTCACATAGAAGATGTGATATAACTGGTGAGGCTGTGATGCCATAGTGAAGTTATGATGTTACCATGAGGCTGTGGTATCAGTGGTGAGGCTGTAATATCACAGTGAGCCTGTCATATCAGTGGTGAGGCTGTGATGTCACAGTGAGGCTTTGTTGTCACAGTGAGGTTGTGAAGTCAGTAGTTACTGTGCTTTCACAGGGAGACTATGTCCCTTCTGAGGCTGTATATGTGATGTCATTATGAGGCTATTATATCAGTGGCAAGGCTGATATCACAGTGAAATTGTGATGTCATAGTGAGAGTGTGATAGCACTGTCAAGTTCTAATGTCACAGTGAGGCGGTTTGGGCACACTGTGTCTATGATGTCACAGTGAGGCTCTGACAACACAGTAATGTTGTAATGCCACTGGAGACATTTTGATGGCACAGTGAAGCTGTGATATTAGTTGTGAGGCTGATGTCACAATGAGGTTCTGATGTCACTGGTGAAGGTGTGATATCAAAATAAGGCTGGAATGTCAGTGGAGAAAATGATGTCATAGTGAGTCTACAATGTCACTGGTTGTTGCCAAATCTCCACTGAGACTGCAAGGGATATAGAGGAAATTTGACTTGGCATCGTGGGCTTGAGTCAAAGGGATGAGCAGGTGTGGGGTCACCACCCAGGCCCTGTGAGTCAGGTGAGAGGCAGAAGATGAATTTGCTGTAGACTTACTATTGAGTGGCCCCTTACTAGCACCAACTCCAGTAAAACCTTGCCTCTAACAATTTCTGCCATTGTGGGTCCATGCTATGCAATTCTTCCATCATTTCTGCCGCTGCCACTGCCCCACGCTCCTCCTGGGAGTAGCCCCGACCAATGGCAAGAGGTTGCTGTTTTGATAACATTTTCTGTTGCCTATCTCTTCTCTCCATGAATTTATCCTTTCCTTTTGCTTGATAATGTTTTGGAAAGCAATTAGTCACTTCCTCAGTGGAGGATCCTTTAAGGCTTGCTATGATGCCCAGGAGGATGGGAACAAAGCGGGCGGGAGGCATATGGCCTTCCTGGACTTCCCGCTTCAGGCCAGAAAGAGCACTCCCATCCAAATCTGTGGGTCCCAGACATTTTCTGAGGAAATACAAGAAGCTAAAATTAAAGTTTCCTCCTAAAAATCTTCTAAATCTTTCGGTTTCATTTTGATCCTATGTAAGTCTAGTAACCAACGTCCAAGAACAGACCTAGTGCAGGACATATGCAGAGGTGATATCACTCTAGAAGCTGTGATGTTACCGTGAGACTGTGATTTCAGTGCCAAGACTGATGCCACAGTGAGGCTATGATGTAACAGGTAAGCCTGTGGATTCACTGGATAGACTGAGAGTTCACTGTAAGGATCTGATGTCTCAGTAAGAGTCTGATGTCAGGGCTGATTCTATGAGAGATCCGTGAAGCTTTGACGTCAGGGGTGATGCTTGGATTTCACTGTGAGTTTAGGACATCAGTAGTGAGGTTGTGCATTCACATGAAGCTGTGATGTCAGAGGAAAGGCTGTGATATCACTGTAAGGTTGTGATATCAGTGGTAATAGACTATGACATCACAGTTCTGATGAAATTTCAGTAGTTACACTATGATATTAGAAGTGAGGCTAATGTCAGTGATAAGGCTGAGATGTCACATTGAGGCTGGGATGTACTAGTGAGGCTGTGCTGCCACCATGGGGCTTTGATGTCACCGTGTGTCTGTGGTGTCACCTTGAGCCCAAGATGTCACAGGGAGTTGGTGATATGATGGTGGAGGCTGTGAAGTCACAGACTGTGATGTGTGTGGCAATGCTGATATCAGCACGAGGCTATGATGAAAGTGGTAATGTGTGATGTCACATGGAGGCTGTGATGTCACAGTGAAGCTATGTCAGAGGTGTGAATATGATGTCTCCATGAGGCTATAATGTCAGTGGCAAAGCTAATGTCACATGAGTTTGTGATGTCAGAGCAAGGCTGTAATGTCACAGTGAGGCTATGAGGACACAGTGGGCTATAATGTCACAGTGAGGCTCTGCAAACACATTGATGTTTTGATGTCACTGGATAGGTTTGATGGCACATTGAGGCTGTGAAACTAGTAGTGAGACTAATGTCACAATGAGGCTTTGATGTCACTGGTGAGTGTGATGTCACAAAAAGGCTGGAATATCAGTGGCAAGACAAATGTTGTAGTGAGTCAATGATATCACTGGTGAGGCTATGATGTCAGTGGTGAACCTATTATGTGAGGCTGTGATATCAAAGGTTGTGATGTCACTGGTGTAGCAGTGATGTCAGTGTTTGACTAATGTCAATGGCAAGACTGATGTTACAATGAGTCTATGTTTATCAGGTGAGCCTGTGGTGTTGGAAGGCAGATTTTGAGGTCACTGTGAGGCTGTGATATTGAAGTGAGGCTCTGATGTCAGGGCTGATTCTATGAGATGTCAGTGAGGCATCAGTGGTGATGATTGGATTTCAAAGTGAGGTTAGGATGTCAGTAATGAGGCTGTGCAGTCACACTAAGGTTTTCATGCCAGAGGAGAGGCTGTGATGTCACTGTGAAGCTGTGATATCAGTGGTGATAGACTATGACATAACAGTTTGGCTGAGATTTCAGTGGTAGGCTGTGATGTCAGAAGTGAGACTGATATTAGTGTTGAGGCAAAGATGTCACACTGAGGATGTTACTGTGATGTGAGAAATGAGGCTATAATGCCACAGTGAGGCTGTGATATCACTCTGAAGCTGTGATGTCACTAGGAGGCTGTGATATCACAGAGAGATTGTGATGTCAGAATGAGGCTGTGAGGTCACTGTGAAGATGCGATGTCAGTGGCAAGGCTGATTTCACGACGAGGCTATGATATAACAAGGGAGTCTATTATGTGACAAGTTAGACTGTGAGGTCACAGTGAGGCTGTGAGGTCACTGTGAGACTGTGATATCTGTGGGAAGATAGATGTCACAATGAGTCAGTGATGTATGTGAGGCTGTGGTGTCAAATGCTATGTTGTCACTGCTGAAGCTGATGCTTAACTATCATGCTGGGCTAACTTTGGTGAGGTTGTGGTGTCATAGTAAGGCTATGTAGGATAGCAGTGGTAAGGCTGTATTGTTACAATGAGGTTATGATGTCACAGGGCAACTGGGAGATCAGTGGCTAGGCTGTGATTTTAGTAGTTAGACTCATGTGAGAATTGAGGCTGAGGTGTCGCATTGACGATTTGATATAAATGGTTAGGCTGTGATGTGGCAGTATGTCTGTGATATCATAGTGAGGCTGTGATGCCACAATGAGGTTATGATGTCACCATGAGGCTATGGTGTCCCTGGTGAGGCTGTAATATCACGGTGAGCCTGTCCTATCAGTGGTGATGCTGTGATGTCATAATGAGGCTGGGCTTGCACAGTGTGCATGTGATGTCATAGTGACCTTGTGATGTCACAGTGAGGTATGATGTTAATAGTGACTGTGATTTCACACGGAGACTGTTATTAGTGAGGCAATATTGTCACTGGTGAGGCTCTAGTGTCACAGTGAATTTATTCTGTCAAACTGAAGCTGTGATGTCACAGTGAGATTCTAACATCAGAATCGGTGCTTTTAAGTTTAGGTACGCATAACCATAATGCATAATGCATCACCACTATGATGTAAATGCTGAACTTTTTACATGACAATGACCGTGGTGAGGTTGTGATGTTACAGGCTGTGTTTCCACTGATGTGGCAATGATGTCAGTGTTTTGACTAATGTCGGTGGTGACGCTGATGTCACAGTGAGGCTGTGGTGTCACTGGTGAGGCTGAGATATCACGGTGAGCCTATTTTATCAGTGGTGAGACTGTGAGGTCACAGTGAGACTGTGATGTCACAGTGAGATTGTTACAGTGAGATTTTGATGTCAGTAGTGACTGTGCTTTCATAGGAAGACTAGGTCATTGGTGAAGCTCTATTGTCACTGGTGAGGCTCTAATGTCACAGTAAGTTTATTGTGTCAAATTGAGGCTACATTACAGTGAGACTATGATGTCATAGTGATGCTTTGATGGTATAGTATGACTATGATGTCTCAATGAAGCTGTGATGTTAATGTGAGGTTGTGATGTCACAGGAGAAGTTGTGATGTCACAGTGAGGTTGTGATGTCAATAGCAACATTGTGGTGTCACAAAGATGCAGAATTGGCACATTGAAATTATATATATGTAACAAAGGGAATGTATTGAGTTGTTTTACAGTGTGGCCAAGGTAGTCCAATAATACCTGCCATAGCTGAGGTAGTCCAACGATGGCTGCCAGAAGCTGCTCAGTTTGGTAGTCAAGTGGGTAATGCCTGAATGCTAGAGAAGTCCTAGAGTCTTTAGTCTAGTCAACAACAACTTGGTGATTTGGAAGGCTAGAGTGTTGAAGAAACCAGATGGCCAGAAGGAAGAGCAATTCCTAGCACAGCTGCAATAAGGCATCTGTTCTCTTTGGTGGCTACTTTTTATATGATGCAGTACTAGGAGGATCCTATGAGAGCTTTGGAGGTTCTGATAGGATCTAGGGAGGGTACAATCCTATCAACTAGTCTCAGTTGATCTTTTCCAGAGGTGGTCTCAGCCCATCTTAGTGAATACAGGGTGCTCAAGTTGACTCCCAGGCTTAGCTATCACAACTCCACCCCTTATCAACTTGACACCAAATCACGTTTCCTTCGGCCATTAAAAAAACTCCAAATAAAAACAGTAGGATTCATAATTCTGCCTAACATAATATAGCTATCCACGTACAACAGCACACATATTATTTTTATAAGACTTGATGGCAATGCCCCTTGAGAAATTCTTAGTCTTTAGTGTCCCATAACACAATATCACAATGTAGATTACAACATTTCATCACATAACTATAGAGTGACATTACATTACATAACATAAATCTTCTTAGAGTATGTGCACAAAAACAAGTCTATTTTCGACAGTATAGACCAGGAGCACCTATGGCAGTTATAATCCTCGTTTCTGTAACTGTTTACATAACCTTAGGTGGTATTTATAACTACCTTCTTCTACTACCCATTCTGTATTTTCTCCACCTTCAGCAAGCACTTACACAGGTCTTGGTTTTTTTACCTGGAGAGGTTACCCATACATTCATTCCTGGAGGATCATTTACTGTCTTTCCTCTGTGGGTCACTGTAAACCCCCATTGACATTAATCACAGGACATGGTAATAACAAGAGTCGCCCTAGTGAATCTTACATTCCAGACATATTCTTCCTTATCACCATTTTGGAGAATCAGTCCAATTTCCCCTTTGTGGTCTGGGTCAATAACCCCTCCTAACACTGTTATTCCTTTCTTAGCCTGTTGGCTTAAAGGCATCAGAAGTCCAAAATAACCAGGAGGAAGCCTTAGCTTCCAGTTCAAAGGAATAGTTGCTGTGTTTCCTGCCAGAAGCATTCCCTGCTCTGGACCCAAAACTTCTAAGCCAGTAGAACACAGACTCGTGGGAACAGGAAACCAAAATTTTCCTAATGGAGCACTAGGGTGATAGTAAGGGGAGCTATTCCTGGATCCATGAGTCCTGGCTATAGGAAATACAGTCCATACATTGGACACTGGTTTAAGGCGTATACTGCCTTCTGGAGAATTCTGCTCCATCCCTCCAGACTATTCCCACCTAATCGTTGCTATAATTGTGCCTTTAAAAGGCCATTCCACCGTTCTATCAAGCCAGCTGCTTCAGGATGGTGGGGAACATGGTAAGACCAATGAATTTCATGATCATGAGCTCACTGCTGTACTTCTTTAGCTGTGAAATGAGTTCCCTGGTTCGAAGCAATGATTCATTCTCTGCTAAGGGTGGGAAGACTATTTCTCAGGTAAAATAAATGCATTAGAATTTGGGAATTCAACATCCTCGTCCTCATCATCAGCTTGGTCTTCCCACGCATCAACATCCCACTTTTCAGGATCCCACTCTTTGCTAATCAGTGCTTTTACTTTAACCACAAACATCTTTTGAGCCTGGGATTTTAATTTACTTTGTAACTCAGCCAATAAAATAATCAGAGTTTGGGTTTGATTTTCTGCAACTCAAACCCTATTGCTATTGGGTAGAAAATTCTCTTCTAGGGCACACTTAGAAACTTCTAAGTTGTTTATATGCATTTGGAGCTGGGCAATTTCACCAGTAAAGTCTTTCTTTTCCTGGGTTGATTCTAGGTTACACTTAGAGGCCTCCAGATTGTTCACACGCTTTTTGAGTTGGATATTTTCAAGACTGAAGTTTTCTTTCTCATTTTGTATTTTATCAAGAGATGCCAGCAGTCCGAAGGAGGAGCAATTTCTGGCACAGCTGCAATAAGGTATCTTTTCCCTTTGATGGCTCCTTTTAATATAATGCAGTACTGAAAGGATCCTAGGAAAGGTTTGGCCATTCTGATAGGCTCTAAGGTGAGTACAATCCTAAAAAGGGATCTTTCCAGAGGTGGTCTCAGCCCATCTTAGTTAATACCTGGTGAGTCAAGATGACACACAGGCTAAACTCACACACAGGGAGGTTGTCATATTTCAGTGAACCTGTGAGATCAGTGGTGAGTCTGTGGTACCATAGTGAGGCTAGGTAGGATGTCAGTGATGAGGGTGTGATGTTCTATTGAAGCTATGATTTCAGAGGTGAGCCTGTGATGTCATAGTGAGGCTGTGATGTAACAGTGAAGCTAAACGTCAGAATCATTGCTGGGATGTTCGAGAATGATTTCAGAAGTGAATCTGTTATGTCATAATGAGGCTGTCATGTCATAGTGAGGCTATAACTTTAGAAATGAAGCTGTGATGTAACAATGATGATGTATTGTCATCAGTGATGCCGTGATATCAGTGAGGCTGAAATATCAATGGAGGGAGACTATGACATCACAGTGAGGATGAGATTTCAGTGCTTAGGCTGTGATATCAGAAGGAGGCTGATATGAGTGATGAGGGTATGATGTCACAGTGAGGCTGGCATGTCCCTGATGAGGCTGTGATGTCACCGTGAGGCTTTGATGTCACTGTGAAGGTTGTATGTCACTGTGGGCTGTCATGTAACTGTGAGGTAAAATCGCTCTGTGCCACAGACCAGAGCTAGGGCCTCAAGACCAGGTCTCCCCTGGACCAGGTGAGGGCAAGGCTTTGGCAGAATGGAGAACAGAAACAGAAACAGAATGGAGACCTTGTTGACCCTGCCAACTCTCTAGGCTGAGTGAAACTGGACCCTCTTTATTGAAACTTTGTGACAACTTTTATACTAGAAAATTTTGGGTCAAAGAATGTTGCACCTACAAACAGGCACATATTCTCTTAGTCAACAGAAATCACCTTCAGGATGGACATTTTTAAGAACCTAACCCATTGCTTGAGGCTAAAGGCACTTAACAAAACCATTCTCCCAATATATCAAAATCTAGCTAATCTATAATGCTCCACCAAATAGCCATGGGGCTGAACCCACATAGTTGTCATTATTTTAACAGAGACTGACTTTTTAAAATACACAGAGAAAGACTGAGCTCCTTTTGACTTCAATAAGGAACATGTTTTTCATTATAATTAACTATACATATGCCCAACATCCCATAAACCCCAGCGTGAGCTTTAGCTGTTGTCCTGTCTGGGTTGGTCCTCTTAGTCAAGTGGGTTGACATCAACCCAGGCATGGGAGCAGGTTCTAGCTTGGGAAAGTTGTGTGAAGTCCATACAGACAATACAGGTCTGTCTGGTCCATTCCTCCTACGTATCCATCCTTTTTGACAGCCAGCGGGAACCAGAGATTTTGCTCTGACCTTGTTGACCCTGCCTCATAGGGGGTCCAGCATAATGGACTGTGCCTGGCTTGGGTCGGATACCACCCTTTTGTGGAACCTTACCCGTCATTGGCTAGCAGCCCTCAAAGGACCTCTCCACTGGACAGCATGTTAGGATATGTGGATAGTAGATTAAACCAAGGCCTCTCAAATCTCTGCAATCCAAGCTTGAACTATGTCTCTAGGGGGACCATGGCTTGGATGTTCAAGGGCCATAAGTTCCTGTGGTGTGGTCTTGTTGATGGAGCACTGCTGAGAGATGTGCTGAAGGAAATACTTAAGCAATATAATTACTAAAAAGAACAATTCCTCCTATGAATAGCATTAAATTGCAATCCAAGAGGAATCAAACATCCTTTTTTAAAGTTCTAGTGAACAGGGCTGGAGAGTGCAGAACTCAGGGGTTAAGCTCCGCGACTTTGCAGCGGAAGGTCCCGAGTTCGGATCCCATGATCCCACGTAAGACGCCAGCGGAAGCCGGGGGGCCCTTGTGCGTCTGGTCCCTGGTAGGGCGGAGCCTGTGAATCCAGGGCACGATGGAGTTTGGGCGTCCATGTGTGGTTCGCGAATTCGTCGCCGTGGGTTTCTAACAAACATCACCCACCACACACAGACACCACACAGCGACACCCGCCCGCTCGCGACCAGAGCACAGTTGTGAAGTAAATAAAAGACTAATAATTAAAAAAAAAATAATTAACATTCTACTTGACAAATAGCAGGTCTCATACCCTTAGAATTTCTGAGGATTAGTTCTATGTGGGAATTGTAAATCCCACCTAATTTGTTTAAGACGACTCTGAAGTTGTCTCTCTATTTCTTTTAGAATAAGTGATATATTTGCTGATTTAATGGCTACAAGTGCTAATTACTGCTGTGTGTGAATGAACGGCGTAAAATCTCTAAGTTGCAAGTGGAAGTGAAAGTTACTGCAGCAAGTTTCGCCTATGCAGTCGTCTCATACTCGCATCTGTGCGTAAGTATTTGCACTTACTGCATCGAACCCGGAGCGTAGTTTTCCAGAAAACCTAAGAACAGTAAAAGAGCCACAACCAATTCCCAGGAGAATTCCTTTTCGTGCTAGGGACAAACCTTAAATTATCTATGGAAGAAATTCCTACCCTGCCCATGGGTGTTAACCTGTGAGCATTCTCCGCAGGAAAGGCTGTTTAGGCCTTAACTGGTAGGAACACCGAGGCCTGACAATTACCATACGTTTATTACTGTTACTTTTTTTTCCTATTTTATTTTTTCAAATAAATCAGGTGCCATAACACGTTGAGTACCCAAGAGAGGTTATCTACATTGAATCCATCTAATCCAAACTGAGACAGTCTTTTTTCCAACGTGATTGTTGGATAAAGGACGCGGTAACTCTGGAAGCTGTGATGTCACAATGGAGGACTGGTGAATTCAGTTGGCAAGGGTGATGTTAATTGTGAGGCGGATAGAATATGCGTCGTGCTTGAACTGATGCACCTTGAAGCTACCATGAGACTATGGATGAACACAAGTGAGGCTTTTAGTGTCAGAAGTGTGTATTGTGGTACTGGATGCACCATGAGACGGGCTATAATATAAGGTCATTCCAGGTGCAAGTCGGCCTGATGTCGTCTTTTGTGATGTCACATGGTGGAGACTTTGTTAGGTGTTTGCTGTCAGGATGCAATGGTCACACCTTTACGTGGGCGTTGAGGACACATGAGATTAGGATGTTCAGTGGTGAGTGCTGTGATGTCATATGAGAGCTGTGACTGTCACAGTGAGGCGATATCAGAATGTGGTATGTAATGTCGAACCATGAAGCTATTAGGTCAGTGGAGGCTATAGGTGGGTAAAATAGGGGAGAAAGGCATTGAGTTTGTGATGTCAATAGTGAGGCTCCTGAATAGAGTGAATGTTGTGATGTTATTGAGAAGATTTGATGGCATAGCGAGGCTGTATGTCAGTGGTAATGCTGAGTCACAATGAGGACGTTGATATCAATGGTGAGGCTATGAGGTACAGTGGTAACCTACTATTTGACAGAAACAAGCTGGTGAGGTTGTGATGAACAAAGGCTGTGCTGCCACGGGTGGTGGGCAGTGACATCGGGTTCTGACGAATGTTAGTGGTGGCAATGCGATATCACAGGGACCTGAGAGTCTTTATTGCTATCTGAGGGGGGGGGGGGGGGGGGGGGGGGGGGGGGGAGGGGGGGGATTGGGAAAATTACTCTTTTGGAGAGCTATGCTGATCTCTGGTGAGGCCAATTCACACTGAGGAGGTGATGTCACTGGGGAATTTTCTAAGTTACTGTGGTCCTGTCCATGTCACTGTGGGGGTGATTCCCTCTGGAAGTTGTGATGTCCAGTGAGTCTGTGATTTCCAAATGGCAAGCTGATGTCACAAATAAGGCTATGAATGTATAGTTTAGCCTTTTTTTCAGTGGCAGTTTTTGGAAGGTCTCTGTCAGCTTGAGTTGCAGTGAGGCTCTGATATCAGAACTGATTCGGCGAGATGTCATTGAGGTTGTACATCAGAGTTGATGCTTGGATTAAACAGTGAGTTTTGGAAAAAAGAATGTCAGTGGGAGGTTTGTGGGGGGGGGCCAGGGTCAAACTAGGCTGTGATGTCAGTGGAGAGGCCTGTGATGTCAATATGAGCTGTGATGTCACTGTGCAGTTTGAGACTGATGTGAGAGATTTAGGCTGAGATGGCATATTGATGATGTGATATAACTGGTGAGGCACCTGTGAGCCATAGGGAGGTATGGTGTCACAATGAGGTGTGATATCAGTGGTGATAGACTAATAACATCACAGTTCGGTTGAATTTTCATGAAGTGAGCTACTGCATTGATGATGCTGAAACTGACAGTGATGCTTGGATGTTGGTAGTGGAATTGATGTCAAATGATCTGTAGTGTCAGGGGGTGAAGCGTTTTGGAGGCTCAAGAAGGCTGGAATGTCAGTGGTAAGAAAATGTCATAGAGAGTCAGATGATGTCACTGTAAGCTATAATTTCATGTAGAACCTATTACAATAACAGGGATTCTGGTGATGCTGTGATGTTCAAGGGCTGTGGTTGTCATGGTGTGGAGTGAGGTCAGTGTTATGCTAATGTCAGTGGCAATGTTGATGATCACATATGAGGGTGTGCACAGTAAGGGCAAGGATGTACACAACTGAAAGCTGTGATATTAACTAAAGATGTAGGTCACGGTGGCTTGAGCATGTCAACCAGGAGGTGTTATCACAACTCCTGTTATGTCACAGTGGAGTCTGTGGGATGTCTGTACAGCTGTAGACTATTTTGAGAGTGAGGCTGAAGATGTTGCATTGATGGGTGATATAACTGGTGATGCTGTGATGCCATAGTGAGATTATGATGTTACAATGAGGTTTTGGTGTCCAATTTGTAGCTGCAATATCAGGGTAATCCCGGTCCAATCAGTAAAGTGAGGCTGCGAGGTCCACTGTGAGGCTGCTCTGCACATTGGGGCTGAGATGTGAAATTTTTTTTCAGTGTTGTAGATTGTGAATAGAATGAGGTTGATGTGAGTAATGAGGGTATGGAAGGCAGCAATGGTGAGGGCGTGATATCTACCATGAGGCTTTGATGTCACCGGATAGTTTTGTGGTGTCACCATGAGCCTGTGATGTCAGAAACAAAAAAGTTGGGTGCTGTCATGTGAGAACTGTATGTCAGTTGAAAATGTGAGTCACAATGAGGGCTATGATGTGCAGTGGTGATGCTTGATGTCACCCTGAGGCTCTGAATATAACGTGAGGGTTGTATGTCACTGGTGGGATGTCATATCAACAAGGAATTAAATCACTCTGAAGCTGTGAATGTATGTCACAGTGAGTCTTTGAGGACACAGTGTGGACTGGTATGTCCACAGTGAGACGCTGAAGACACGTGAACATTGTGAGGGTCACTAGAGAGGTTTTGATGGTAAAGTGAGGCTGAATTTTTAGTGGTGAAGCTGTAATTTTAGTGGTGGAGGCTGATGTCACAATGAGGCTGTGATGTCATTGGTAAGAGGTGATGTCACAAAATGTTGGAATGTCCAGAATTGAAATTCTTAGTGAGTCTGTAGTCACTGGGTGAGGCATGGAATGTCAGTGTGAACCTATTTATGTGACAGTGACACTG